>JAQFVV010000011.1:5493811-6030661 GCA_028023455.1 Epiperipatus broadwayi
AATAAAGTCCTCTTTAGCACAATTTCAGTGTTTATTTAACTAACTGGCATAGGGTAGTTTGCAGAAGAAACTATAGATTTCGCGCTTTACTAGTTGTTATAATTAAGATTCCAAAAGCGTTGTGAATGAGTTTTTACGAAGCACTGAGGTGCATTCCGTCTTGCTATCATATAATTATTAAGATAAGATTAGGTTTTAAGGGCCATCTTATCATCCTTAGTTCGGACAGCCTTCTCTTGAATGGGATAATGATTTTAAGGGTCATTCCCATTTCCTCCTTTAAAAACTGGAACACCGGAATCCAGCATCTTATATCGTGGCTGTTCGAGCATCCGAACTAAAAGTTCATGTATAGCAGGCGAGCGGTATCTGAGAACCGAGTAAACGTTACTGAATCTCATGAGTAAAAGCGCATTCAAGCCGCATCTGATGTAATTTGCATAGCGCCGTAGCCTCAGAAGTTATGCTACAAAACGCCAGTTCATCTACTGTATATTAATTGTTCAGCATTGATCTGAACCTAAGATCTAGTTTATCTAAGAATATCTACATAAAGAGCACATTGACTGCTCCTCACGTATTGATAAATTTAAGTACACATTGTATAAATTTGCCACTCTCTTAGAGTTTAACCCTTAACATACTGAGTAGGAATGGCAGACATAATCTAGACATCAGTATAGACGTAAAATAATTATTAACGTATAAACGATATAATAGAATAATGATCGTTAAGTAATTGATTACAGAACGTGTAGTTCGTATTTTCACCATCCCACCTGCGAGTGGAATATCCAGTAGATTTAATTGTTATTGTTTGTTTGTCAAATTAAATAATTTTAAAATCTATTAACGTCTGCAGTATTATTCACTTTATTTATATTAAACCACCATCCATAATGATTTTATATGCATTAGATAATCAGCCATAGGTTGTGTGAGTGTGTTTGGTTAAGCTATAAAATATTTAGTTAAATATCCCCGAGTCTCTCGTTTTACCCTTTGCTATTGCCGGCGCGGAAAGTGAGAGATTACGAGTGTAACTTCATATATGTCATTCATAAGGTAGTAAGTCAGGGAGTGTTGGTGAAGGAGCTGAGGTGCGGTCAGATTTGGTCTCAAACCCTCATCTAGATCAGCCTTGGTATAATTTACCAAAACTCTGGATTTTGTTGCGTGGATGTTCAAATATGACTGTTACAATATGAATATTTAAGCGTTCATGATGATAATGAGATTTATGATATCTTCACTCTATGATAAAAAATATAAGGAATCAAAGAATATAAATATATTTGAGTAATTTATAACAAAAATTAAAAGAACTATAGAGGAATAACATGTATTAATTAATTTGTTTTGATTTTTATGTGTATACTTCACTTGTTGACCTTATTTTTATTTAATCTTTTTTTTTAAAATTTTTAATTTTTAAATTGTTTTTTTTTTCAGATTTTTTTTTGTGTATATTTTTTTCAATTATATTTTTAATAAAAATACATATTCTGTATTAAATCTTTATATTTTTAACAAGTTCCATTGAAAGCACAAGTTTAAATAATGAAAGTAATCTGAAATAAAATTTCAAGTTATCAAAGCAAAAAATATATAAATGAATATCAAACAAAAGATTTCATGTCAGCCTTTAATAAAAAAAAAACAACAACTTAATGGAATAAAAATCTTCATCAAATCATAAATACATAAGTCAAATTTCATTAAAATGTAAGTTCAAATAACAAAAATATTAAAAATCTCCTTTTAATTACAATAAAAAAAAAAACAGAAAGAAATAATGATGCTGACTGGTTATTTGATGCCAATAAATTTTCAGTTGATCTATTTTTTGTTTAAAAAACAAGTCTATGAAAATAAAAGCTAAATGTAAACATCAATTAGTTATTAAGGAACATATTTAATAATTTTATAACAAATTAAGTGTAAACTTTTTTTATTATGATCTCAACAAAAACTTACATTGCACCAGCACAGAAGAGAAATTGAGTGCAGTATTTTATTTCTGACATATTGATACTGTATTTAGAATTAAAATTGTAACCTATTAAATGATTTCTGAGCATAAATATCATTCATCCCTATTTGTTAATTTTTACTGTCAAGTTTACCATATAGATTTATGTTGTTAAAAATCATTTAAACTTGATTGCAATAGCATTGGGAGATTTTGTGAAAATGATTTAAAAAGTAGGAATAATAATAATTTTTAATTATATTTTATGGAACAAAATAATGAAGAAGAATTTCAACAAGATAATTTACAAAAGTATCATCCAAAATATATTGGGCCTGAAATAAAATTGTAAGATCTAAGTAGAAAAAAACCTCTGACATGTATTAATTCAATTGTAATCTCACATAACAAAAGAAGATTATATAAAATTCTATTTTGAAAAACAAAATAATTTAAAAGTAGAAAGAATTGCAAAAGATGTTTTTTGAAATTCTATAATTAGGTTGTATTTAAAATAAGAATTACTTTATTCTTTGTACAACATGAAGAGAGTTTTGTATATATATATATATATTGTAACCTACTACAAGGAGACAATTATCATGTATGATATATGATATTGAGACTCTATCTAATTTAATATGACTAACATAAGATAGTCTATAGGAACATCACAAATGCATAGATTTTAACATTGAGAAACATGAAATATGCTTCACAATGACATTGCTATTGTAGGCCTTTTCTAGCTATTAGCCTGTTATAATCATTAAGAAAATTCCTACAATACCCAATAACTAATATAATAATCCATGAGAAATAATAATTAAGATTCTCTTTTATATTATAAGAGACTATAAATATAATAATTTTAAAATACAAATTAAATTAATCTAAATAATTATTGCTACCTTATTGATATCTCAGGGATTATGATTATTCTTTAAGTAAGCAAAATAACTATAATCAACAATTAGACAATTGAATAGCAAGTGGGATTTTGTTGAAATCCAATTATCTAAAAACTAATTCACTCTCGTCTAGACTTAACAACTAGAATGACAGTTTAATAATTAATATAACTTAGGTAGTGTTCTGTTTTATCTTGTCAGCTGCTTGATGGCACTATTTTTAGCTAAATTGCTAGAAATATGCCATTTCTGCAGCCGCAACCAAGTTGATAGACTTTTTTCTATGATAAAACAGAAAGAGTCCATTTATTCGGCTGCTGGCTACTGCTGTGACTTCTTTCTATGCTAAAAGCACAGAAAAATGCCTTCATTAACTGCCATAGTTGCTTGTGTTATGCAGTTTATCGTAATGCTCTGTTGTCTTTTTTTGCTATGGTATCGTGTGAGGGTATGTTGACTGTATCATGTCACAATAATTGAACTTTTCAAGTCCAATGTCTTTTTTTTTTATGTGAACTGACCCACTGGTACCTTATAATACTTCTTTCATGTAAACAAATTTTCTTAAAAAACTTCTTTATTTTTTTACAGTTTCGACTGTCCTTGTAATAGTTTTAACAGTGTTGTCAGTATTCCATCAGGACTGTGTAACCCTCACTGATTAGATTTTAGGGTGTGGCACAGCACTATTTAGAAGATCCTGATGAAAGTAACATGTCCGCAAAAAATCAAGACAAGTAAGATGGCTGCTTCTAACTCTGAAAATTGGCAATTGCCAGACACCGGCGTCGGCTTTTATTTTAATAGTTTGTTATAATTATTAAATTTAGTGGGTAAATTGCAATCAAATTTACTTTCCCCGCAAAATGCAGTGTCTGATTAATTATTGTCCAAAAAAGGTTAAAATTTACTTTTATTTTTTTATTAGAAAAGTAACTTTTCCACTATATTTACTATTATTTGTTTTTAAAAAAGTAACATAACTTTTTATATAAACACACACATGCAGAAAATGCCAGTCTCTGATTAATTACTGTCCCAAAAAGTCAAAGTCAGCTTTCATTTTAACATTTTGTTTGAATTTTTAAATTTTGTGGAAGTTGTAATATAATTGACTTTGATTTGAAAACACAGTTTTTGTATTAATTAATGTCCCAAAAAGGCTAAAATTTAATCTTATTTTCTATTAAAAAAGGAACATAACTTTTTATATTCATCCCCCCTCCCCCCCAAAGCCAGTCTCTGATTAATTCCTGTCCAAAAAAGTCTCTATTGTACTATTATTTGTTATTATTAAGTAATGTAATTTTTTATCAACACATACACACACACACAAAAGCCAGTCTGATTAATATCCAAAAAGTCTGCTTTCATTTTTATATTTTGTTTGAATTTTGTGTAAATTGTAATATAATTTACTTTTATTTTCTATTCCAAAAATAAAGTCAATAGTTTTATGGAATTGCTGGCCTGTGAATGTTATATCTATGTGTTTTAGCTTAGCATCAATGCCATCAAGCGGCTGACACGATAGAACAGAACATTACCTAATTTACTAACTTATTTTAAATTAATAACTATAAATTTTTATTATTATTTATCATTCTACTTCTATAGATAATTACTATTAAACAGAATAATCATGAATTGATAATCAGAACCCTTATAATTAACCAAAATCTAGTATTATATAACTCAATTTTGAATACACTAACTATTTTTAGCATTTACTCATTTTATTTTATTTTTCCAAAACAAACGTAAAATTGATTTTTATTAATTTCTTATATCTTGAGTAGTATAGCAATTCAGATTTACTCCTTTTAATAAATCTTATATTTTTTATTATCTTATATGTTTATGAAATTTACATAAACTAAATAGTACACATCATCATATCACTTTATAATGCTCTGAACATATTAACTCTTTAAATTTAAATTTCAGATAGTTATTTCAATATTTTAATATTGAATAAATTAAATATCAAATGAATATTATTTTAATCAAATTATAAATTAATATGGATATTAGTATTTCATTATACCATGTGCTTTCATATATGATCTTGTGATAACCAGATCCACAAAGAAATAATACTACTTGTTAAGTTTGAATTAAAAATACAGATTTATTTGTAACAAACAACAGATTTATAACAATTACAGATTTCTAACAAATATTTATAAGTTATCTTTGACTAATTATATATTTACAAAATTCTTTTAATATAATAACTAAAAATAAATACCATTTTCTTTTCATGTATTTCTATTGGGTTCATATCATTAAGTAATTAAATGATAAATTTTAATAATATAAATATTTCTATTCACATTGTCAGTTGATTTACCTACCATTCATGTCTTCACGTCTATGGATAATTTCTGTTTTATTCCAATAATACTTTATTGGTCAAATATTTTACACCGATTTTATTAAATTTATATCAATCTAATATAATTCAATGATTATTTACTAAAGAACTTTCATACTTTTCTATTGTTGACACAATACAAATAATATATTTTGAATAAATAACTGAAGTAAGAATGTTTTATGATAAGATATTAGCATTCATCTTATGAACTTATCAATTCTCTTTCATTCACATTTTTTATTTTTGTCGATCTCATTTATTCTT
This sequence comes from Epiperipatus broadwayi, assembly GCA_028023455.1. Lineage (NCBI taxonomy): Eukaryota > Metazoa > Onychophora > Udeonychophora > Euonychophora > Peripatidae > Epiperipatus > Epiperipatus broadwayi. The sequence goes on from JAQFVV010000011.1 coordinate 5,499,339, forward strand.
CCAACAATAAGTTATTCTTATTTCAGAGCACATTTAATGATATTTGTTCTGCGTATGGCTCTTTCTTTTTCTTATACTATCTTAACGAATCATAGGAAGAAAAACTATAAATTCCATAATAACTTACTTACTCACGATGCTTACTCTATATTTTAATATCATCAATAAAACCTTGGATAAGAAACTAATTTAATAAACCATTGTACAATAATATAGGAATGGAGACAACTCACATTGATTTAATTACTATAGCCATTATTTCTTCAGTGACTCTACCTTAATAAATCCTGGTTTAATTCTAAAGCTCTTATGGAATACAATAATTATTATTCATATGAAAGTCCTCTCAATTTCATACAGCAATAATACAGACATTCTTGGGATTAAACCTACTTCATCTAATATTAGTTCTTCAGGACGATATGACATATTCTGGCATTCCAACTTATTCAGACTACACATATATTTTTCAGTATCCACATACGTTAACTTTCTTCTGATAATATAATTTTATCTCCCTATATTTTTTTTATTTTTTTATTTTTATGTACGTAGAATTATGACAGATCATCTACCAAAACAAATAACTCTTATTTTTATGACAAAACATCATAGTATTCTTTGCTTATTATAATGTTTGAGATCATAAATCATCTACTTCATTATTTCATTCACTCTATTTTGTTTCTTATTTTATACTATTATATTCACAATATACATTTATATATGTATATCTTCACAGTATAGCATTTCTTGTCTCAATATTATAATTCAATCCTATTATGAAATATAATCAGTATATCAAATTGATAATCTCATATATATATATATATATCATTGCATCACAATAAAACTATTATTCTCTTTACATAGTGAAATAGTATAAAATCATATTATCATATTACCCAACATGATATTTTAGTTTTTTAGGACATCAATACAAAAATTTTATAACTTAAGTATATAATACCTTCATTTATAAATTTAAAATATAATAATATTTTAAAATTAACTTAATTCTAAACATTGATAAAAATATAAAATTATTTAACTAATTTTTGGCTTATTCTAAAATACTATAGCAATATAAAACATTACCATTAAAAGAAAATTTTAATTTGAAACATTTTTCAATCTTTTTTTTTTTAAAGAAAATTTCTCCAAGTTTTCACTCTTATTACCATGACAATGATAGTTGAAACCTCCTCATTTGTTGTTGCTTCCTCTCCTCCTACTAGAAACACATTATTATTATTTTTTTTCATATGTCATAGCATCTGCAGGGACGCGAACCCACAACAGTCTGCAAACAACTACTTGCCTGCAAGGCGGCTGCGATGACCTCTCGGCTAAGAGTAAAAAAAAATGTATTCACAATTAATAAAATATTTTAAAATTTGTGAGCTCTTTTAAAATTATTTTTCTAGGATCCAGGAATTCTTGTAGTGCATTTTAAATTCTGGAACAATTTAATAGTTCTTTAAATATCACACCTAAGTTTATAACTCTACTTTTCCATTAGGAAAAAAAAATGTAGCATATATTTAGTTAGTCTGAACAGTTTTAACTGGGACTTCTATTTATTCATGTTGGCTAAGCTATTTTATAAAGTTGACACACACATATAATATTAATTAATTCTAATTTTTTATAATAGTATAGTTCATTTCTTTATTTTATATTCATTATTAAAATAAAATGATTATCTTTTTTAATCCTTATACTCTCCACATTTTTTCATCTAAATATACTTCTTTTGTTCACAGTAAAAAATACTTTTTCATCATTTGTTTTTAATATAATATAAAAATAAATATCAATTATTCTAGCACAGTTTTGTCCTTCTTAATCAAGTAAATATTATTTATTCTCTTTTTTTAAATTCAACTTTATTTCAGCATATACTCACTTAGTTCAATATAGCTTTTAAAAATAAATTTTAATTATTATCAAGCAATTAGCTTAAAGTTCTATAAAGTCTTTTTACACTCTGATAATAACTGTATCTTTTCACTAAATAAGTTTCTTTGAATAAATAACTTAAGGATTAAACTCATTAACAATACAAAAATAACAAAATATTCTCTTATGCAACAATATTTTTAAATTTCTTGACTTTATGTATAATCTTTTCCCATGTTTTCCAAGAATGATAACATCAATATTAACTGCTTCATTTTACTAGTAACCATGTTTTCCAAACACAAGTTGACATATAAGATATAACTTAGGTCCTCAGTGAAGAAATTACTTTATTTATTCCATAGTTTCTTTATAATTCATTTAAGATATAATTATCCAGCTTATAATAATTAACTTTTACTTAACTTTAAAATAAAAATACAACAAAATTTTCTAAATTTTTAACGAGCTAAAAAAAATAGGTATCAGCTCTTACTTTTCAATCAATTTTTTTAAAAATTTTGTCTGCAATCACCTTTTATACTGTAGACAGTAGGATGTCAGACTATTAATTAAATCAATTTCATTGGTAACTTATCATTAATCAAATAGTTTTCTGCATAAATTAATTTTTGGCTACAATTTGAAATAAAATAACTAAATATTTTAAAAACTAAATTGTTAAATTTAATTGATTTTAAGTTTGATTTAAATACATTTATAATAATCATTCTTTATGATACTTATTTATTCCAATTAAAATATTTAATTATTAATTATATTTAAAAACCCTGAAACAAACCATAACCTCAGAAAACAAATAATGACTTTTTTGTAACAAGAACAATTATTAATTTTTTTTGTTGTTGTTTACATATCCCTTTTTCAACAATTTTTTCTGTTTGTTCCAAAGGTATATAGTTTTAAACCATGTAATTTTTGATAAACAAAATTTTGATTTGGAACACATGGATAAATAAAAAGAAAGAAATCATTACAAAAAATAAATGTATAATTGCTAATGTAAATATTTCTACACTGTAAAATTTTCTATTTAATATTATCTCCTTTAATTGTACTGTAATCATCTATGTTAAAATGTACCCAGTAACTAATAATTTGTAAACCTATTTGAACAATGCTGTAAGTTTTTTCTAATTGATAACATTTTTTAGACCAGTCATGCCTTTGTAACACTGGCTAAACCATTGTAAATTCATGTGATCTATTTTTTGTACAATAAAGTATATTATTGAAACACAAAAATATGTAATATTATAAAAGTTAATGTTTCCAATTGAAATAAAATATTATTTTACAATAAATACATTTATTCTTGTTTATTAAGATTCTGCAAATATACTCACACAGACACACCTTTAAAGGTTCACTGTCACAAAAATTCAATTACTATTACATTTATAACTATTGTAAATTTTAATAATTATAAATTTGAATATGTATAATATAAACATTGTTGTAATTATTAAATATTATTATAATTGAACTAAATATGATTATTTAAAATATATACTGTAATAAAAGGTGTTTGTTAATTACATCAACAGAATCATACATTTATTCCATATATATTATACTATTTATACAGAATATAAATTAAAAAGTTAATAGTAATTCACTTATAGGTCTTCTAAATTTAAAGTTTTGTTTATTATATGAAATTTGCATCTTTCTTAGAAACCATTAACAAATCAAAAGGTTACAATATATAGAGGGTGAGGAAAGTTCACTTCTAGATTAAAAAATTAGAAAGCACTAACTCTGGCATGTGTAATGTCATGATTTACTAAAACTAATTAATTATAAATTTGAATCCATATTTTCATGCTCTCTTCAGCTATCCATTTTATCTCATTAATCTGATACACATGACCACCCACATGTGAAAAGATAAATTATCTCCAATATATGTATTTCATGCTGAACCAGCACATCACTTGGTCCAAATCATCATCTCTGACATATATATAATCAGGGCTCAATTTATATTAAGATAGCAAATCTTCAAACTTTAATGGACAGGCTTCAATCTACTTTACACTCCAACGTTTTAGCCATTCATACCATTAAAAATCTGATAATGGAATGCCCAAACTGATGATGCCAATATTATTGTCATTCCCATGTTGACTTTAAATCACTCTGACCCCTCATGTATATCCAGAAGATGGATGGGCAGGGTACAAGCTGACCATAATATTTAAATACAGGTACACTTTTTATCCTTGGAGTTTGGATGTAATTATAGGGGATTTGAACCCAGACTTTCATGCTCCCTTTAGCTATCCAATCTATTTTTGTATTTAAAGGATTATTTCAGAGAAAAATAGATCAGCTGATAAATAAAAATTGTGCATTCAATCCAGCATTCTTGTTTCAGACTTTACTAAGTATAATTACTACAGAATTGAAGAGAATATTTAACAAAATCATCATTGACAAAGAAGGAATGACACATGAAAGCCATTTGCCTTCTTAAATAAAAAGTCAGGTGTAATGGAAGTTTTAATGATTACATCAATCTAAATTAATCTTTTCAGAAGCTTATGGGCAAAACCGGATAAGCAAAAATTGTAAATAATCAATCATGCAATATACATATAATTTGAATTTGCTATTTATTGATTTCTTATAAGTTAGTGAATAATAAATTATCAAATATGACCACCTGATTGAAGCTGTAGCCTATGTTTCACATTAACTAATAATTGAATTGTTCGACATATTTTATTTACAAATTATTAAATATCTAACCTGTAGAATTGGGACACGGTAAGGGAAAGCAGTAATGAATTATGATTATTGAATTGAATGTTTAAGGAAAGAATAGCAAAAATATCAGGATAGAATTTGAAATAAAACTTCATTACTGTTCATGAAGACCGAAAATAGATAGATGAGACAGTTAATTTATTATGACAAATCCTAAGGATGAGAAAGTTATTTTAATTATTTTCAATGCAAGAAAAAAAAAAAAAGATAGGAAGTCATTTTATTCTAATGAGATGACCTCACCAAGATAAAACCAATATATATTAGATATTGATTGCACACTGGCAGTGACAATTTTAGATAAACTATGAGATACTTTATTTATGAGATAGATATTTCACTTATTAAAATTACAAAGAAAGCAAGCTAAAAGTTGAGATATGTAAGAATATAAATATATTACATAATATACTCTTAATAATTTAGTCATTACTAAGATCAAAATTAATTTACAAATAACAAAGCTCATGATTATAAAATTTTGGCATATTATAATTTAAATTATGATGATTAATGAACTCAAAAGAAGATACTTCAGTGTACTAAATTATAATTTAAATATGTGTATAATAAACTACTTTGATAACATTGTTCTTGAATTTATTATATTGTTTAGAATTTTATGATGAACAAGCGTGTTTGCATCCTAAATATAAATTGGAAACACTTTGTTATATATATAGGGCATATTAATTGTTTTGGACATCACTTTGTTATATATATAGGGCATATTAATTGTTTTGGACATCACTTTTAAAGAGGGATTGAAGCTCTATTCTAGGATTTTTTAAAAGGATTACGAGACAAATTTTAAATATATAATCTTTTTTATCTGGATTGAGTTTGTGCTCAGTTATAAATTTTAGTGAATGCTGTAAATCAAAAATGTATGTCAGTTCATGAACTTCTGAATGAGATGTGCTAAAACATCTTAATAGTTGTGAATTAATGGATGGTGATCACCTAAAAGTCGAATTAAAACTGTGACTTTAATGAATATGAATCCTTGCTTTTAAGAATATTAGAAAATTTAGATATGTTTAAAAATTTCTATTCAGCCACTCACTTGACACACATGAATAAAGATATCTATAGAAGGTAAATGATCCTCAAGATATATTTCTGCTTGAATTATCACTCTTCATTTGTTCCAATCTCACAATCTTTCATATGTAATAAAAATGAAAATGTATGTGAATTGTTTAATATGGTAGCAAATTTTTTATCGTAAGTGCCCTTTAAAAATATGTATTAATAATATGAGTCTCATATCCAAACTTTTATGTACATTCATTTATTTTAATAGACAATCATTTGTTTTCATTTAACTAATAAAAATTACATTAACTAATTTAACTAAAGTAAATAACATGCTTGCTTTTTAAATATATATATATATTATTATTATATTGCATATATAAATTAACATATTTTATTTCATTACATCATCATCCAAATTTTGGAGTTAAACATAGGATTTCTCTATTTGCCAGTAAATGCAATGATTGTTACTAATATAATTTATACATTTAATATATTAATTTCAAGAATTTCCAATCCAGTATTTTTCATTGGTGACTGAAATAGTATATATTGTACCAGTCGAAATTGTATGTTAATTCAACACGATTCATAGTCTGGGTAAAAGTATCTCAAATCCAACCATACGCGAGATCAAAGATCAAGAATATTTATGAATTCTAACCTGTTTACTCACCCTCTAAATCTAACAAACAATTAACAACATTTTCAAGGCAAGCAATTAATCTTTTCTAATTCTTGCCGGCAGCAACAACGGTAGAACATGAGCCTCGACTATTTCTAACACTTAATCCTAGCATTTAGTTTAATTACATGTATGCGTGAGTTGCTGAAGGAATGGTGCGTGTTACCTTGAGTCATCAGATAGCAGCATAACATTTAGATAGAAATGCAAACTTTAAAGTAAAATTAATTAATTCATATATATAGTTTAATAAAAAGCATATCTATAATTCTTTAATATCTCACTATTTATTAACATCAATTTCGATTATATAACTTATATACGCCTCTTGTAAGGGAGCGGTATAATTTATATGCCAATTTAAAATAGAGGATGAGTAAAGTTCTCTGGTAGACACCAATTCAAGTATGTGCGGGAAGAAAAACAAATATTTAGAAGCATTACTTTTTGATTAACTTTCACATAAATAAAATCATTATAAGAGAGAAAATAATTTGATTATGTTTCTAAGAAATGGTTTCGAAGAGAGTGACATGCTTGAATGCAAGCAGATCGCGTTAATCGCAAATAAATATGCTAATGATAAATATAAACTAATATGATCAAACCAGTCAAACTGCCATGATGTGCTCAGAGAAATAGAAAATAATCATATCCTGCATTTGAAATGACATACATAACCAGCACAAACTCAATCTCACTGCCCAGCTTCAGTGACGCAAAGAAATAGAGATGAATGGTTTGCACAATTTGCAAACCTCAAGATATTTCAGGTGAAAGATCAGGAATCGCCAAGGCTTGCTAAGCTCAGCTTACCTCGGGTCTTCCCAATTTTGTCTTACATATCCTGACTTACATTTTTAGCCAGTGAATCTATCATGTGGTATAATTCTGATATAGCAACCAAAATAACAAAACAGGTAATCAAGCAGAGTGCTGGTGAGGCAAATACAAATACTGGAAAAATATCACTCTTAAAATTACTTTATGAAAATTATACTGAGTCACATAAGATTATATTTATATTATAGTAGATTGACCAAGATTGGATCTAAACAAATCTAAAATATTATACGAATATCATTTCTTTCTGAGGCAACATGTCTCTCCCTTCATAACAAAATCCTACCAACATTTTAAATTTAACATTTCTAAATTCTCTCTTATGCTTTAGCATGGAATAACCTTCTACCCCCTCTTTTTTATTTTTTTTAAAATGGAATAATAAAATTAAAAAGTTCCACACTTGACCTAGCATCTCCCCCAAAATTAAACCGTCTGTGCATGAAATATGTTTTTAGACTAATAATCGGAAAAATATATATAAGATAAAACCATTTCATCTTGACAAAAGAATGCTCTAATTAACAATCATTTAGAACAAAATATTTATTTATTTACCGACAATTGTTGGTCGGGAATTGGGTAGAAAATCATTTAATTCATAAGACTTTGTAGAGATGGAACATATTGGCACATAAATAGAATTTGAAATCAGATATTTATAAATCTAAACAATATATATATCTAGGTAATACTTATATCAGGCTAAAACTTTAGTACATGTGCCTTGAGTGCTTAACTTTAGCAAGAGAGACCTCTACAAATCATAACGCAAGATTCGACGTCTTATCTTTATAAAGTCGAATCTTGCGTTATGATTTGTAGAGGTCTCTCTTGCTAAAAGTCGAATCTTGCGTTATGATTTGTAGAGGTCTCTCTTGCTAAAATTAAGCACTCAAGGTGCATGTACTAAGGTTTTAGCCTTATATAAGTATTACGTGCTGACATTGCACTTAATAAGAATTAATATTTATATCTAGGTAAGTAATAAATATCTTTATAGATCACTTTAATAAGAAAATAATATTTATTTCTACAAACGCAGACGGTATTGAAATCAAACTGAGAGAATGCAAACCTCTCAAGTGTTTAGCCAATCAGATCACAAATACTGGGACAAAGAATTTAACAAGAAAAGAGTGGTTCCACTCTCTTCTTTACTTGTCTGTCTATATATTCAAGCCAGTCCAAAGTACTTAGATCTGCAAGCGTGAATCTTAAATATCTTCACACTTAATTCACTGAGTTCTAATTATAAACATACAGCGTGAAATCTTTCGATTTACTACGCAGTAGTTTTTAGATGTTATAACTTGCAGCAATATATATAAATAATATTTATTTCTAAAAACTACTGCATAGTAAATCAAAAGATTTCACGCTGTATGTTTATAATTAGAACTCAGTGAGTTAAGTGTGAAGATATTTAAGATTCACGCTTGCAGATCTAAGTACTTTGGACTAGCTTGGATATATAGACAGACAAATAAAGAAGAGAGTGGTAACTGCTCTTTTGTTGTTAAATTCTTTGTCCCAGTATTTGTGATCTGATTGGCTAAACGCTTGAGAGGTTTGCACTCTCTCAGTTTGATTTTAATAAGAAAAGTTTTTGCATTAAGAGAGGCATAATTTAAGATAGATTACAGATATATAGCAGTGACATTAAAGTTAAGTTATAGAAAGTCAAGATTACAAAGTTTAGTTAATACATTATTTTAAATTTAGTTAGGGAGAAATTTCATTTTAGAAGACATTTTGGTAATAGTATGAATACTGAACCCCACTGTTTGATGGCGTCGTTTTTCACAAAATGCACATCAATATACTGTTTTAGCAGCCTTAATTTATGGCTGACACTACAATAGGTGTTTTTTGAGCCATAACAGGCCGCCTGAGGGCAATGTATTCTACGATTACATAATGAAATACCACGCCCATTGCATTGCGACAGTATTCATCAAGTGAGCACTCTTGAATTCTTGCTACAGTCTGATTTAATAGTGGCCATATTTGCAAGAGACTAAACTCTGCAAAAATTCATTGTCGAAATTTTTTTAGAAAGCGTAGTGGAATTAGTATTCCATATTAAGAATTGTCATGTCATCACACATGCTTCCCTATGCTTTTGAACTGCACACAACTTGAAAAAGTTCTTCTTTTCAGCAGAGTTGTTTCCGATTTCACGTACAAATGCCCGTTTACATGTGAATCCGTGTGAGAACTGTAAGGGAAGTTGGCTCAAGGGCTCCAAAATTCCGTTACTTACAGCTTTGAGGCTTCCCTGTTATTTTATTTGCGTGTTACTTTTGGCATTTTTTTATGCCCCCGAAAATGGTGTTTTTTTTTGTTACTTGTTTTGGTTCACAACTTGTCCAAAGTTTCATTTATTTTAAAGATTCAATAAATTATTTTATCGGAAATTGTTATTTTTTGTTGTTGTTCACATGATTATAAAGTAGGTAGGTAATATTTGATAAGTTTCATTAACAGTTAATTAAAGTAGGTAATATTTTATTATACAAAAAAAAAGTGTTTAAGAGTTTACTCAAAGCCCCCCCCCAAAAAAAAAATGTTTGAAAAGAAAATCCAAAAAGAAGTCGATAATTAAAAATCAAAACAAACCTTCCCTGCCACCCCACCCCATCTCCCCCGGCTTAAAAAAATGTGATCATTAAAAACGAACTGTTTATGTCTTTTTTTAAAATTAAAGGCCCAAAAATTAATGAAGAACTTTTCATTATCATATAATATAGCTTTCTGTAGTGTAAAGATTTGAAACAAAAAAATAGAAAAGCCTCATAATAAATTAACCAAAAAAAAAGACGACAATTGAAAATCAAAACAGCCCCTCTCCCCTCCACCCTCTAAAAAACCAAGTGTTGGTTTATTCAAAAGCACCAAATAGTTGAAGTCTTTCAGCAAATCAAAACATCAAACAAAAAAAAAAAAGAAGATAAGTTCAAAGCAAACAACCAACAAAGTATTTGTTATTATATTTTTGTGTAAACAAACCGACGGAGCATTAATCGATAATTTCAAAGCAAACCAACACCCCTAACACCATCTAAAAACAAATTGTTTGTTTCTTAAAAAAAACGAACCAAAAAAAATTAATAAAACCGGGTGAAAAAAAAAAACCTTTGGTTTACTATAAGTAATATTATGTAAAGAAACCGATGGACAGTTAGTCGATAATTTAAAAACAAACCAACACCCCTAGACCAACTAAAAACAAAGTATTTGTTTATTAATAAATGAAAAAAAAAAAACCCCGGGTGAAATAAAAAAAAACCTTTGGTGGTTTACCGTAATATTATGTAAACCAAACAGACGGGCTGATGATAAAAAAAAAAAACTGTTGAAAAAAAAAAACAAAAAAAATCTTTTACCATAATATTATATAAACAAACAGATGACCCGTAAATCGGTATATTGATGTGCATTGGGCAAAAAGAGTGCCATCAAATGGTAGGGTTCAGTATTCATACTATTACTGACCTTTCTTTGTAGAACAATTAATTACACAATCAACTGGAATTGGAGAATAAATTAGGAGGTTAGAAATGAAAACAATTTAAAAGATATTACCTAATTTATTCAGTGTCTGCATTTGAAATTTAGGTTCCATGACGGAACGATAATTTGAAGTTGGCTTTCATGAGTTCAGCATAGGAATAGCTAGCTATTGAGTTTTGTTCAAGAGTTCCACAGTTCGGCAGTCCAAAAATCAAACATTTAACAAAATTTTTTCAACTTCATGGTACTTTTGCGATCATACTTGGGACAACGGAAAATGGGCAGGTCAGGTTTGTTTATCCCACTGTCATATTACCACACATATATTTTAAAATAAAACTAATGTGGATTGGCCGTGCTGTTTCTCAAACAAACTGACTAATCCTTCTTATTGTTCTCCTGGTCTATTTATACCTTTCCAGAGTACTTCTCAAAAATTCCCCTTTTCTTTAGCCCAAGGCAAAACGGATATATTTGATTCAGGTGATCATAATCATCAATCTAAAATATTTTAGTATTGTCTTCTTAAGATCCATTCTCCCGAAACCCACCAATTTTATTGTTTCAAATCTATTTTAAGTTTTAACGTAGATTTGAGGAATTTTTCTTAAAAATATCTTTTCTATGATTTATTTTTAATGTAATTAGAAAATCCATTACTACTTTGCTAATGGATTTTCTTTTGTTTTACACTAAAGAATGTGATCGGGGTCTATCACAAAAGTAAATCTCCACAATAAAATACTCTGACTTTTAAAAAAAATATTTTAAAAATGTATTTCTTGATTTTTATAATTTCCGTCTATAATTATATATATATATATATGTATCCACGCATATATATATATCTGAGTCCATCCAATATTTATAATCAAAGTTTTAAATAGAAAATTTTGAGATTTTATTTACTTATTAACTGATCTAGAAATTCAATATATACAAGATGGCAGACGGAAAATTTTATAATCATCGTTACACACATGGATCAAGTTCGATCCTAGGTTAGAAATATTAAAAGATGTGAATCATGGATCTGATCTACAGATCCATTGTTTCAATATATATTGGAACAAAAATACCTGGGAGATATAATCAAGGTTTTTTTTCAACAGCCAAAACATTTTTCTGATCAATGTGTGCCTGTGTAGTATCTCTAGATATCATACATTAAATGACCTTTTTTTCTACACTGCAATTGTATCCTAGAAATCAGAAAACCTGGTTTTGTTTCCTTTATCAGGTCATGTAGTCTTAAAGCTATTTCTTGTTTGATTAACTTTTATTATTATTATTATTATTATTTTCTTCAATTATATTGGATTTTACTGGACAACCATCATAGAATCACTTCCACCCCAAACTATGTTCATTATTAGTGTCCACAATGGCAGTATATGTTATTAAGGTATATCCTCAATCCACATAAATTTTATCACTTGTAGATCAATTATATAAAAGAATTGCACAACCTTTGAAGAAAAGTGCATCAACACTTGTGTTCCTTAATAGTGCATTTTACAAAAGAAATGAAAAACTGAGTGAATATATCTTGATAAAGAAAATTGTCTTAGAAACACTCACCAATGGCCGAAAGGATTACCCCCATTGGACATTTATTCATCTTTTCTTTCTTAGGGCACCATAAAAATTTTTAGTTTATGGAAAGATACTGACTGGACAAAGCAGACATTTAACTTTTGGTCATTTTAAAGGAATCTTATAGACAAGATCACTGGCATTCTGAATTTATTTATTACTTAATCCTGAACAAAATATTTTCAGACAGCTATCTGACATAATAATGACAACTTCCCAAAACGAGGGAATTTATTCAGCCTGTGATAAGTGATATTCCATTTTTTTGTATTTAAGCATCTTTTTGTGACGAGGCTTGCATCCTTATTTTCAATTAGAATAATAGTAATTTAAGGCTTAGATTCAGTTATACTTGATTCCATTTTGAAAAACTCCATCTCTCTTCTTTTTCTAATATTAGTCCAATATTTGTCCTGAAGAACAAATTTGAGATCTTCATTTTCAGTTATTATATCAGTTTGCTAAAAGAAATGCCTGTACTGGTTATTTGTGCTAGTGGTAGGCTTATTCTCATGTTTAAGTAAATATGTGTTAATTGTTGTCCAGTTTAATAGTTAAAGCTGCCTTTTACTTAATACCTATTATGAAAATTTTACTGAGATTAGCCTTATCCTAGTTACCAATGTACACGTTATTTATTAACCAACTTATCAAATAGAAATAAACATGATACTTCATTTAGAACAAATCAATTTTGCAGTGCCTTCTGTTGAATGCATTATTTTTTTTATATACTCTCCTCCCTTTTATTATAATCAATTAAAAAAAAATTCTTTCACAGAGCTAAAACTCTCAATATAGTAGTACCACTCAGTGCAAACCAGAGTAATCTATGGATGCAGGAAGGTTTGTGCATAAAATCCCTATCTAGTGCTTACTCATCCAGTATCCCCAGACTAGTTTCTAGCTTATGGCTTTCATCAGTGTGGGGCCTTGAATTTGAAAGCACTGCACGTAGATCTTATGCACTGCCCTAGATTTTATGCACAAACCTTTCTGCATCCATTGATTACTCTGGCTTGCACTGAGTGGCACTACTGCATGGAGAGTTTTACCTCTGTGAAAAACAGCTTGTGTAAGTTTAAAGAATTGTAATCATGTGATGTTTGATGGTTTAATACCAATCCTGCCCAATAAGATTATGGTGTCTGTAGTTATCAAAGAGCCAAAGACACCAACAAGTATGAATGCTGAGCTGAATTCTGATCTATATAACTATACAAACTAATGAGCTTAGCTTGAAAACATTATTGTGTTTTCATTTTGGACTCAAAGCTTTATAGTTAGCTAACAAAGTAAAAGATGATTGCTGGAGGGTTGTATTAAATCCTAAGATCTAGATGCAGTGTTCTCACATCCAAGGCTTCTCACTGATGAAAGCCTATTGGATGAATAGGCACTAGATAGGGAATTTATGCACAAATCTTTCTGCTTCCATTGATTACTCTGGCTTGCACTGAGTGGCACTACTGTATGGAGAGTTTTGTCTCTATGAAAAACAGTTTGCGAAAGCTTAAAGAATTGTGATCATGTGATATTTGATGGTTTTAAAAAGAAATTCCTGGGTTATTCGTTAAAAAAAAAAAAAAAATCTAAAACAAACAAGCCTTAATGGATGATATTTTTCTATCTTCATTTTTGTATTTTTCATTTCTAAATGTTATTATTGATCAGTTAATAGGATTTTTCATTAAAATTTAATCCAATAAAATCATTAGTTTGGGTCCTTTGTCTTTTCTTAGGATTCCATTCTATCTTTCCTTTAGATATATGTCACAGCACTTCAACAAACTTTCTCAAGGAACCATTAATAATTTTTTTAATTTTGTGGTCTGTCTTTATATATATATATTGTGTATTTCTCTTGTGGAGAATAATTGTGGCAATTTCTATACTTTCCTTACAAAAACGTTTAATGGATAATAATCTAGGACTTCACTCCTTTTCAGTGATTTTCATTCAGAAAGCATTTAATTATTTCAATCATCAAATCTTTATTTAGCATGTGGATTACACATTTCAGTAACACTGACAGATAAATCACACTCTTTTTCTCTTATTCACACTTCTTTCCCAAATAAAAGAAATGCCAAATTTCTTCTTTTATCCTCCAGTGACAAAATATCAGTATTGAATATTTAAGCTTTTTTATCCACTACTGATAGTATCTCTTGAGACTCAGGATAATAGAGACTTAATATGTCACTTCAAATTCTGTTCAATAGAACTTAAATATTTTGAATTTTTAAATAAAATTAAATTTTAATGCCCTATCAAACTTATGTTTTTTAAGTTATAGATGACGATGATTCTTTACTCAAGTAGATGTAATATATTTGATGTGCCACAGAGAAAAAAATGGCAGATCGTATACTGAGTAAATATCCTGCCTTATTATAGACTTCTTGGGTAGTTTCCATTGTGCTTTCTCAGTGGTTTCTGAATCAATTTTACTAGTATTTGTTAACTTTTCCCAGTTTTTCTTTTGTTATTCATCTTACACTTTCACTTTGCTTGCCCTTTGGTTTATTTATGTACATTTATTTAAGAAAAAAACCCACAAATGCATTAATCATTAATAATCTTAAAGCATTAATAAATCATAACCAAAATTGATGCTCATCAGATTATATAATCAGTCTTGAGATAGAATAAGATTACTGATGGGTCTCTCCTTTTCAGAGACTGCAACAATGCCTGATTTTCTTTTTTTTTCTCAAGAAAATATTTTAAAATAATCTTCTAAAATCACCTATAATAATCAATAGATATCAGATAGCATAAAAGTAATCAGAATAAATGATTATGCTAGTGAATAGAAAAATGTAAGAGAAAATAATGTGATGACTAACTGATCATGTGATGTCTTAATGATAAAAAAACATGAGTGAATATAAAAAATATATTCACGGAACATACGCTAAAAGTTGCCTTATATTTTTATCTACTATGTATAAGCCATTGTAAAATTCAATAAAGTTACTGCTAAAATATTTTTTTCTTCTTAAAATACAGCGATACATCTAGATTTTGTTTTTACAAAAAAAGAAAAAGTTTGAGCTAGAAATTCATTTTCTTCTAGTTAAAACAATAAGTTTTAACTGAACTTATTTAAACACGTATTCTTAGTTTTAAATAAATAAAAATAATTGGCCTTATTGCTCGAGAGTATTAAAATTATTTTATTGATGCGAAGAATCTTTTGTAAATATATATTGAGATTAAAACTTTTTTTAGATGTGTAATTTTAATATTTTACTATTTTTGCAAATAAAAAGGTATTCTGTTTTTAATCAATGTATACATATATTTTTATTACTGGATTGTTTTGACATTCATTTTACTTTTATTGTCAGAAATTCTAAGTAAAATTGATTTATTTTTGTTAATATCATTTTCTGTAAGGTTCTAATAGAGTCAAGTGCATAGAGGCCGGCTGCAAGACTCCCTGGAAAGTACCTCCTACAGATTTATTTGATAAGATTGCAAAAAGAAATCAATAAAGAAAAGACTTAACTTGCTTTTCAATTTTTCTCCAGATAGAATTGCTAAGTTTACAGCTACTAAAAGAATAGTTTAGTAATGAGTAGGACTTTTAAGGGACTATTTCCAAAGAAATTCATTATTGAAGAAAGTATCCTTTATAAAGTTGCTAATGTCTTAACTATCTTCATCCTTTTTTGTTTTGTTTAGAAACGATTAGCCAAATCTTTACATTTCTGTAGTCAGCAGCTTGTGGAAACATTTACTCTATTAATTATTTTTAATATAAACAATATTATCTTTAAAAAGAAAAAAATATTGATAGTATTCACATATGCTTTATTATAAAATATGTCTGTTAAAATTTAAGAGTGGAGTTTGAGTGTAGTAATTCTTAAATTTATTTTTATGGAAGTTATGACTGTGTATGTTATGTATATTATTTTATTGATAATAATAATTACTATTTATATTTTGTGTATTATGAAATATACTTATGTATTGATTTAGAATAAATGTAAATATTAACGATTAACGTTTTGAAGATATGTTTGTTCTTGATACCGTATTGAATTAATGGAACTTCAGTTGAACATATGATCTTTAGGTAGTTAGTGAGAAGAGGTGTGAGAAGGAACAGGAACAAATTTATTGGTTATAATTAAGGTGAAACTTAATAGAACAACAGTTCCAGTAATATTATTCAACTCTAGGGCCCTATCAAATAGTTAAAGGGTAATTTAGAGTTGACTTTACCAACTCCCACACCCTTTTTAGAAAAAGCAACAAACATTTTATCTCTTATATGTCAATAATTAATCAATTAAAAATTGAATAATGATGCAATGTCTATTTTGAGTTTATGATGTAACTGCAAAACTATAACAAAAGATTGCAAGCAAACTGTCACTGGTGAGAATCAAGCTTTATTGCTTGATTGCTCATTTTTATCTCATATTTGTGTTGCAAGTTTCAATATTTAATAATGCAAAGTAGTGAAGGAGAAAAAATCCATTATAAGTAGATAAAAATAAATCAGGATGAAACTTCAAAGTACAAGTGAAACAATATACTATATACTACTACAGTTTATGTATATAAAAAAACAATATTTGAACGATTCATTTTTGTTGCTATTTTCTTGGATAACTATTAAAGATTATTACTAATCATTAAGTTATGTAATTTCTTTAGCCCAGATATAAACTTTAAACTCATTAATTAAATCTTAATATAAATAATCATTTAACTCTTACCTCATTATCTCTTACTTCATATCTTCAGTATGCAATATAATTTATAAACTCTATACACTCTTAAAACATGCTGAAGTTTTTGTATATACTGAATAGGCCATTTATGAATAGAAAAAGAGGGAGAAGTTTAATAAGTGATGTATTATTATTTAATAACTTTAAAATTATTTCTATGAATAAATAATACTTTGTAGCCTAAGAAATTCAAGATGATAGCATTAAGGTGAGTGTATTCCAATAATGATCTAATTGTAAACTAAATTGCAATACTTTGCTATGCATAAATAGATTGTGATGATGAAGATATGTGTAGACAAGGATTTGGGATAAGTGGTGGTAACTGGTTCTGTCAGAAATGAATCCGTGGCATTATTAGCTTTTTTTTTCATATATTTTTATCCATATTTATAATTATATATTGGACTATTTTTATCATCTAGTTGAATTGTTAAATGTTTCTAGAAAAATTCAAACTTTATTTATACTTATCCAATTATATTCAACTTAGTAATAATATCAGTTAAATGTATTTAGAAAAATGTAAATAACGTTTAATTTTTTTATAAAAACATTTAACAATTAAACTAGATATTGGAAATAATCCAACACATAATTTACAAATAAAATGCCATTATCACGAACTTTCATTCTTTATTCATATATTTTAAGAATGTACAAAATTTGTAAATTTTATTGTATATTAAACCAAAATCTTTAGTTTCAGGATTTTTTTTTATATTTGTGTATTTTTGGGTTTTGCTCCTCAATATAAATCCAAATTCTGTTAGGGTATAAAATAAATAGGCAAGTTGCTTATTAATTTATAGGGATGTCTGAATGCCTTTGTTTCCTTTAATTTTGTTTGCAGTATGTGTATAATATATTTATTATAAAAGATTCAAGATCAGTTGTAAAATTTTAATTTTTTTAAATAATAGATATTTGGAATAATGGTATTTAACCTCTATTATAATACTACATCATAGAACACTCATGGTTTAAAATTCCTCTGTTATTTTTTATAAAACTTTTTAAAAACAATTTTCATTATTTTTAAAATAATAGTAGTCCTAGCATGATTTTCTATGAGTTGATAAACATTAAATAAATTCCAGAATAAAAACATTAAAATGATAATTATATTTGTTTATAAGTGAAATGAATGAGATAGTTGTATACATATATATGTGAAAGGAACATTAGAGTTTTCATAAAAATAGATTATTTCATCACTGATAAATATGTATTTATTGAAATTTATTTGATGAGTTATACATTTGTTAATATAATATAAGGTTTCATTGATGGAAATATTTTCAAAAATTTCTGAAATTGGATCATTGTGTTCATTTTTTAGATGTCTGTAAACATGAAGTTACTATTTTCCTAAAAATTCAGTATAGATTATTGGGTAAAATTTATTTATAATTAGAGAACTGATTTCTTAAATATTTAAGTTTTGTTTTGGAAACAAGTTTGAATGGAGCAAAAATATTTATCTTACTTGATATCAATCTAAATGTAAAAAAAGAGTAGAGAAATTGTTTGAGGAAATTATTAATTATGGTATGATGAAAAAAGCAGTAAAGTATTGTAACGGTCATATTTGTATATTCGCCAACAAAATCCAGAGTTTTAGCAAACCATCCCAAGGCTGATCGAAATGAGGTTGTTGAGACTCCGAATCCAATCTCACCTCAGTTATTTTACTAATACTCAAAGATTTACTATCTTATGGATGACACATATGAGGCTACACCAGTATTTCTTTAATTCACATGCCGACAGTAGCACATCGGTGAAACATGAGACTATGATGTAAATTGGCATAACTAAAGTATAGCTATATAGGTGTGGTTCAACTAACAGACGTCATTAAATTTAAACTGTGACTCATAAATGTTCTAACAATAACTAATTACTAGTTAATAATTAACTAATGAATTATGAGCAAAATTTAGACACTAAGCAGAGTTATATTTTAAACAAATTTAATAAACGCCAAAATTTAAGTAATAAAGTAAAATAAAATAAAACAATTGAATGACACAAATTTGTTTCACTCACAGGTGATGATGATAGAATAAGTTACAGGCTGTTTTAAGTTACTTATTTAGTATTGCATCTCACTCGCAGGTGATGATGATTTATAAAGTTACATTTTGTTTAAATTTACAGATTTAAGATTTGATCTCACTCGCAGATGATGATGATTTATAAAGTTACATTTTGTTTAATTTACACACTTATTATTTTCTCTCACTCTCAAGTGATGATGATTTATAATTTACCAAGTTACATTTTTATGAGCTCTATTATTACAGCAATACAGATTTATTCCAAGTTTAGCTCATGATTATCTATACCCTATTTATGCTATGTTTTGTGGCTTAGATTTGCTTTAGTTAATCTGCAGAAGTGATCATCATTAATCATAATTAATATTTTTATTTGATTGGTACACAATTCTCTATATAGATTATAAGCTTACAAAACTAGATTCTGTTTCAGATCAAAGCTGAAATATAAATTATTATGGAGGGATGAACTGATGGTGGGTAGTAAGATTTCAGATACTAAAGCATATATAACATATACAATTTGAATCTGTGCATCTCTAATGCATTGTTGCTCACAGGATGTTACCATGTAACCGGTGTCTTTTTTACCATACCCATTGTTGTGAAAGAGACCTTTTTAGTCTGGGTGATCGAACAGCGTATCAAGATATCTGTATGCTTCTGATCCAGTCCTAAGCGGAGGTAATGGGATGACCCTTAAACTCAAAACCCATTGTGAAAAGAGAGCTGTCCAAACTAAATAGATGGGGTAGTCATTAAAACCAGAAGCCCATTCAAGAGATAATATACAGCAATAAGTAAATGCGTGCATGCACTTCATAAGAACACATTTGCCACACTGACTACATCATTATATATAAAATTGAGACACAAAATATTAGTTTCCTTCTATAGAACCACAGTAAATCAGTTCATAAATTAGCATTTATAATTATGCTATTAAAGAAATATAATGAATTTATTATCTAACTACATCATTATATATAAAATTGAGACACAAAATATTAGTTTTCTTCTATAGAACCACAGTAAATCAGTTCATAAATTAGCATTTATAATTATGCTATTAAAGAAATATAATGAATCTAATTTATTATCTATA
The DNA here is from genome assembly GCA_028023455.1 of Epiperipatus broadwayi. Taxonomy (NCBI): domain Eukaryota; kingdom Metazoa; phylum Onychophora; class Udeonychophora; order Euonychophora; family Peripatidae; genus Epiperipatus; species Epiperipatus broadwayi. Next base: position 5,519,637 of record JAQFVV010000011.1, read on the forward strand.
TAGGCATTTATATATATATAAGGAGGGCTACAGCATATTTTGGGATAATTATAAGATTAAATTCTAACTCTATGCTACATTTAGCCACTTCAGCTAAATATTACCCTCATTTTTCATTTAACACAAACCTATTTTTAATCATTTATAATCGCTTAATTATACACCTAAACCAAGCTTTATTTTACTCGTTTCAGAAGGGAGTTTTATTTGTGTGCTAATAACGCAAAATTCTCTACGTGTGAGAACCTCTAATCATTTCTCTCTAGTTAACTTAAATGTGAGTAAATTCCGTTCTGAATCAACATAGCTTAAACATATAAACAAATAATTGAAAATAATATTGGCATAGACTTAACTAAAAAAACCCATATAAAATTATAAATAAGATTTAACGCAAGTGAAATCTAAGATTTGGCTTTACTTTACTTAGTAAAAGAAACGAAATTAAGATAGAATATATATCAAATCAAATCAGGATTAGTTTAACTCAGCTTAAATCAGGTTAAATCATATTAAATCAGGTTAAATCATATCAAATCAGGCAAGATTTACGATATCAAATAACATAAAATTTACATTTTTAGTTTAAGAATTAATATTTGAAAGTTTAAAATACATTAGTTTAAATTATATTGGCCATTTATAATAACTTTAGCTAGCTTTGATAAGTTATGAGGTTTAGTTTAAATGTTCATTTTAAAATTGCAGAAATGTTACCACTTTAAGTTCTTTTCTCAGGCATGGTTATTCAATGTTAATTGATTTTGGGCATCCTGTGGCTGGTATAGGCTGTTGGTCATCATCTTGTAGACCGCCTTCCAGAGTTGGAAAGCCAGTCTTTCCATACTTAGCCCATCATCTTCAGTATTAACAACTTAGCAATCTGATTATATGAAGCTTAATCTTAAACTCAATAATAAAATAACAAAATGGCTGCAATAAGCCTTTATACTCTTTTCCCCCTCTCTTTTTTTAGCCACATGTGTTTTTCTTTATTAACTACATGTAATAATGTGAAAGCTAAAACCACATGTTTTTTATAGTTCTTAATTTCAGATCTGCCTTTCTAATTAGTTTGCTACACATTGACAAACCCCGTGAATCCCGCTGCGTTATTGATTTTTTTTACAAGCTTTGGTCAAGCTAATTTCTTCCACCTTTTTTTAAAATCTGTTTTTATTTTTAACTTTACAAGTAGGTCAAAATATAGTGAGATGATTTCTTTATGAAAAACAAATCTGAAATCTGGCAAACCTTTATTATATACATGTAACACATTTAAATAGAATTTAACTACATATGCAGAAATATTATAGTTTCAAATTTTACATTTATAAAATTATTTAAATAATGAAAACTTATAATGTTTATGCCTATCACACTATTTTTTCTCTACATATATATATATATATACGTCTTGATTACACATACATCAAGATTCACATTTATTTAGCAAATAGTAATATATATATGTGCATATAAGTTGATTTATTATACATATACATACGCTTTCCACATTGTATGCTATAATATACTCATACATACATAACTATGAATATTAATTTTAAATTTAGTCTGATATATGAGGATTTGGGTGTATAGGTATGTAAATAAAAGTACTACTATATCATATAGTAGGGTGAAACAGTAGGATAGACATATCTGACTGTTTCAGTATCAAACAGGTGAATTTTTTAAGCAGATCTTAAAACAGTTATACACAAGCATAAGAAGTGGTGGTCATGTGATGTTTATTGGTTTAAAACCAATTCTGCCTAATAGGATAGTGGTGGCTATGGTTATTAAAGAACCAAAGAGACCAAAATGTATGGGTACTGAACTGAGTTCAGACCCATATGATTATATAAGCTAATGGGCTTGGATTGAAAACATTAAAGTGTTTTCAGTTTAAGACTCATAGTTTTGTAGTTAAGTGGAGCTAAAAGGTGGCTGCTGGAGGGTTGCATTAGATCCTAAGATCTAGGTGCAATGCTCTTAGGTCCAAGACTCCTCACTGATGAAGGCCACAAGCCAGAAACTAGTCTGGGGATATTGGATGAGTAGGCACTAGTTGGGGATTTTATGCACAAGCCTTCTGGCATCCATTGATTACTCTAGCTTGCTGTGTGTGGCTCTATTATATGGAGAGTTTTGCCTGTTTTAAAACAGTTATACCCAAGCATAAGAAGTGGTGGTCATGTGATGTTTATTGGCTTAAAACCAATCCTGCCTAATAGGATAGTGGTGGCTATGGTTATTAAAGAACCAAACACACCAAAATGTATGGGTACTGAACTAAGTTCAGACTCATATGACTATATAAGCTAATGGGCTTGGATTGAAAACATTAAGATGTTTTCAGTTTAAGACTCATAGTTTTGTAGTTAAGTGGAGATAAAAGGTGGCTGTTGGAGAGTTGCATTAGATCCTAAGATCTAGGTGCAGTGCTCTCAGATCCAAGGCTCCTCACTGATGAAGGCCACAAGCCAGAAACTAGTCTGGAGATATTGGATGAGTTGGTTCTAGATGGTCATTTTATGCACAAGGCTTCTGGCATCCATTGATTACTCTAGCTTGCTGTGTTTGGCAATACATGTGTAGTGAGTTTTGCTGAAGAAATATCAATGATTAAAAATGAGGAGCACCCAAACATTGAACAAATCTTGCTGATCTATGCAGAAAAGAGTCACTTCTAGAAATATTGGTCAATATCTAGCTATCCATTGAAAAGCCAGTGAAAAGAAAATCAATAATAAGTTGTCATTAATTTTTTTTAAATAGTCTATTTACAAAGTCCTATAATATATGTTCTAAATAACATTTTCTCAACATATTAAACTTTAATCTTTATTTTAATTATTAAAAGAAAATATATGAGAAGATAAAAATGCATGCCAACAATTTATTTGTTTTATAGTTATAGAAATACTATTACAAATAAGATAATAATAATAAGAATAAATATATTGCATAATTAATGACTAACAAATACTTCTGAATCATTAACTTTATTTAAAAAAAAAAAATTAACACATAAAATTAATTGCTTTATTTTGTAATAATGATCTGTTCTTCAGATGACAAACAGTGGCTGAAGAAAACTATAAAAATATAGATTATGTAATCATCATTAAAGATTGTAGAGTTTAGGTTTTATAACATAGTAATAAAACGAAATTATAATTATTAATTGCTGTTTTCAAATTATATTGTCTTGCTACACAGTTATAGAAGAAAAAAGGGAGGTTTTTCTCTTTAGCTGGATTTCTCAAGGAGCTAAATAGATTACATAAATAATAATAATTTGTATCTTTCTTTACAATTGTGACTCTTTACTTACTTTTTTATACTAGTATAATTTCCAAATATTTTGAATTACAAATCAATTGAACATTGCTTTTGAATTGCAAAGGACCTGAAGAATGTAAACTTTGAGTTTTAAAGAAAATGATGCATTTTATAAAAAACAGTATAAATGGTAACTTCATTTTATTTTTTAGATTCTTATTTTGTTAGCTCAAAATATTATTCAAAATATAAGATATTAAATTTTTATTAGGTTTTTGCTGATAGTTTTGTAAACTGATGTACAGATTTTATATATATTTTAACCTTTAGCTTTGGCAGAAGCTAAATGTTAAGACTAATTTTTGTGAGAAAACACTTAAAAAAAAATTACATAGCTTAATTTTGTTTTAATAAACTATTGTTAATACTAAAATTTATAATGCTATAATTTTACATTACTATATTAGTATTTCATCTGTTATACAGCTGTAAATTTTTTTTACACAGCTTAAATAATAAAAGTTTTAACTTATTGAAACAGTCAGCTTGTACAATCTAACTGTTTCACCTACTATATTCTATAGTAGTATCCTTATATATATAAACACCACCAAATCCTCGTATATCTTATAAATAATACTATAAAAATCCGCCTAAATTTAGACTTAAATAAGTATAATCAAACATGTGTGCGTATATATTTACATATGTAAAGAAATATTCATTTATATAGACAGAAATCTCTAAAATATGCACATATATAATGTTAATAATTATTAAATGAAAAACGAGTTGTATGTGTAACTTTAGACTACGTATATATGCTAGAAAACTAATGTTAATAAGATTTAAAACATTAAGATTTCTTTATTTCAAAATATTTATTAAGTTATTTATATTTGAAATTTCATAATTCTGCATATATCAGTAAATTAAAATGGTTGAGTTACATATATAACAAAATGTTTTTCACCTATCTTAGATTTGTTTTTTTTAGCCAAAATGACTCCAGAAGAGTTAATCTTTCCCAGTATAAGGGTGATTAAAATTATATTTAGAATTAAAATTAGAAAGTTGCATAAATTACTGCGTGTCAATGGTTTTTTTTTTGACCTAATTAAAAGTTGACACAGCAGGCTTCCGCGATTCCTAGTAATCAGCGAATAAGCTAAGAAAAGATATCTAAGAAAATAATATAATGGAGGGGGTGTATTGCTATATAAGCGATAACAGCCATCTTTAAGGCATTCATTCGGACACTCACATTCAATTTGTAATTTTAATAAAATATTGAAGAAAGTTAATAATTAGCATGTCGGGGTAATAGGCTGAAAATCTTGCCTCCCGCCACCGATGAAAAGCTACCTGAGATGGAGAAACATGAACTAACCACTGTAACAACTTAAAGAGGTTCCACAATGAAGAAACAACTTGCCAGTATGGAAAAGAGAAGCAATGGTAACTACTACTTCAATTCTAAAGTTTTCCACTAAACTCAACTTTAAAATGCTAGCTTAAATCTTAATCTAATGGCCATAATAATAATGTAAACTAAATTCATGTAAATGTAAATTTCATTTTGTTTTATTTCAATCTTAAAATCTTGCCTAAACTTAGAAATGATTTAATAACTTTATTTTAAACCCTAAAATCCTGCCTGATTTATAAACCTATTTATTTTATGATTCGTTAAATAATTCATTAACAGATTGATTTATGATTTATTATTCCAAAACCTGAGTTATTTCCATCGAGAACACATTTCATTTATTAATTTGATTTTATGATATTATGTATTGGTTTACTTGTAGAAATTAATGATTGATTTGGTTACATATTAGTCTTATTCTAAGTAATTAAATACTATTCAATTTTAACTTACTAAAATCTAGAATTTAAATATTTTATATAAATTTAGTTACGTATAATACTTAATGATCTGTTTTAAAATAATTATTAAAATTGTTAAGTTGAATTATGTATCTTAAGTTAATGATAATCTTTGCCGTCATTAATCTTATAAACTTAGAATTATCGAAACTGAGTCAATCATATTTCAGCGAATGTCGCATAAGTTTAATTTTAAACAAAACCAAATTTCAAATTTCACTTGCGTGAACTTTAAATATTGCATTTCTTAATTAAATCTATGCCAAATCTTATTATTTTAGTTATGTTATATTGTTTATGCTATATGTTTTCAAGACTGAGCTTTATTCATAATTAAACCATTAGCGAGAATTAAATAAAGATTCTCACGCATGTATATGCCTTTTCGCGTATATATGTAATACATGTAATAATGCACAAACTAAAGAGCTCTGTTTTGAAACGGATAAAATATCTTGAATTAGATATAATTACAAGCGTACCATTATTCTAAAATAGATTTGCTTTTAAAATATAATATTTTACCAATATTCAGTTGAAGTGATGAAATGCAGCATAAATTTATAATTCTGTATTGTAATTTCCCCATATGCTGTAATCCTCCTTAAGTAAATAAAAGCCTATACAGATAGCTTTGTAAATTGGATTCGTAAACTTTCCTAAATAGTATAATTATACATACTATAATATGAACTGATATAGGGTAGCTTCATGAAGGAAACTCTTAATTAGCATCTTAATTTTATATGATTATGGTGTCAGCGGTGCATATGTGTCCTTAAGAAACGCTATGGTGTAACTCACTTGTTGCTGATTTCTTTACTGGTCGTACGTGTTAGGGCTACACCAATACATTTAGTTCGGGCAATTATCTTCCTAAGATGGTGATTGATACGTGCCAATCCATTCTGCATCTTTAATAAGGGAGCATGAGACTCACCCAGAGCATAAGACTCCCACTTCAAATAAATTGCTCATTCAGCTCGACTAAAAAGGCCTCCTCTATCACAGCAAATGGTACTGGGTATGAATCCCGCGAGTAAGGCACACATGAGATGCAAAAAGACTCAGAATTGTATGTTTCTATACGCATTAGTATCTGAAGTCTAGCTCCCAATAATCAGTTCATCCCACCATTATAATTATTATTTCAGCTTTGATCTGAATTAGAATCCAGTTTAAAATGTATATTAACTATGTAAAGAATATATTAATTATTTGTGCTAGATAAAATATGTTCTTTATTAAAATTTATTGTCACTTCTACTAACTTAAAGCAGACCTATTATAGCATAAACTAGGCATAGATAACCATGAGCAAAGTCATTTCGTTATAAAATAATATTAAGCACATGAAAATGTAACCGTATTATAATTTCATCACCTGCGAGTGACAGAATCACACACACACATATATATATATATAGCGAAATAAATTAAGAGTAATCTAAAACTGCAGTCACCTGCAAGTGATTTGACGCTATATATATACCGGAAATGCATAAAACCTTAAAACTCTAATAATTGTAACTAGAAATTTATAATCACCTGCGAGTGATTTGATCTATATATGTAAACCAAGTCATGTAAACTCAGCTATGCAAAATTACTTCTAAAACCCATCACTTGCATGTGAATCCCATATACTTAAACATCCCTTAATCACCGGGAAATAAATATTGTTTTTAATTATTGTTTTCATATTTTAAATTCATTAAATTAATTTTAAATTTACTCTTGCTTCATGTCTTAGTCTTGCTCACTGACTCATAATTACTTAGTATTTAATAATCATTTTATCATTATTTATTAAAATCTTTTCAATGTTTACTAGTCATATATAAGGCACATGATACCTGTATAGTTATGCTAAATAGAACACCAATTGTTCAGTCTTTTGTTCTACTGATGTGCTACTGCCAGCACGTGAAGAAGGGAAACACTGCTGTGACCTCAACTGTCTCATCCGCAAGGTAGTAAATCTATGAGCAATGGTAGAGGAACTAGGGTTGGGCTAGAGTCATGGCTTCCACCACCATAAACCTGGTCAGCCTTAGGATGATCTATCAAAGTTCTAGATTTTGTTTCGCGAATGTACATATTTGACTGTTACAGTAGATTTTTTTTCTCCCGGTATTGACGCCCTTCCATGGGGCTTTGTTAATTATTCCACCCGTGTAGAGATCATTCATTAGATATTTGTGAAATGGGTGTGTGTGTGTCCGCTACATACATATGTAAAAAAATTTTCTCCCGGTATGTCACTGAAACGTGAGCTTTGTTGATTATTCCAATCCTGTAAAGATAATTCATTAAAAATATGTAAACTGGGTGTGTGTTGGTGCTACATACATGTGTGAAAATTTTTTCCGGGTTTATATGTCCAAACGTGAGACTATTGGATTACTTCCATGGCACCGAACTGAAAGCACGTTGACTATGTGTATATATGTGAGTTTTACCCTGAGTATTGAAACATGTCAACATGTGTGTATAAAATTTTTCTCCGGGTATGCTACCGAAACGTGAGTTTTGTTAATTATACCACCTTGGAAAAGGTCATTCGTTAAGTATAGGTAAACTGGATGTGTGTTGGTGCTATATACATGTGTAAAAAAAATGTTTTCCGGGTTTGAATCTTGTGAAATTAGGTTAAAAAAGGATTCATATTATTAAAATAGTACGACTGTATATATAGTGTATCAATAAATGTGTCATATCAAAAGTATTATATGTATATCTCACCTACTGATAGCTGGCACCCGAGATAATTTAAGAAAACTAAAATTATCCTCACATAAATTCGCTATCAGAGGAAGAGAACATTTTATTTTATCAAAATTTTATTGATGAGGGTGTGAGTCAAGACAGGAAGTGAGCAATGTTAAAACAAAAAGGGAAAAATCAGGCAAGATGTAAATATATGAGTGGTGTGCAAAATTGATCAAACCACGGGAAACACATAATAAGCAACATTAATAATAATAATAATAATAAATTTAGCCGAAACAAGAATGGAGTATGCAGAAACAAGCCGATGGTGAGTTGCATTTTTAATATATCTTAAATTAGATTTTTTTCTTTTCTTTGAGTATATATTAATATTGAGGAAAGAGATAAAATGCTGATGCTATGACACTTAAAAAAAGTTTAGTTATAAAAGTAATAATTGAGTTGGGACCTCTAGACATAATATAAAATAGGTTTGTAGAAAGGAACTAAGGTAGACTTGTGGAGAAAAGGGGGCAAGATAGCCACATATAGAATTGTAATAAATCAAAACTTGAATATGGAAGTAGAGGAAGAAATAATTGAGGAAGTAGAGGAAATGAGAGAAGATAGGAGAGAAAGGCCAATTGAGAAAAGAGGAAAAATGCTTAGGTCAGGGAAAGAGATAATAGAAGATACGGATAGTAGCAATATGGAAGAGGAACCAGAAAGTAGCAGAGATGAAACAGTAGATAAAGAATCGGTAGAAAATTTAGTACCCATGGGAGAAAAGCCCAAAGTACAGATAGATGAAAATGTAAGACTACTACTCGCTTCCTTTATGAACCAAATGGGAAAAAAGGAAAGAAAAAGGGAAGAAAAAAAGGACAAGGAAGAAAGGGAAGAAAAAGAGAGAAAGGAGAAAGAAGAAAAGGAAAGAAAGAGGGAAGAGAAGGAAATAAAAAGAGTAGAAGAAAGAGAAAATGATAGAAAGGAAAGGGAAAAAAAGAGAGAAAGGACAGGGAAGAAAGGGAAGACGATAAAAGAGAAAGAAGAGAACTGCTAGAAAAAATGAACCAAAGGTTAGAAAGCGTGGAAAAGGGAATGAGAGAGCTTAACCTAGAATGTCAAAAGAGAAATGATGAGGACAAATTAGAATGCCACAGTAGATTCGACACCCATGAAAAGAGTACGCTAGAAAATATTAAAGGAATCAGAGGGGAGGTTATAAAGGTGAAAGATACCTAGTGAAACAAAAGAATTACATACAGGAGGAGGGCACAAAAGTGCAGAAAAGATTAGAATACGTGCAAGAAAGGATAGGCATAACCCAGGGCCAGCAAGAAACCCAAAGGGGAGAAATAAAGGAACTGCAAGAAAGGATGCATAAAACTGAAATACAGCGGGAAAGCCAAAAAAGGGAAATGAAAGAGATGGATGGATATTATCGGCAGATACATGACAAATTATATGAGTTAAGCTTGTGAAGGCTAGGGAGGAAAGTGCTGGCAAAGAAGAAAAATTGTTTTTGGAGACAGTACAGGGTTTGGAACAGAGCATCAATAAGGGAGAGGGAGCCAAGGATAGGATGAAAAGAGGGCCATCTAGAGAAAGTGAAATAGCTATGTTAGCAAACAGGGAAGACAGGGAAAGTATAGGTTGAAGTAAAGCTGAGGAAAACATGAAAGAAGTGGAGATGCAGGGAACAAACAGGGTAGCCATAATCCCATATCTGACTGAAGGTACAGAGTCATTAAGCTCTGTAGATTTACATAGTATAAGGGAAGAGAAAGCAGAAAGTAGTTCCAGGGGCACAGAGGCCAGCTCACCTTTCTATTTAGCAAAGTTCATTCAAGTGAAAACATTCAAAGGCGAGGTAGGGGAGAGCCCCAGAGTTCACTTGCAGGTCTTAAGGGAATTATTCAGGTTCCAACGTGTAGCTGCCCAAGATCAGGTCACTCTGGCTGCTCATTATTTATATGGATATGCCATGTCCTGGGAGGAATGTTATGATGAAAAAGCCAGGACATTTGAGCAATACGCTGCGGTGCTGATGAGAACATTTTGGAGTAGTGAAAGGCAGCTTGCTATGTATACAATGGTTGTTTTTCACCTATCTTAGATTTGTTTTTTTTAGCCAAAATGACGCCAGAAGAATCTTTCCCGTCGGTATAAGAGTGATTAAAATTATATTTAGAATTAAAATTAGAAAATTGCATAAATTACTGCGTGTCAATGTGTTTTTTTGACTTAATTAAAAGTTGACACAGCAGGCTTCCGCGGTTCCTGGTAATAAGCGAGTAGGCTAAGAAAACGGACCTAAGATAATATAATGAAGGAGAGGGGGTGTATTGCTATATAGGCGATAGCAGCCATCTTTAATTCATCCGGACACACATTCAATTTGTAATTTTAATAAAATATTGGAGAAAGTTAATAATTAACCTGTCGGGGTAATAGTCTGAAAATCTTGCATCCCGCCACCGATGAAAAGCTACCTGAGACGGAGAAACATGAACTAACCACCATAACAACTTAAAGAGGTTCCACGATGAAGAAACAACTTGCCAGTATGGAACAGAGAAGCAATGGTAACTACTCCTTCAATTCTAAAGCTTTCCACTAAACTCAACTTTAAAATGCTAGCTTAAATCTTAATCTAATGGCCATAATAATAATGTAAACTAAATTCATGTAAATGTAAATTTCATTTTGTTTTATTTCAATCTTAAAATCTTGCCTAAAATTAGAAATGATTTAATAACTTTATTTTAAACCCTAAAATCTCGCCTGATTTATAAACCTATTTATTCTTATAATTCGTAAATAATTCAGTGACAGATTGATTTATGATTTATTATTCCAAAATCTGAGTTATTTCCATTGAGAACACATTTCATTTATTAACTTGATTTTATGATATTATGTATTGGTTTACTTGTAGAAATTGATGATTGATTTAGTTATGTATTAGTCTTATTCTAAGTAATTAAATGCTATTCAATTTTAACTTGCTAAAATCTAGAATTTAAATCTTTTATATAAATTTAGTCACGTATATTACTTAATGATCTGTTTTAAAATAATTATTAAAATTGTTAAGTTAATTTATATATCTTAAGTTAATGATAATCTTTGCCGTCATTAATCTTATAAACTTAGAATTATCGAAACTGAGTCAATCATATTGCAGCGAATGTCGCATAAGTTTAATTTTAAACAAAACCAAATTTCAAATTTCACTTGCGTGAAATTTTATCATACTTTAAATATTGCATTTCTTAATTAAATCTATGCCAAATCTTATTATTTTAGTTATGTTATATTGTTTATGGTATATGTTTTCAAGACCGAGCTTTATTCGTAATTAAACCATTAGCGAAAATTAAATAAAGATTCGCACGCATATATATGTCATTTTGCGTATATATGTAATACGTGTAATAATGCACAAACTAAAAAGCTTTGTTTTGAAATGGATAAAATATCTTGAATTAAATATAATTACAAGCGTACCATTATTCTAAAATAGATTCGCTTTTAAAATTAATATTTTAACAATATTCAGTTGAAGTGATAAAATGCAGCATAAATTTGTAATTCTGTATTTTAATTTCCCCATATGCTGTAATCCTCCTTAAGTAAATAAGAGCCTATACAGATAGCTTTGTAAATTGGATTCGTAAACTTTCCTGAATAGTATAATTATACATACTAGAATATGAACTGATATAGGGTAGTTTCATGAAGGAAACTCTTAATTAGTGTCGTAATTTTATGATATGATTATGGTGTCAGCGGTGCATATGTGTCTTTAAGAAACGCTATGGCATAACTCACTTGGTGCTGTATTTCTTTATTGGTCATACGTGTTAGGGCTACACCAGTACATTTAGTTCAGGCAATTATCTTCCTCAGGTGGTGATTGGTACACACCAACCCATTCTGCATCTTTAATAAGGGAGCTTGAGACTCACCAAGAGCGTAAGACTCCCATAACTCCCACATAATATAAATTGCTCGATCCTCCAGACTAAAAAGGCCTCTTATTTCACAGCAATGAGTTCGGTTGAAGGGAACCATTACTTCTTAAAAATCCCGTGAATAAGGCAAATATGAGATGCAAAAGGACTCAGAATTGTATGTTTCTGAAGTCTAGCTCCCAATAATCAGTTCATCCTGCCATTATGATTATTATTTAAGCTTTGATCTGAATTAGAATCCAGTTTAAAATGTATATTAACTATGTAGAGAATATATTAATTATTCGTGCTAGATAAAATATTTTCTTTATTAAAATTTATAGTCACTTCCACTATCTATTAAAGCAAATGTAAATCCTATTATAGCATAAACTAGGCATAGATAACCATGAGCAAAGTTATTTTGTTATAAAATAATATTAAGCTCATGAAAATGTAACTATTATAATTTCATCAACTGCGAGTGATAGTTACACACATATATAGCTAAATAAATGAATTAATTGTAACCTAAAATTTACACTCACCTACATGTGATTTGATGCTATATATATATACCGGAAATGCATAAAACCTTAAAAGTCTAATAATTGTAACTAGAAATTTATAATCACCTGCGAGTTATTTGATCTATATATGTAAACCAAGTCATGTAAACTCAGCTATGCAAAATTACTTCTAAAACCCATCACTTGCATGTGAATCCCATTATACTGTAAACATCCCTTAATCACCTGCATGTGAGATCAGACACCTAGCCATCAAAATATTGTTTTAAATTATTGTTTTTATATTTTAAATTATTTAAATTAATTTTAAATTTACTCTTGCTTCATGTCTTAGTCTTGCTCACCGACTCATAATTATTTAGTATTTAATAATCATCTTATCATTATTTATTAAAATCTTCCAATGTTTACTAGTCATATATAAGCCACATGATATGTATATAATTATGCTAAATAGAACGCCAATTGTTCAGTCTTTTGTTCTACTGATATGCTACTGCCGGCACGTGAAGAAGGGAAATACTGCTGTGACCTCAACTGTGTTATCTGCAAGGTAGTAAGTCTATGAGCAATGGTAGAGGAACTAGGGTTGGGCCAGAGTCGTGGCTTCCACCACCATAAACCTGGTCGGCCTTAGGATGATCTATCAAAGTTCTAGATTTTGTTTCGCGAATGTACATATTTGACCATTACAGTAGATAAATGCTTGATGTTAAGCATCTTTAAATTTTTAAATTTCTGATAAAAAAGCTTATATTATTTTTTTAAGTTGAGGAATCAAGTTCAAACCCTATATTTTGGTTTGTTGGTGCTTAAAACTAAAGTTGTAATATTTAGTTAATTTTGATTTTAAAATATAATATTCTTGTTAAATATTTTAGACTCATTAATTAGAAAGAGTTTAATAAAGCTAATAATTAAAATAGAATATTTTAAGATAATGAATAAATGAATATTGTATGAATGAATAAATATACTATTATTTATTGGGACTTAGGTATTAGTCCTGCAATGTAGGGAAGATGGTATGCCTTTTCACATCTGCCATAAATATATAACCTTGCAATCACATCAAATTTAAACGAAATAAACCCTGCGATGTTATCTCATCTCATGTGAAAATGTGTTTCTCTTTATCAAAACGTTTTTTTTTTTTTGATATTTTGACATTTTCAGTTATTGTTCAGATTTCTTTCTGACAACAGCTTTCATTTCAATTGCATTTTTGCTTCATCCAAGTATTTCTACGTTATTTCTGAGTTACTCCAGTTCATTTGATTTTAAGTGTCTAAGTATACATAGTGTTCATTTTTGTCCTTTTGATTTTCTTTTCATAAATTTCCTCATGCCGGTTACGAACATTTTCACATGAACTGCAGATATAAACATTGTGAATCCAGCAATTGGGGTTCATGCACAAAACATTGAAAGACTACAGGGTTCTGTGAAATGGCGAAATAAGCAGCAGCATGGGACATCAAGGCAACACCTCGGCTCGTACCTGGCTGAATTTATATGTTACGTATATTGATAAAAGGTTATGACATGTTCATTTGCTTCTGAATGACATAAAAAAATCTCTGCCAGGATGAAAAGTTATAAAAGTGTTGTAATTTATATTTCTTTATTTTTGTGAATTATTTTGTTTTGTTTTTTTTTAAAAAAAAATACATTCATTTATTAGCATTTCTGTGGAAAATCTCATTCAGCCAATGTAGTGCACAATCACTGAAAATTTTCAGTTGAGATCTCCATTTTGTGTCAAAAATGTAAATGTCAAATTGCTTGTTTCAATCTGAAAATTTCTGTTATATATTCGACAATAGTATATGTGTATATTTTATGTTTTTTGTAAATAATAATAATAAAGAAAATAATTTAGTGATTGTTTTGTCCATATTTAAAGTAACATTTGGTACTAGAGTAATGATGTTTCATATTTCACATATTTTTGGGCAGAGAAAATGTACTTTTTAAGATTGGCTTTTTTTTTTTTTTTTTTTTTGTGAAATTCATATTTTTAGTGTTGTTATAAATTTTACAGTGTGAAAGTCATATATATTTCTGTATGGCAAATCAGTATTTATTTTTAAACTGTTCTTTTTAATATCGATTTATCATTGTTATAAATTTTAAAGTTTTTGATGAGAAAGTCATATATATTTGTATATGGGAAATCAATTTTTTTTAAAAGGTTCTTTTTAATATTGATTTCTTGCTCAAATTTATATATCTTTATTATTGTTATAAATTTAAATGCCACTCCATTTACTATTGTTATATTGTTATAAATTTTATACTTTTTTGTGTGAAAGTCATATATTTTATACTTTTAGTTGTATGAAATATTTTTAGTCCTGCAACATGGAGCACATATTAGCATGCTATGCCTTTTCACTTATGTATTCAACCTTCCAACAACTTCATAAATCTTACGAATTTTCTCATGTATAAGATCTGGATACATATTACTTTTTGCAAATCTTGTGTACAAGATTCTTGTACACGTTATTTTGGTCAGATCACAGGATTACAAAGTTATCATCAGATTGATACAAATGTGAAAAAGTGCAGCTGGTCTAATGCAGGACTAATACCTAAGTACCAATTTATTTTAAAATTTTCCTAAAAATAATTTTAAAATCTATTCTGACATTTGTCAAGATAAATGTATTAAATTGTAATAATATTTGATTGGTTAAAGATATAATATAAATTTCAATTATGTAATATTTTTATTTTATCCTAGGCTATATTAATTTTTTAAGTTGAGAAATAAGTTCAAACCTTTATTTATTGGTCTGCTGGTGTTTAAAACTAAAGCTTTAAAACATAATATTCTAGTTAAATATTTTAGACTCATTAATTAGTAAGAGTTTAATAAAGCTAATAATTAAAATAGGATATTTTAAGATAATGAATGAATGAATGAATGAATGAATGAATGAATGAATATTATACTTATTTAATATTATATTTAAAATCTATTCTGAGATTTGTCAAGATAAATGTATTAAATTGTATTAATATTTGATTGGTTAAAAATAATATAAATTTTAATTATATAATATTTTTTATTTTATCTTCGTCTTCTGTAATTTTTAATTAATTATTTTATTGTAACAGGAAGTAAATTAACTAATTTTGTTTCAGTTGTCTAGACAACAGTTAAAAGCATTGATTTATTATAAAATTAACAAATTATTTTATGAATTAATTTTCTTTAAAAGACAAATGAAATAAAATCCACAGTGGTTCAATTTCTTCATGCACTTTAGTACAAGTTACAATATATAATACAAGTTACAATATATTGAACCAGGTCCCTCCAAATATAAATGATTGTTGTTGGGTTTAAATACTTTTAACATATAATCTTTTAATATGTTTTGGAATCTAAAACTTTAATAAGTTTATATCTCATGTTTATATCTCTCAACTTTAATTAAGTTCTAGCATTTACTTTAATAAGCTTATTATCACCCTTAATATATGTTTATGCATTATACTTTAAACTACAGGAATGGATCTGACACTTTAAGCAGAGGGGAGAATACCATTGATAGCATAGCCATCAACGATACCCGCAGTCAGATCGGGCTATGAAAAGCATAACATGACCACATTTTCTGACTGTGACCACATTTCCTGACTGTGGCACACCTCTATTTCTGGAACAAAACCTGCCATCCAAAGCATTTTATTTGTTTTGAGGATCAAAACTCACATGTATATAGCCAGCATGCTTTGGATGACATCCAGTGCTTGAAATATCCCAAGCTATCTCCTACTCTTAATCAGGGTCCAGCACATTAACTTAGCACACAGATAAACATTTTTTCTCTCTTTAAATAGATGGTGACACAATGACAAGAGAGAGGAAGAGAATAAATCAAATAATACTTAAGCAAATATTTATTTAAGCATACATATATAATATAACAATCTAATATTTTGCATAAAGAAATCTAAATAATTAATCAGGCTAATTTTTATAGTAATCCATTAAAGTTTAAAGGGTCTATAGAGCATATTATATTATGAGAAAATATATTTTCCTAAGCTTTTGTGATATTAAATGACACGATTCATTTGGTTTTGGTTTCATTAGTGTTACTTTCCAACTGGTTGGCTTTTTGGTCTCCATCGATGGTTTCAGGCTTGTTTTTATTCTTTGGCTTGACAATGGGGGGAGTAGTCGCCTCATCTATTTAATGACTTAAGCATTGGTTCCAGATGTGGACAGTTGGTTTTAGCAGAGGACTTTGGAGCCTGAAGCCCAGTTGAACACTTCTAAGATGGTCTGGCAATGCTTGTTGCTAGTTCTGCCACATCTGCAATAATATTTTCCACAGAAGTAATGACTGGCTCTACTGTACTTAGATTTCTGACTCTCTGGAACAATGAATGATGTAACAGCACAAAATGAAGATCAAAATGACTTACAGACTCAAGAGCAGAATAATTCGATCACAAAATGAATGCCAGAATAAATATAAATAGCCAATTGCAATGTTTATACCTCTTTCTCTCATTGTTTTTAATTCTTTATCATTATTTTTAATTTTGATTGTAACATAAATCTGTTTTTAATTAAAATTTACATTTACATGTTATCTAATCTTTTTCTTAGATTAATCTACTATCTTGTTGATAGTTTACATGGTTTTCATTAATTCAATTGTTAGTTTTATCCCTTTTCTTTATCAACCAGTAATCTTTTAAACTAATTACATTTTCGAAAGTTTTCCTTTCTACAAATTAATTTCTATTCTGTTTTCACATTTGCTTACTTTTTTTAGACATTTTATTATTTTAATTCATAAAAAAGGAGAGAGTTTTAAATCTTTTTACTTTATATTTTACCCCATCTGCTCATGATAAAAAGTTTTATTCTATTTTAAAAGAACAATATAATGCAATCATTTTATTTTACAAAATTGCATTTTAAAATCTATATAATGAATTATTTCTTTAACTATTCTTCCTTTCTTAATAACTTTGATTATATATTTTTGGAATTATAAAATATGTAACACATATATGTGTAAGTTTTTTAACATATATCTCTCACTAGCATTACAATATACAATATATAATATATGATTTTACACTCTTCTCAATTACATAAATCCCTACTCCATTGCTTTGGAATATGTCTCTTTCACTTAATGCATATTCAGTAATTAAATAATAAATAGAAGGCAATACATTACCTTTGCCCTGATTAAAGTCTTTTAATCCTGCAAGCCCTTAACACATTTTAAAATCATAATAAGATTGGGGCGAACAGTTTTAACTTTAGATGGCTTGGGTACCTTCAGGAGCTGAAATTTTGGTTAATAAGATGTCTCCCACTGGTTTCTTTTACTGTTTCTCCCTGATGGGAATTCCAAGGATTCAAATTAATCAGTGAAGTTGTAGGTTCAAAGATAAATAAACAGTCTGGTTAAATGGTCACATGACCAATAAAATAAATAAGGTGAGACAGACATCTGACACCAGTTCACACTAACTTGACTCATTTTTCAAATTCTCAATCAATTTTAATTTTTGTTTGTGCAGTTGAATTTTAAGACTCTCATGAAAAAGAATAATTTTATTTAAACTTATTATTTTCTAGTCCAGTATGATAGGGTAAATTAAAACTATTTAGATATAATTATTTGAACTGATAACACCACAGGAACCAAAGTCTCTATATCTGCCAATGGAATGATAATATATTTCATTGTTACAATGTTTAAAATATTATGTTTAAAGTTTGCTTCATTGTAAACTTTCAAAAATTATTATTGTTACCATTATTATAATTTCCTAGTCCAACAAAACATCTGTATTATAATTAAAATTGCCACAGAACATTTGTCTTATTGGCATGAACATTATTAATATTAATTATTTCTTGATATTTTCTTTAAAATATTCATCTATGTCAAATTGTCTCAAATTTATTTGCCCATGTGTAAATAGACTTTAGTTCAAGATAAAGACTTTATTGATGTAGTGAATATATTTTCAGACATTAAATAATGAAATTAAATCTACAAAAAATATTAAATTAATAATTTATACTTTAATAAAATAATTTATTTGTGGCATACTTTAACAAAAGACATTGTTATTAGTTGAAAAACAGTGTGAAGAATTACTTATTATGACTATTTGCATTTGCTCTTCCCTGAAAGAGAAAGAAAAATCAATTTTCTCCAAGTGGGATAATAATGAAAATTAACTTAAAATATTTAATTGATAAGATATGAAATTTAAAAATGTTTTACATGATAAAATTTGGAAATATCAACTTTACCTGCAAAATGAGATCATATCTAATGAATTTAATAACTTTTCTATATTTAATTATTTTATAATACCTGCAAATGATTTTTTCCTTTTGTGCATTGCTATGGAGACCGATGAGGTTGCTGATATGAAATATTAATTAAATCTTTTCTCCTACAAATATTTAATGATATTTGATGTACGTTCTTATTAAAAGTACTTTATTATGTAGGTTATTATTATAAATATGAATAATTTATCTAATGGATTAATTCAAAAATCTAAGTTCAAGTATTTGAGAAATATTTACTATATGATATCATGAATATTTATCCTAATTTAAATCAAGGAATATGTGTAACGAATGGCCATGAACTTTTCCTATATTTGCTAACAGAATTATTTTGAATTTAATAATGTGTAATGGTAAGAATTGTCCCTCCACATAACAAAATCCAGAACACAGGAAAAATACACTAAAATTCAATCCTTTCATCTCTGTTCCGGCCAACATTCAATCCTTTCACCTCTGCTCAATGATCTAATGCCCTATGGATAACATTTCCCAAGGTACACAGGCATTCAATTTAACCACAGTTCGGCAGTCACACAGGGTGGAACAAGAGACTCATAAAATAATTAACTTAACATTGATTTGATAAGATATACACACATATGACTAAGTGAACCATTACTATAATAATGATTAATTATGAAATCTCATAGAAAGGTCTACATATATATACAATGATGTATGTGTAAATAAATATAGAGTTGGATGAAAATGAATTCATGGTCAATAAAGATATGAAAACGAGTTATATTTTAAATAATATTAATTTAATAAAGACAATAAATATAGTAAAACTAAAATATACCAAACTATAGAATTAGAATATGAAAGATTACACTCACAGGCATTACATAACTAATGAGATTATATGTTACATGTTATCTCATCATAAGTATACAATAAAGTATTGTGCGGTATTCAAGTCTATGCCTATATTAATATGCCAAATTTCCAGCTCTTTTGTAGTCTGCTAAATCATATGGAACTTAATAGCCAAAGTTATATAACTAACTTAATAGCGCTCCTATGGCATCTATCTATATATAACAGGTTAAGTTGAGCACATAATCAGGCTCAGAGATACGCAGGTTAGCGTGTTAACCTAGATTAGGATTTATACTGATGCTGGATAAGCGTTTAATATAAAGGAAGAGAAAACTGGTTTATTATAGGTTTACCTATATACTCTATGCACATATTAAAATATTAATAAAACTATAAGGTGCAAATGGGTCATTATTCATGGGCTTCAGCAGCAAATGCTCGGTGACCTATGACCGAACAACTTGCTATGAATAAGAATAGTAGTAGTTCAGGGAGTCGGATAAGCATTAATATGAATAATCTGGACCCTTGTGTTCCAGTTCTAAAAGAGTTTGCATTACCCAAACTAAGTGGATAAGTGTGACCTCTGCCAGCAACTCATCAAGAATCATGCAGCAAGCAGTTAATCATACATAGCATACTTAGTAAGGACACACCTGCAGCTTATACATATATATAACACAAATACGCAAAATTACCTTAGCATGTCTTAAAAATATTAGCGTCTATTTGCATATCTATACAACCCAGTTTTCAAGTTTAGTATTTCAAATATACTATTTAGGGACTAAATTAATTAGTAACCTTGTTTTAAGATTATCACCTGCATTTCAACATATATAAATCTATGGAGGACAAAGCATATTTGAGGGGCAATGGTTTGATAATATCTCTGTGACTAGTTCCTATGATGTACAAGTTACATATATAGATAGTTATAATTTATAACTAGAGTTGAGCAAACTACAATTTTAACTAGAGCACTACTGATTACTATAATATTAATACACAAAAGTAATCAGTAAAGCAATAACATGATCTCGAAACAGCGAATGCAAAAAGTAATTCAATCATTTAATATTTATTATCATGAAGATTTGAAATTATCTTCACATAGAAATAAGTTAAAATTATACATATATAATATTTGCGGTTTCAAGTTATTTGGCATATTAAATACATATAATATTTAAAATGATAAAATTATAGAATTGAATAGATCGAAAATAGGCATAAAAGACTGCAGAAAATTATACATAGTTTAAAATAGATTATCATAGTTTTACATTTTAAGAGAGAATTTAACATTATAAGTTTTACAATCAGATAAGATACAAAGATTAGCATTTAATAGCTTCCTTTACAGATTTTAGATAAGGTGTTGAACAGATTTAGTAAATAGCTAGCTTTAAATAGAGAATTGAATGTCACAGTTTATGAACAGAGCTCTGAGTGGAAATTTATCAATTTACCGGTCAGTTGTCTTCATTGCAGTTCTGAGCACTTGGGACAATAAGTTGTAAGTTGACACTTTTGGTGATGTTTTGACATTAATGGAGATTCTTCCACCACGGGCTGCTTTGCTGAGGTATGGCTCATTGTATTTTGTAGGAACAAAGTTCTTCCATCCCTGGTAAGGAGAGGCGGTAAGCTATGGCCTACTTACCCCACTATTTCAAAAGCAAAACAAACATAGGTTCGGTTTACAATTCACTTATTATATATATAACTCTGATCAGTTGGCTACAAAACTTGAACTATTTATATTTTTCTTAATTCTGGTGATCTGGTTATTTTTACAAGCTTGACCTTAGTTGAAAAACCCATTAATTTATTTTAGAAAAACATATTTAATTACTAAAACTAATTTAGATTCTGTTTTTCTACCCCCCCCCCCATAGTTTACTATTACAACTCTATAAAATTCTGAGAATTGTCATTAAAATTTTGGATTTATAAAATCAAGTTCACACTATTTTAAGACTATTGCATGACCTAATTAAAAGTTGTTTATAACTAAAACTAAAAACTGCTTTTATAATTAGTATAAAACTAATTTTATTACTATATATGTAGTATAATAATATGAGAATGGTCTACATACATATGCGATCTCAATAAAATTAATCGTAAAATTGACTAATACTTTAGACTAAAATATTTCTTAAAGTAGAAATCTTTTAAAATGAGCACATATTTTTAATATATATATACTATTAAATTACAGACTTACCATTCACATATATATGTGAAATACTGCATATATAGTATTTTAAGGTTGTTTAAATGGGTACTCTGAGAGGGCTTAAACCTGGCATAGAGATAAGTGTGGGGATAAAATATGTGAAACAGACAGGTGGATGAAACTGACTGTTTCAAATGATATCCAAAGAAGTGCTTTCTACATTTTATAGTTATGCTATAGATTTAATAGCTTAAGTTATAATTAATAATTTGTAAAGCGCATACTCATTACGTAAGTAATATATATTAAGGCTATCACCTTAAGACTATGCACCTAAAATGTGACAGTAGGGATCTCTCCATATCTAAAAACAAGATTAATGACTTTAAAAGACAAGAGCTTGCATGATGGATATGTTTGCTGTCCATAAGATGTGTTGCCATCATACTTCTTCATATTCAAGATTAATGGAGAATGATTCAAGAAGGAAGCAGAGGGACATTATTTAATTTATTTATTTAATGGTAAAGGATTGAATTTTGTTGTACTATGATTTTTTAATACTATTTTTCATTTATGTGCATATCATTTTTATGATGTATGCTATATAGTGAAATATTAGAGGTTAAAGTTCTCAGAATAGTACTTTATCATATTTACATGTTTTGAAATAGTATGTGTTTTCCTTTTTAAAATATGAATAATTTATTTACAAAGGTATATTGTTATGCTGTAAGCTCAATAAACTGATATATATTTCTATGATTTATTTACGACTTATTGCTTAATTTTAATAGAATCATATTTGGTATTAATTAATTATTGTTATTTATCATATTTTGACATTTGTTAGCTTTTGTATTTTTGTTATAGATTTATTCTCATTCTATTTTAAGAATGCTTTTATATGCTAGTAGCTTATTTTTCAAAAGAGATGATAGCATTTGGCTCTCTCATTATTTGTTGTCTTCCTAGTATTTATAGGCTTATAGCATATATTTAGGGATTGAAGTTTAGACTTTATGGCAATTCTTATTTAGTATTTTGTCATGATGCATTTTATCATTATTTTCATGCTAGTGATAGTCCTAGATTCTTTATTAGCCCTCAAAGTAGGAATGCCTTGAGCTATGCCATCATACTTTCACTTGACCTTACTTTATTACTATTGAAATTTGATATTGTTTGTGGTTTAAAATATGTGTAAGATTTTACCATGGCTTTATCTGGCATTTTTAGTGATTTAATCAAGGTATTGAGGAATTCTCTCTTAGCTCTAGAGCATTCTTGGTCAACTTAAAATGTGAATAGTACAATGTAATCCTATGTTTAAGCTTTGCTAATTGTCAGGACTAAATATAGAATTTTAAAGTTATTTTAGGCATAATGTGGGATTGATAAACTAATATTATTATTATTAAGTAAGCCAAATATTCATAGAAGGGACACTATTGATATGAAGATTATTATCACTGTGTGGATGAATTAATACATGTGAACTTTTGACTAATTAACAATAAAAAGCTACTTTAATATGTTGGATTATTTTACTTTTGGAATTTATTTTTAATGAACCAGTATATACATTATACAGGCTTGACACCTGCATTTATATATGTAATATATGCGGGATTCGAACTCAGACTTTCACACCACCCACAACTCTCAGTGCCATCTTATATTGTTGACCCACCTGATCTCACACATGTTGAAAAGATTAATAATCACCAATATACGTATTTCATGCTAAACCAGCACTCATCAGTTGGTCCAGATTACCATCTCGACACATATATACAATCAGTACTTAGCTTTATAATGTGGGCTTTGAACATTCCATCATCAGATTTTCAATGAAATAGAAGGCTGAAGAGTTCTGGATTGGAGTAGTTTGAAGCCTGTCCATTAAAGTATGAAGATTAATATAAAGCTGAGTACTGATTGTATATATGTGTGGAAATGGTAATCTGGACCAACTGATGAGCGCTGGTTTAGCACATAATACGTATATTGGTGATTATTTATCTTTTCAACATGTGTGTGATCAGGTGGTCAGCAATATAAGATGGCATTGAGAGTTGTGGGTGGTGTGAAAGTCTGAGTCCGAATCCCGCATATAATAAAGCAGTATATAAATTTTATTTTTGATCTGTATGATAAATTTTGAAGAAGCAACATTGTGAAAACTTTTTGGTTATGTGGAGTCAAATATGGATTAATTGTAAATTTTCTTGTTAATTTTTTGTAAATAAATATTTTTTGTTTTTATTTAAGTAGTTTTTCAAAGTCCTTTGTTCATATCATCCCATTTATTAAACAGAAATCATTTCAAATATTGATTTAAAATTTAAATGCTAATAAAATATTATGCAATTATTTTAAATGTTTTTGCTAAAAGAGTACATGACATTTAAATTTATAAGAGTCACTTTATTGGATTATTTAAGCATTAGTAGAACATCTAAGAAAGATGTATTTGCTTAATGAAGAATTACAATTTGTTCTTTAATTTGGATTATTTTAACTAATTTCATTTGCTTATTTCAAGTCACTGCACATATTTATTTTAAAACATTTTTATATTTGAAGATCTTTATGATAAGATTTAATTTTACAAGAATCTAGTTCATATTTAGATGTTATGTAGATTTATTCTAAAATCACCCATTCTTAATATCTGAATGTAACCCTAACTTATTCTTTATCTTATTTTGAAATTTAAGAGAATGTATTTTATTTAAGTAGTAATAATTTTGTTATTGTCATAATTATAATGAGACATCAGCTTAGGTGAAGTGTATGATTTATTTATTTTAAGTAGGATTTCATTTGATATTGAATAAATCTAAAGAGCCAAAAAGAATTTATGAGATCAAAATCTTCGAGATACCGTAATATTAGTTACAAACCATATTATTAAATTTATTTTAGTATTACAAATTTAACATTCAAAGATGGTTCTTCAGTGGCTTAGATTTTTAAAGAACATTTTAAATTTTATAAGAATTAAATAATGTTTTGATCTGATCAAAGGAATTGGGTACTTAGAAAATGATTAGAAAATCTTTAGATGGATAAAAAAAATTGGTACTTGTATTAGATTTTTAGAGAAAGAAAATTTAAATGTAACCTCTTTACAATATTAAGATATTTGTACTTATGCTAGAATGAGTTGAGCTGTCTCTTTCTGTTAATTTATTAATAGTTTTACTTTGTATTTTATTATATTTTATTATAAGTGCTCCCCCTGTATACCTTCATATTGTGGCAAATGTTATATATATATATTGGACCATTAAGCATATCTTGATAGCTTGTTAGCTAGCTTTATAACTCTACATTACAATTTAGTTATACAATATGTAGATATGTTGTTTATCAATACTAGATCATTCTCTCTCTTCTTTTTTTAAGTTACAATGTTGATTCATATTCGTCTCATGATATCCAACTTAGTAATGTGTATATATGTATTTAAGACTTAAAAAAGAATTGAAATGAATGTAGACAAAATTTATGTATATAATTACTTAAAATCTGAATAACTGAAATATTAATTAAGTAATAATATTTATTAATATTTTACAATTATTATAAATAACTTGAAATCAAATATTAAAAAATTGTCTGATAAAAATATTATTTTTTATTTTGACAAAAATCTAATTTTTTAACCTATTAAAGAAAGAAAAGTATTTTTGTCTAAAATAAAAATGTTTTTTTTATAATACACATTAATTATAAAGCCTATTTTATATTATGTTTTTAATTAAAGGATTAAAAATGAATTTTTAAAATCTATTTTTGTTTGATGATTGTAAATTAAAAAATCAGGACAATGATAATTTAGTTATTATCTTATTTTTATTAATCAACTTATTGTTAATTCTTTTGGTTTAAATTCAGTTTAACTGAGATTAGAGCGTGTAGAAAGCCAGCTTTAAAGGAAGGACATTTGCCACTAGTCTTCTTGTTGGTCAAGTTTGAAACCCCAGAAAAATATTGGGAATGATTTTTTAATGATTTCATAGCCCATATGTAAATCTATATGAGAAGCACCGCAATCTTCAGATGTTATACTTTATACTTACACTGATTTATATACACCTGGGTCTCGTTTTATGCGGATTATTTTAATGCGATTTTGAAGTTATGCGATTTATGTTTCTTCTTAATATCCTTCATATTTTACTATATTTATTAGATATCAAGAAATTTAAATTATTAATAACTTATTTTGACTTGAAATACTTTTTTTTTCTTTCAAAAATATAACGTTATATTAGCAGCTTATGTTAATATGGCCATAAGCTGTATTTAGAATCTTAGCTTCTATGTAAATAACCTACTTATACTAATGAGTAAATAATAATAATAGATTTATACATACGTATAAAAATATCGCAATAAATATTCAAAAATTTTAAACTTTTAAAACGTATTTTGTTAGATATTAACAGAAATAAATATTTTTTTAGATTTTTAAAATAAATAATAACGAAGATTTTATTGATTTTATAAACTGAAAATAATCTTTCGAATGATAATGTCTAATCTTTTTGTTTTGATTGCGATCTCATTTTTTTAATATAGAAACAGCACAAGACTGGAAGTGGCGCTAGTTGTACAACACATCACGAATCTGATTTCTTACTAGTTCACAAATGAATGCATATTGTAAATTAGCAGTAATGATTAAAATATGTATGAAAA
This sequence comes from Epiperipatus broadwayi, assembly GCA_028023455.1. NCBI lineage: Eukaryota > Metazoa > Onychophora > Udeonychophora > Euonychophora > Peripatidae > Epiperipatus > Epiperipatus broadwayi. Next base: position 5,546,094 of record JAQFVV010000011.1, read on the forward strand.
AATGTAAAATTAAATACTGTAGTTAATAAAAAAAGTAAAAAAAAAATGTCTTATATTAATTTTTTTCATATATTTGAAATTTTTTATTAGTCATAGTTTATTTCCTTATTTTTTTAATGCAAATTTTAAAGTAATTTTTCCTTGTTGCTTTGCTTTTATGCCAATTTTTGAAAATTACGGGAACCTATCCCCCATTTTTCAAGGTAAGTTACGTTTATTTTTGTGCGATTTCTTTTGTGTGCATTTTCTGAGGAACCTATCTACCACATAAAATGAGACCCAGGTGTATGTATGGAAGCACAGATGAAAAAGTCTTTCAATTGTATATATACTGTTTATGTATAAGATTTATTTTAAAACATATGAAGCACATATGAAATAAATTGCCTAAGGAATAAAAAATATTATTGGCATATTTTCTCAAATATTAATTTTGCAATTAATGGAAATCTATTTTTTTTACTTTTCCCTAAAAAGTATTTAATTACCTCTGCTTTACTAATTTGTTTTAAAGATAAACAACTTTAGAATAAATTATAGCACTAATGAGAAAAGGTGCTCAACAAAAAAATAAAATACAGACAAGTTTAAAAGCCTCTAGAGTATGGAACCCTAGATATATTTTTTTAAAAATTTTATGACACTCATGAAATACTTGTTTTAGAGTTATTAATCTATTTGTATTTTTATAATTAGATTGTGAAAATTTTTATTTTTATGTTAGAATACATATATGTGTGCACAAGTATTATATATATATATTTAATATTTAATTATTTTTATTTTGTCAAAATAGAATTTTTATTAGCTTATTAATGATTGAAACATTTTGTACTACCATACTTGTACATTTGTGAGCTTGTTTTTATACATGCTTTATGTAAATCACTTATTTATATATCTAAATTTTATTGATGTGTTTTTTAATCTACTGAAATATTTTCTGTTATATGTAAATACTCAAAATCATAATGATTTATTTGAATGTAGACTATTTATCAGATTTTTTGTTTTTATTATTATCTCTAATCAAAAAATTTATTAATCATTATTTTAAGTTATCTAGAAATATTATTTAATACTAACATAGGTTAATTATTGTAATTTTCTCTTGATTACAGTCATCAAGATCTTTGTAGCCCCAAAACTAATTCTGCCTAATGGTATATGAAGGGTATGTGTGTGAACATCTATTTGGTTCTTTGTAGAGTTATTTAGATAGTGCTGAGATAATAAAGGTCATTTTAAAAATTCGTCTTATGTTATAGATTTTATGATGATGATTACTTTATTGACGGATAATATACTGATCGTAATCTGTTAGTCCATAACATTGATGATAATTAGCATTATCGTAATGATCCCTGTATTTTTTGATGTGCTTATTGTTGTAGTTCCTTTAACACTTTCACATATACATGCAACTGAAATGTTGATTATTGCTTTTCTATAATATTATGCCCAATGTAGGCTTGATGATGATTAGCCTGATTTTATATCATGTCTCTTTTGAAATCTAGTTACAAAGATTGTTTATTTGACTGTGGATTATTGAATAGTGCTTATTTATAGTGATGCTATGATTATTATATTTTATCTGGCGATGAACTAATTCTTCACTTTTATCATTTTTAATTTGAAAAGAACTGCTGACCTCATATAATCCATATCTCATTATTGCTTTTGTTTTGTACCATTGCACTATATATAAACTCATTTCTCATAGTACTATTTTAAAAATTAAAATCTATTTAAGTTAATCAAACACACGTACTTTAAAGATATATATACTTAAACCTTAAAATAAATGGTGATCTATAAACATGCATATTTGGCCAATATAATAATTTTTAAAAATTTATATTCACAAAGAAGTATTGATAAATGTATGTACTGGATATGCTTCTAATATATGATTTTTTAAAAATATTTTAATATATCAAAAAGGATATTATAACAATATTTTTATTTCAAAAATGAAATAAATATTTCCATCATGAAACCAGACAGATTTTATATTAGTAAAAGATATATTTTACTACCATTATCATTCTTTTAATGCATTTTTTTTGATAGAAATTCTAAGACTATTATAAATTAGAGATGTTTATGACTTCAGATGCTATATAATTCATACTAGCCGTATTTTTAAATACATGGAATCTTAGTTCATCTATATTTGATGGAAAGAATAAATATAAATGAGATTGTTTTTATTTATTTATAAAATCCCCATGAATTGGAGTTTATTTATTCATGATGTTGTAGAGATGTTTTTTTTAAAGTTATTAGAATTTAACTAGTGTGGCATAATCATATATGTGGAACAGTGAAGAGGTAGTTTTTTTGTATGTATAAATTTCAGTAAGATTAATATTAAAATATTAGCACTGATTTAAAATAGTCATTCAAAAGTTGTACCTAAGTTTATAGGTGGAACACATATCAAATAACCAAATATTATGTTTGAAAAAACAAATATTCATGAGAAGTGATTGTAATGTAGGTTTAGTATAATGTATATTATCATTGCACAAATGTTGCAAGTCATTGTATTATAGATGTGCAATGAACCAATGGTAATGAATAGACAATAGCTGTAAATCCGTTAAACAATTTTCCATTTCTTCACAAAAAAAACAAAACAATTCATAAAAAAAATCTTAATGAGGTATTTTCTTTAAGTACCAAAACAAACCAAATCAAAGTTTCCTAGAATTTTAGTGCTTCTATAAGATTAATTTTATTTTTGTTGCTTTTGTTTTTTATTGCTTGTGTTTGTTTTATAATTTGTTTGTGTCGAATGTAAAAAACATATATTTTAGTTCATAGTATAGTCTTCAAGTCTTTCATTTATTTTTCATTCTGGGTTCTATATATATTTATCAGTATAATCTACCCTAGTGGGCCTATCTTATTTTGTCCCAAGCTTTTTACTTTATTGAAAAAACATGAAACTTTAATGATTATCTCATTCTGTGCATGCCTGATGTGTTTGTTCATCATAATAACTAATATAATGGAAGAGTGAGGATGTTGAGTGTGGCTATGCACTCAATGTTTCTCTGAACAAACATACAGCATTGCAAACATTCGTAAATTACAAATGATTGTTGTATTTCAACATCCTTCACTATTACATTATGGATGTTTTTATTATTCGATAATAGTCTTACTATGGATGTAATAAGCTATTTCTGTTTTCTAAAGAAAATTCAATAGTTTTTATAGGTAAACACTTTTTTTTGTTTGAATTTTGATAGTAAATCAAATATCTTTTAAAGTATTTAATATCAATGTAAGCTTTCTTAAATAAAATATGTTTTGAGATGATTTATTATTTATTAATTTTTTATCATTACTTAATAATAAATTGTTGTATAATTGAAGTTAGAGTGATATTTCAAGTTAAAAATATAACATATATAAAGAAAAAAATTGTTAGTATTATTTCCCAATTGCAACATTTTGATGAAGGCATTTGATTTTGCTTAGGGAATATAGGAATGAAAGGGTAACTAATTTTTTGTCTCTTTTAGGGTCTGATGACATACTGTTTAGTGCAGTGATAGGTCAGTAGGCTTAGAGTTACAAATCCATGAATCCATGAATCAGTCTATCACTTCTTGTACTCAAATATTTTAATTAATTATGAAGTGGAAATTTTTTTGGGCCACTGTTTTTGCAGTAATATATGTGGTAATAATGGTAAATATCAATTCAATATTGGTTCCTCAACATAAGTAGACTGTGTGTAATGGCTTTTAATAATGTGGGTTTCAAGTTGTTTTTGTTATTGTATTCAGGCTAAGTGTTTTTTTGTACAATGAATATAAATGAGGATAATATGGTTTTAGCAGTTGATTTGTGGTGTGCCATCATAATTGTATGACAAAGTAAAAATGTTGAACTTAAAATAAAAGTCTTTTATTGACATAGCAATGGCCAAGTCAGATGATTAAATAAAGTGATAGTAAAAACAAGGAAATCTGAGGGATTAATTATATTTGGAATTTAACTGAATACAAATATTGCAGTTTAAATATTCTCAGATATTTTATGTAGTTATAATATTGTAAATTAGTGTCTGAATTCTGTCTAGAAAGATTCATGTAATAATCTCATTGTCAAGTTTATAAGTTTGGTTTAAAATAGAAATGTGGGACATACATGTGATGTTTTGTTTTGTTAAAAAGTCAAAAGTGAAGTTTTGTGTCAGATAATATATTTTAAGTATATTTTTTATGTTAACTTATTTAAAACAACTTAGTGATTGGTGATTTAAAATGTTTTTTTTTTTTTTTGTAATATGTATTATTTAATTCTGAATAGTATTTATATACATTTTTCATACAATTATGTAATTCTACAAAATTTGTATGATTCAAATTAATATGAAAATGGAAAATAAAACTAATAAAGTCTTAAATACACTGACACTTTTTTTAATAAATTTTGTTTGTGTCACAATAGTTTTTATATAGTACATTTTCTTATGAATACTAATGCTTATAAGTGAACTTTTTGTGTATGTATAATATATATATATATGAATGTAAATAGAGATTATTATTTTTATTATGTAAATATGTGTGAACTACTTGAATAATATTGGTATTAAACTAGTTGATTCTCCAGGTGCCATATTGAATTAAAAAAAAAACTGACCTGAGACACAATTTTCACAATAACTTCAGTTTTATTAATATTAGAGTAAAAAACGTTACATTGATACAAACTAGAAAAACTAAGGAAAACGATAAGGCTAAGACAAATAGTGATTACCATTTAAAAAAGAAAGAAAAAAAAAGAAATTTCAACATCTGACATAATTATTACTTTATTGTTTGTTCATAATTTTTAATTTATCATTAACTAAGTTTAAATTACATCTTCATTGATAACTTTTTTGTATTCCTCACAAAATTATCTTTCAAACCATATATAATACTTTTTACCTGTGACCATCCATAGCTTCAGAATCTCCAAAACTATTCGCATAAGAATTCTTCATTTTTATCTTGTACCCCAAAAAGTTAACAAATCTCAAAGGCATCTATAAGAAAAAAAATTCATCTTAATAAAAGATACAAAGGTGGATATGCATTTGTCACCATAGCAATTTGCTTCTTATCTATATAAAACTAGAAATTGTAGGTCACTGTCTGTATCACTGATAAAATGAGTTTCATCTCTTCATTTTATATTTTTTGTGTACATCAGTGATGTTTATATTCTTTATGCACACCAGTGAAGCTACCTTGTTATATTTATTGTCCTACAGAGATATAATTTATTTGCATATAGCTCATTTGCTAGCTATAGACTTGAAAATAATGTGATGCAAGATGTGGCAAAATGACTAACTCCACAGCACGAGTATCAAGGCATAGGCAAGAATCAGAATTTGATTCTTTGCTTTCATACAATTCCATGTGATATATACATAACCATTGTGGCTACCATTACACACACACTATTGAAATCTCTCTTTATTGATATTAAGTGTTTATATTTTCACATTGTACTATGCCCAGTAAATTGTGCGATTGCTTTATAAACTGCAGTCTTTTTGTACATTTGATAATCAGTTTTAAAATTTACATTGCACTGCTCTATATATGTAAATCATTACTTTAATTACTTGTTATACAAACACAAACATGCAAGTGCAAAGACAAATACAAATATAAACATGTTAATAAATTATTAAACCTTTTGAGAATCATTATGTCTATAAAATAAGGTTGCCACAAACTTGGATCAGAGACCCAAAATTACACTATACAAAAGCACTTTTGTTATACTTGAATACAAATTTATATACTTTATAGTAAAGATCATAAATCATTTAATATTATATAATTTATATACTATACACACACACACACCATTACAAACGCAAACAAATTAATATACTGTTTATCAAATAATTTTCAAAAATTAAAAATATTCAAGTAATTAAAAAATTAAAATTAATAACTTATGACCAATATTCTGCGATTACGTTTATATCACATTGAAGGCCTTTATATCTGAATTATCAGCATATTTTTAATCCATTTTATTTAATAGTAAGGCCGATAAAGATTTTTTGCCTTTATCGTCTTGTGCAAACTAATAAACTGACCAGAAAATAAAAAAAATAAATGTACCTATTAATAAAAATATTAATAAAAAATTCAAATTTTATCCAATTTTAAATTGTGGTACATCATTTTAAAGATGGAATTAAGCAGCAACAAATGCTGGGATTTCTGTTGACGTCATACTTATAGTTTTCACACAATTTAAAAAAGAAAAGAAAATTTCAACCTATCAGCTGCCATAAACGCATAACATAGCTTAAGTGCTCAATGTGTTTTAAATCACTTTAGAAAATCTGTATATGTGAACTACCATTTAAATGTAAATTATGCAAATGAGGAATAAGTAATCATAATTGGACTCTTATATAAAAAAAAAAACCTATTAGGAATTATTTGTGTATGTAATAAAGAACAATGTGAATTATGAAGAAGCTAATATGTGCTTATGAAGAGGTTAGGGTATGCATAATGGTGTTATAATTGTAAGGAATTTATGTTCCCGACATATGTATATAGCTGTTATTCCTTAATGGAAGAGTGAATGACTTTCTTCAATTAATACACACTCAATTATATTTATTTACTGAGCATGTGTAGAAAATGATACACACATGCAAGAGAATATTTATATAAGACTAGTGATTTTTACTGAAATTTTCTCATTTCCTACTAGTTATTCTTTTCCTAATTTGTTATTGATGTTAAATAAATTTATTTCATTACAATAAACTTTGTATTTAAATTTATTTAAAATTCATGAATTTTGCCTGACTTTTATTAAGTCAAACACCTCAGGACATAGCAATAAGTAAAAGTAAATTTTAGTTATTGAATCTGCAATGCACACATAGTTTGTCTCATATTATGCAAGCAACTGAAGTATAATGTGTGGCATTTATTAACATGTGTTATTAGAAGAAACTTGGTATTATTTTTTCTTGTTGCAAGCTTCTTGGAACTTGGAGCTATCTTATATTTGTCAGTTTATTTATAAACATCTTTAAGGTTTTCAGAGAATGGCTTCAAATTTTGGATGTTGATTCATATCACTTAGTTTCTACACAAATTAAAATCTGTATTCACATATATTCCATTTGCAATACTTAATAAATATATAAATCCATTTTAGTTTATATCTTTTCACTTGCATTTATTTGTCTAAGTTTTAATTATTCTGGCGAAACTTGTTGCTGAATTAATATTACCATTTTAGTTGTGATGTAACAGAAACTAAAATAGCAAAAGCTCACATGTTTAATGATCCATGCATACAAAATGTCATTGGACTAATTTAAAAAATAATTAATATAATTACATCATTATAAGAATATTTTTTTTCTACACTTTGTATTCAGTTTTTATTTTAATAAAATATTGGTAAACATATATTAGGTTAAAGAAAAATAAGTTTTTTTTTTTAAAGTGATATAAATTATAAAATACATTTTTTTAAAATTTAAATATTGTATTGATTTTTCAAAAAATAAAATTAATTTTATATTTTTTTACAACTTTTCATGTTGTTCAACCCAATTTAAAATAAAATTTAAATGAGTAGTCTTTCTCCTTAAACTTAATTGTAAATGTATAATTCTTGTGTAACCTTAATAACAATTTACCATCTTTTAGATATATATTACTAATAATTTTTTTGGTTAAGATTGTTATATTAATATTAAACCAGTTATAATCTTTGTACTCAGTTAAAGGTATCTATTATCTTAAACTCCAGTCACATATGGCATTAGTTTAACATCCTCTTTTTCCCACAAATGTACTAATATATATTTGAAACTCTGCTAAATATTAAATTTCCCTCAAATCAAATGAATAAAGATATCAGTTAAAGGCAAATGAATCTCCATGATGCATTTCTGCTGAAATAGCTTTTGGCCCAGATTTTTCTTTTTTTTGATATCTTGATTCATTTATTTGAAGGAGAGTAATATTTGGCAAAAGAATTTCAAATGTATATGTTTAATTCTGTATTTATTTCTGCTTGATCAACAACTTTTAAATCAAAAAAGAGAAATACAAAAAGTTAACTCTGTACTTGTAATTAAATTTAATAGGGTCTTTTTCTTTAAAGAAACATATCTCACTTTTTTAATATTTTATTTTTAATTTTCGTAAATGATAAATCCATAATTAAAATAATCTATTATAAAAGCAATCTTAATGATATTTTTGCTTAATAATTCAAGTGACGTTTATATACCGGAAGTGATTGTTTGAACTTTCATACAGGAAGCTTTAATTCCCGAGTCTGAAATTCTATCACTGCAATAAACATTAGCACAGGATAAGCAATCCAATATTGTTGGTTGTTTAGAAAATAATACTTAAAAAAAATACTAATGTAATTTTGGTTTAAAATTTACCAAGTCGTCATAACATTTAGGATAATCTTAGATTTTGTTTTTAAATAAAGAAAAGAATGCTAAAACAGTGTTATAATAATATTATTTTCTTGGTTTCTAAAAACTTGAGGAATTTTGCTTAACAGAAGTAGAAATTAATTTTTAGTTTATTCTAGTGATATCGTTATGACTTTTAGAGTTAAATATTTCTGAATCAAACCACAATGTCTCATTTGTAGTGCTTAACTATCACATAATAACCCAGGCAGTTAGTCGTTTGCCTATATATTTTATTTGATTTGCATTGCTTGTCTTAAATAAATCTCTAAATATATATATTTACACTTTATAAATATTTTATTATTGAATTATCTGACACTTTAGTCTAAGGATGAGTAAACTACAGCCTGTGGGCTACATGTTATGGTAATTTGCGCTGCCCATGGCCCATACACAATTATACGATTTTTTAAAATTTTCACTTCAAACATGTTAAAATATATAAACAACCAATGCATGTATAGTAGCATGTGACAAGTCTCTAAATATACTAAATAGTATGCAGTTGATTGTGAATTAGAGACTACATTTGCATTAAGGAACCTCATCCTCACCTCTTAAATCAAGTTTCCCACTCCTTTAAAGAAGTTCACTTTTCACTAAATATTGCAGTAATGTAGTCATTGTAAGCTCGCATTAATATAGTGTTTTGATTGTATGCAATTGCAGACATTACTATACTGACTAATGTATTATGTAAGCAATCTAACACTTGTAGTTAGTTGTTTGACCAAAATATATTTTAAAATCTTTGTGAACATTTGTTGAAATTAGAAAGTCAGTTTCTGTCATGATCACAATAATATGAATAGGTCATGTATCAGAAAGTAAAAACATTTGTTTTGCATGCAGTCTACTTGAGACTTTACAAAAGCCTGTGGCTAATGATCAGAAAAGGTTGATTATCTAGAAATATTTTACAGAGTTTTTATTTTTACATCTTCTTATAAGGTTACATAAGTAAGGAAACAAGCACTTTGGAGAAGACTGCTAGAAAGCTGAAACTGTCAGACAATTGAATAAAAAATACTGTGAAAAATACAAAGAAGAAATGAATTATTTAAAGATTTATGTTTGACTATTACCATTTAACAGTTATTTCAAGTTAATGGCCTGAATGCTTTTATTCTATGGTTTTAGCACAATTGCTTGTTTAACTATATACATCTAAAATGGATCAATACATATCTTTTAGTAACTACAATTAACAGTCAATTAACACCACTTCTAATCTTTTATTAAAAGAGAGATAAATATTAAAAAAGGTATTACATAATTTTTACAAATAATGTGCATCTAACAATGGTTATATTATAAGCAAATGGCCTTATTTTTTAAATTGTTGACTTGAATAGCATATTAAAGAAGGTAATTTTTCAAAAACTAATTTGGGGATGTGTTTGGCACTATCATTTTATATTTTTTGATTACTTCTGTTTACAGTTAGATGTGAGTGGGCAGTTAGAGGAATTACATGATGTTTTGTTTTAGTAAACAATGTAGCTACAGCTGAGTCATTATTATGTTCATTAAAATATAATTATTGAGTTAATCTTAAGTCTTATAGATTGAGAGAAAGGTGTTGATTAATTCTCTTTCCTAAAAGTCAATGTCACGATATGAGTAAAAGATAGTTGTTGGTTGGCTGCAGAGAAATTGCAATTTTTTCTAATGAAGAAGGTTAGCTAGAAACAAATTGAAATCTACATGGCATTATGATATCTTTTGATTGCTTATGCTGACAAAGTCACTTCTAAAGTGATTTATGAGAGAATGCTTTTGTCACATTTAGATTGAATGTAAATTAGAGCAGTTATTTTATGTTTTATTTTAGTATAACAAAAAAAAGATATAGTTAGATAAACCTACATTTGCATTTTTTAAAAATTATATATAGTAATAGTACTAATAATGGCCTGGTCAGTTTAGCACAGTGGTAGAGTGATGGACTGAAGAGCTAAAGATATCTGGATCAAAAACAACCTGTCATTTGCGACACTCCAATATTATATATTCCAAGTGATTAACTATTCACTTGTATTTTTGTATACAATAATATTTACAATAATAGCAAAAATGTTTTGTTTTTTATTCAGTCAACTTTTGTGCATAGGTATTTGTTGGATAACATTTTGTTTGCACAGGATTTGTATGAATAAATTTGTTTTTATTTTATTTTATATTTTAATTATAATGTTATTGACATGAGTTTAGAAGGAAAGTTATCATTTTTTTTAAAAAAGTAAAAAGAAACAAACAATTTCAGTAATAATAATAATAATAATGATGATGATGATGACGACGACGATGATGATGAAAAAATAGAATGACTTTATTGCTATAAAGTTTATAAGCAGTTTCAGGATCTACCAATACATCAATCCATGTAGGACAGTATTTTCTAAGATCTCAAGCTAATTGAACATCATGTTCAAATAAATCTTAAATGAAGATTATTCGTAACATGTAGTCATTTTCTGAATATGAAAGGTTTTGGAATATTTTATTTGTTTTTTATTGCTTCACAGTTTAAAAAGATTACATAAGAGTAAATTTAAAAAAGTTTTTTTTTATTATTTTTTTTATTATCATATCATCATCATCATCATCATCATCATCTACTTATGATATTATTCTACTATTATTGTATATAAAATAGTCTTCTGTTTAGTTTAATAGATCTAAATTTGCCAAAATATAAAATAAATTCTTTAATTTTTTTTTTTTTTTTAATTACTTTTTTTAAATAACACTATACTTGTTAATTTTTATTGGGTAACTTCTCTTGATTTTTTCTTTTCAGTTTGTATATATTGTATTTTTTTAAATTTTATTAATCATAGTGCCACTTAATGATTATTAAAACCAAAAATTGCTTCGCAAAATTTTAAAACATATGGAATGGGAATTATCATTGTACCCAAAGAAATGAATAACATTATGATTTTTAAATGTATAAAGGAATCAAAAAGAAGATAAATATATAAAAATTAATGAGATGTATTGATGAATTGTAACAAAAAAAAAAAAAGAAATCTGGATAAAAGATTAAAGAAATAAAATAAAATATGAAATATTGTTCAAGATATGAAAAAATATGGATATAGATAGGAGATTGAAAAATATTTCTTCTATTTTATATTGTTATTTATAATTTTCTTTAATAATTTTTCATTAGGAAGATTTGCATCTTTTTTTAATCATTATTATTTTTTTTTTGTATTGTGTTATATTTTGGTTTGCTCTGTTAAGTCTTGCATAGTTTGGGTTAGTGATAGAGTGGAAGACTGGATTTCAGTTCATGAATTGCAGACCAGCCTTGTCACAGTTGATGCTTGAATTTCTTATGAATTATCAGAAAATAAACCGTTTGATTATTATTATTTTTGCTATGTTGAGATTTTTAAAATGAAGTAAATATGATAAAAAGTAATCAAATAGCTTATTGTTTGTGAGTTTATAAAAATTTCAAGCATAGAAATAACAGAACTTGATCTGAATCCCAAAACATTCAGTTCCAAAATATGCTACCTTACTAATCACACTAAGCACTAATATCTGTTTATAATTGTATTTGAAATGAGAGGAAGATTATGAATAGCCCTGAAGGCAGAAGAGGATCTATAATCGAAACAGTGGAAAATCGATCATTTATTGTGGCTAATGACAGTAGTTAGCATTAGTATGTCTATTCTCTCCTGTTTTTTAGTTCCATCTGACAAATTGGGTTACTTAGATAAATATTGTTACACTAATTATAAAGAATAAATTATGAATGAAATATTTGTGCAGCTTTTATAAAGAATCTTAAAATGGTTTGGACATTTCTCATTGGGAAATAGGAACTAGGTAAGAAAAGTCAATTATTGAATTAAATAAATTTCAATTGTTTAATTATATACTTTATATGAGAATTTAGAATATTCAAATTTAATGGATAGTAGACTTATTCCAAATAGAAATAGGATGACACAGTTATAACTTTAATTATGGAGGATTAAATGGTTTGTTAGGTCACCTGGTTTGGAAATAATTTAAAATATGTAGCTGCTAGAGGTTTCTAATAGTTAAAAATACTAGAAATTTATTTATAGCTATAAGTTCAAGAATAATGTTAGATTCAGAGTAAATTCTTTTAACATTATTATAATCATAAAATATATCTGTAAGTCAAATAATATTGAACTGTATATATCTGTAAGTCAAATAATATTGATGATAAAACTGTTTCACAGAGGAATGAAAGTAACTTTTAATCTTTTATTTAATTTATTCTCATTCTTCATTATTTAAATTTAAGATTTCTAACCTCCTCAAATGATACTGTTTTTATAAAGTATAAGATCAAGAGTTATGGTGAAAGATTTTTAAAATTTGTCTTTATAAAATGATATGATAATATGCAACATAACACTTTTATGAAAAAGCTCTGTAGAAATGGTCATGAAGATCAAATGATGTAAGATAAAATAATACAAAATGGATAATACCAGTGATACATAGCTATACTTTTCAGAGAGGAGACACAGATTAAGATTATAACTTAGTTATTATAAATATTGAGTTGAAGTTTAAGAAATTAAATAAAAGCTATTGTTCAGTATAGACAAGAACTGACCAAGATAGCCATGGTACAGATGTTAGAAAAATATAAGTTATTGGTTTTTAAAAATCAACAATTCTAATTAGGTTATAAAAGAACTATTACTGGAGAAAAGATTGGGAAAAATGACTTCATTTAAGAAAAATTGAATTGTTGCAAGAAAAAGAGCAATGAAAAACAAAAATGACATTTTACATCTTGTAATAAGTTAAAGAAGGCAATGAAGAAGGACAGACAAAGTTGGAATTCAGTAGGATAATATATTTTATTTTCTGAGTTTGATCAGCTATAGTCAGAACTTCATTAAGATTATTAATTCACACAGAATTAATAGTAATGAGGTATTTATTAGGTGAGATTGATTATTTAATGTTATACTTTATGCTTTAGTGAGGAGTTTTTACATAGTAATATCTATTATAATTGATGATTTTGAAAATTGATTAGTTCCATTAATGTTAGGGACTTCTGATATAGCATCACCTTAATTAAATAATTTAAGTTTTTTATTATTAACACCATCATTTTTTAATATTTTTGTTAAGATCTTCTATAGTTAAAAGTGGAGCTTGAATTGAACAGACTGTTTATCGACCAGTATCAAGAAATTTAACTCATATGAGCAGTTTGATAGATTTAACTATTTTTTTATTATATTTTTCTGGTTTTTTTTTCTATTTTAGGATCTTAAATTTTATTACAACTATAATTAATATATGAACATATGGGATAATTTTTAAGCATGTTCTTTTTTTTTTTTTTTTATCTGTTAAAATTACTGCTGTTTTATTATTGTTATCATTACCTGCATTAGCAGGAACCATTACAATATTATTAACTGACCAAAATTTAAATACTTCTTTTTTTTTTGATTCAAGCAGGTTGAGGGGATCCATTTTACATCAGCATTTTAATTTTACCAGAGTTTGGAATAATTTTACATATTATTAATCATTACAGAAGGAAGAAGGAATCTTTTTGATTATTAGAAATGATTTATTCAATATGTAGTTTATTACATTTTATTGTATGAGTTTATTACATTTTTACAGTTGGAATAGATATTGATACAAGAGTATATTTTATAGCTACAATAGTAATGATTGCTGTTTAGATAGAAATTAAGATATTTAGATGGCTTATAACTTTACATGGAGTGAAAATATTTGAACCTGGTTGTTATAGGCTATAGGGTTTATTTTTTTATTGAACAATTGATGGAATAACTAGTACAGTATTAGATAAGTCTTTTTTAGATATTGTTTAACATGGTGTATATTTTCATTTTATTTTGTCAAAGTATTTGCTATTTTAGGAGGAATTGTTCAACGATTTCCTTTGTTTCTTGAGGTTACAATAAATTGAAATTGATTGAAGATTCTTTTTTTTTCAGTGTTTTTAGGGATAAATATAACTTTTTTTTACTTCAACAGTTTTTAGGGTTTTCTGGAATACCTCACTGATATTCTGATTATCCAGAAATATGTATGAATTCATTAACAAAATTAAAAGCATGAAAATAGATATTAATAATAAAATTGTGTCACTTGATGTAAATGGCTCAATGCCCAGAATGGAATCTATTGAAGTGATTAATGAATTGCTAAGTAACAGCACCTATGACCATCACAAAATAAAATTTATAATAGAGGTTTTTAAATGGATTGACAAAGACCTCACACCAGCAGTAAATGGAAAATATTATAAAATGAATTATTGCTGGCTGATGGGCTTCCCCCATGAGCGTTATCATCAGTAGTCTATTCTTAGCAAAAATTTAAAAAAGTATTATACCTAATCACAGATATTTAAACTAGTTTATAATATACACAAGATATTAGATGACACATTTATATGTTCTACAGACACACAGATTGATGAAATACAATAGGAATTGGAACAAGCATCAACACTGTCATGGACCTTGGAGGAAGAAGGAAATAATAGAGAAATAAAGTTTTTGGACTTATATATACAAAGACAGGGCCACATGCTAGACTACAGAATGATGATTAAGCCCCTAAATATAAAAGAAGTGATCCACCCTAGATCAATAACCACAATATCTCATAAATATAGAGATTTCTTATGCAGAAATCATACACTATTCATGTTTGAATATGATAAAAAGAACAACATTGACCAGTACACTAATTATCTCCGAAACATGGGATATAATCATGATAAAATCATAAACACCATAAAGAGATTCTATAAAAAAAATAAGAAATCCTTGCCCCAACCAACAAGTGGAACCTAAAAACTGAATAAGTCTACTGTATATTCCAAAAATTGCAGATAAAAATATATGTAAAAATAAATTTAATATAAGCTTTCAAACTGCTCCATCATTTAATCAATAACTCTAGAGACCCTATACCAAATGAATCAGCACATCAAGTGGTCTATAGAATTAAGTTCAGCCAATCGGCTTGCAATGCTGCATATTATGGGGAGTCGAGAGCCAATTTGTCAACAAGACACTCAGCACAAATATTTATGCAATAGAGTCCTCAGACAAAGAACCCACTTCAATATTTACAGACCATGAGCAGAAAACTGATCATAGATTCAAGCTAACAAAAGCAGAGATAGTGTATACTGAGAGGATAGAAAAGAAATGATTAAAGAAGCATGTGCAATAGCTGGTGACCATTTTTCTCTAAACAAAAAAGAAACAAATGTACCCATTTCAAACAAATGGGCTATTTCAATATTCAAATTTAAATTTTAAATTAAAATTGAGTATGTGAACAGTTAATTAAACATTGATATAAAGAACCATTTAATTACACTACTATATGCCATGAATATGATATACTAAAAATATATTGAAAGCATGCTAGGCAGTAATAAAGTTAAATATTATTAAAAAAACTACTTTTTCTGTGTATATTTTCATTTTACCAGATATTATCTTGGTTCAGAAAAGAAGAAAATAGTAACATTTGAATTATTTGGTATTTTCCTGAAGGTTTGTGTTGATGGTTTTTATATATTGGACTATTTTTGTTATCTATAATTGACTATTGAATGTCTTTAGAAAAAATTAACTTCATTTAAGTTTTCGAATTACAGTCAATTATTACACATAGGTTAATATATACACAGTATTTCGAGAAGTATTTTCCTTTCTTCTTCAGATATTGCTGGCCTGATCAGTGACAGTACTAGTATGGCAATTGAACCTGGACTCTTAGATTCTTGAGTAACACTTTAACCAACTGAGCCATCCTGCCGAAGGCAACAGGCAGTAGAAATTTCATATACTTATCTTTTGTATCATTTCCTCTCTATCCAATATTTTTGTATTTTTCCAATTGAACATATGTTCATTGGTATATACATGATCTGCTACTTTAAACATATTTGTTTTTTCTTTTCTAATCATCAGTTTGTGCTCTTGCAATTGCTTTTCAATGGGAAACTGGTCTCATCAATATACAGTACTGTAGTATATCCATATTTACTAAAAATAGCAGAGAAATTAAGAAAAATATGCAATCAGTATAACATCAAGACAGTTTTCCAGATCTATACCACATTACAAAGAGTTCTAACATTTACAAAACCTGAATTTGAAATGCTGAATAACAAAAACTGCATCTATGAAATACTATGTGAATGTGGAAGAATGTATATTGGTGAGACCAGTCACTCCATTGAAAAGTGATTCCAAGAGCACAAATGTTTGATTAGAAGAGATAAAACAGATGTGTCTAAGACAACAGACTATGTATATATCAATGAACATATATATGTTCAAGTGGGAAAATATAAAAAACATTGGATAGAGAGGCAAAGGTACAAAAAAGAAAATTCAAAGAAACTGCTCACATGACAATGGTGAGTAACCCCATAAATCAACCTAGTATGGCTATATATAATGTATGGAAACCATTAATCAATTTTGCCCTTAGGAAAAAGTTGAGAAATCAGGAGGAATCTCATAAATAAGTATATGAAATTTCTATTGACTGTTGCTTTAGGCAGGATGGTTCAGTATTCAAGAATCTAAGGTTCCAGGTTAGATTCCCATGCTAGTACTGTTACCGGTCAGGCCAATAACAACTGGAGAAGTGAGAAGAAGAATACTTCTCAAAATGTTGTGCATATATTACCCGGCGTGCTATTACTGACAGTTGACTGTACTTTGAAAATTTAAATAAAATTACATTTTACTAAAGACATTCAGTAATCAATACTAGATGATGTACATAGTCCAATATATAAATACAATTGAATTATTTGGTTTAGTTCATGAATGAGTAGATGTAGCATTAGATAGGGCTGTTTAGTTGATAAACATAAATGTATTTAGTTTCGACCTGTTGAATGAATTGAACTATATATTTTGTTTTCAAACAAATTTTTTCCATAAGATATTTTTTCAAAAGATTACTGAAAAAGTTAGTGAGAAGATAATAAAGTATAAGATTGATAGAATTTGACCAAATTAAATGAGCGGAGGTTCAACAGGATTTTCCCAATTCATATTAGAAGAAAAACATTTCTGAAGAAACTTGTAGATGGAAATTGATTAATTTGATTTTTAAAAAAAGGGAAATTATTTTGTGAAATGGTAGGAAGAAGAAATAAGTTATAAATCCAAGTAAGTATATAAGATGATGAACTTGATAGTCAAAAAGGTGATAATAAAAAAATGAATATGAAAAGTGTTTATCAGTTAGAATAAAGTGATGATCGAAATATTGTTAGAAATTACAGTATATAAAGCAATATTCAATGAAAAAGTATTAGAAAATAAATAAAAGAATTTGCTGTAATTGCACCACTATCTTATAATAGTGAAGATATTTGATTAAAAATTCAATGAATAATAATGATTTGAGGAACAATAAGAGCCCTGGAAATAATGGAATATCTGGGAAGTTATTCCATATAATGGAGATAGAGAATTTACTGATTGTGTAATATTGCATGGAAAGGAATGTAGCAAAAATATGGCAATGTCACTGTTAGCACCAATATATAAAAAGTAAAGAAAAACATTATGTGAAAGCTACCAAAACTATTGCACTAATTATCATTTTAGGGAAAGTCTTATTGACATCCTGTACAAAAAATTTAAAGACTAATTAGAGAAATATTTGGGATACGGAGTAAGCTGCATTTAGAAAGGATAGAATTACAGATGTTATTACTTTGCTTTATTATAGAGAAAAATAGAAAAAGAAACCCGTATATGTGCACAGTTGACTTTCAGAATTTTTTGACAACATTCATTAAAAGATGGATATAATTTGATTTACATGGAGTAGATAATTAATTACTTAATCTTTTAAATATCTATAATAATTCAAAGGCATCCATAAGGATGTGTGGAAAAACTGGCATCTTGCTTGAAATTGAAAAAAACAACAACAACATAGGGCAAGGATATCCTTTCTCTCTAAGCATATTCATCATGCATCTGGAAGGAGTAATAGATAAAATCAAATGAAGTTGCAGTGGGATATCAAAATTACATGGAATGAGTGTAAATAATTTAAAATATGAAATGAAGTAATAATAGTTTAAGAAGATGAAATAAATATTGAAATCAATATCAGAGAAAGAAACAAAGAGAAAATGAAGAGAAATGTTAAAAATTTATGAAACTGAATTAGATAACATAGAAAATTTGGTATATCTTGAAATTAATATCACTATTGATTGGAATTGTCAAAAGCAATAAAATTAAGAGTAGCCAGAGCAAAGAGCATTCCTAAAAATTATCAACTGCATTTGGGGAAACAAAGACATCTGGGTTACCAACTATATTTGCCCATATATTACAAGGTTTTAATGATAAAATATTTATTAGGAAGAACCTTGACATTTGAACAAATTTGTTACTGGAACTTATTGAGAAGCAGTTGCTTCTAAAAAGTTCGCAATGAAATATAAAAAGTTGAATTGATGAAAAATTTTATTGAAGAAAGTCTACAAGAGAGAAAATGCAATTATTTGGTCATGTATGTTAAATGATTGATGCTCATCAATGAAAAATTTTAATTTTTGGTATTACTTATGACACAGCAACAAAAAAAGATAATCCTGGAAAATATTAATAGTTGATTTTAAAGAATGATGTGAATTAATCTGAATTTATGTAGCTTTGAATGGAATAGACAAAACTGGAGATAGTCGAGAAATCATCATATATTTATGGTCGGTCACTTAGTGCTCACTATTACTGATGATGATAACAATAAAGGGCTGTAATAGATGTGAAGCTTCTTAAGAATTTTTTTATATATTTATACTGCATTATCTTTATATTGCACTTTATGTTAAATTTTTTTTTCTTTTAATTTTTAAGTATTTTTGCAGTTGAAATCTAGATTTAAATATTTCATTATAGTTATTCATGTTCAGATTATTCATGCTCATTTGACTCTTAAATATCACATCTATTATAGTATTTCAAATCGTCCCTTTTTATTTTTATAAATAGTATATAGCATTCCACTAATAAATAAAAAAAATAATTTGATAGCAGAGACATCTTATGGACTGTTAGCAAAATAAAAAAAAAGGTTAACTTTTTTTTTTAAGCCAACTGATTTAAATTCTAATATTTAAATAAAATTTTACTTTATTTACATTTTTTTAAATATTAAATGTCAATAATTTAAATCCAAATGTCTACAATAATATATAAACAAACAAAAATCCCAAAAATAAAAACAATTTTTATTTTAAAATTTTCATATTCTTTTTTGTAATCTTGATAAATTTGTTGCTTTTTGGTAAATGTTATTTTGAATTGAATATCATACATTACACACACACACACACGTTTTATATGTATTTCTTGGCAGAAAGAAATTGCCTTGTTCAAAAATAAATAATGACGCTATATGCTACAAATGAATGCAAAGGGGTCTTCCATCAAGATCTGTTATAAACCTTCCTTTTACATCATGATCCAGTCCATTTCTATTTAAAAGTTTTAAGTTTTACAATAGTGGTAATCTGGCTGAAATCCATATACTTCTTATGTTTTCAATATATGTCTTTGTAGTATTTACAATCTATGTTTCATTTTAAAATTCACACACTATATTTTACAATTATAAAAAAAAAAGCAGACAAAATATTCTAATAAAAGATTTTCTTGTTAAATATAGTCTTATATTTCTTTTAGATATAACATTAAGCCTTCTCCACATCATTTAAATTTTTTTATTTACTTACTCCATTCTATTTGGTGTAATAAACATTAGCTAACCAAGAAAACATATTGTTTTGTTATATAAATTATAATGTTTTCAGGAAGTACAGATTTTCTAAACATTATTATACTTTTACATCATACTATCATTTTCTATGCTTACGGTAGCAATCTCTCCATATGGTAGTGTATCCAGTGCAAGCCTTAGTAATCAATAGATGCAGGAAGTCATCTAATATCATGACTAGTTTTTAACTTGTGGTTCTCATCAGTGAGGAGCTTGTATCTAGGTGCAGTGCTCTCATGTCCAAAGCTCTGCACTGATGAAAGTCACAAACTATAAACTAATCTGGTGTGAACCCCCGCGACCGTGGCAACCTCCACTACCTTCGCTAATCCTTGCTTGACGATTCCTTTTTTTGTTGGCACCCGCTGTGTTCTTCCGTCCGGGGATTACATGATGTTCTGTGACGATAATTTCTAACACCTATACACGTACGCTTTATTTATTTTATACATAGATTCGAATCGAATCCCAGTAATAGGCGCCAGGAGAACTTTTAGAAGAGTCCGCCACGTATGTGCATAAGCCCACTCAATTATATCACAAAACATGCCCGTGCCTCGCTCCAGTCGGAAACATGAAACGAACACAGCCACAATTACCCTTCACACTACCTCAGTTATCATAATCATAGGAAGGCCCGCCCTACATCCCGCAGAACAAATTAATCCAACTTAACTTTAGTCTAAAAACATCACGACATAAGCATAAAATCAATAAAATCCTACCCCCAAAATATTAACTGCATTCAGCATAAAATCAATAAAATCCCACCCCCAAAATATCAACTGCATTCATTTCCATACAAGCAAATTTACGCTAAAGCATTCATTCCGATATATATAAATTTATGTTGAAATTCCAAGCAATTAAATAACAAAAAAAATTTAGCTACATAAATATTTATTTAATCTGTTTAATAATGATTAACGCAGGTATGTGATCGGCAAGCCGAGACAATTAACGGTAAACTTCAAATTACTTGCACATATGATTTAAGACTGTTGGTCAGTCGGCAAATTTATTAGGTAAAAATTCTCGAACTGTTCATAAATGTTTAATATTAATTATACTGTTCTAAATTAATGTCTTTCTAATAGTTCTGGATATTAAAGTTATTTCTTTAAGTGCACAATTGAATATAACAAATTTTACGATAGCTACCTGTGAAATGTAGAACGACTGTAATGGGATCCTGAGCGACGGTGATTCTTTAATGAGGCATTCCGGCAATTTGCGTGGTCTCCAAGCGAGCGTGGTCCTAATATGAGGTTCTCCGGTGGTATGAGCATCTTGATGGCAATCAGCTGGTCTGGACGCGGAGGTCCGGCGGTCAAGCCGCGAATTCTATATTCAGCAACGCATGGCAGTTAGATTCATAACGTCTAATAAAATCAAGTCTCTTAATAATCTCTCTAAAGAAGAGCACAACTGTCCTCTGAAAACGCTGTTCGGCCTTTTTGATCTTTGCCTTCACGCCCTCACACCTTGAATTTTTCTCCTCCAATCAATCCCATGCACCTGTGAGTCCCTTTATTTGATAAGTCCATCGCGTGTCAGCTCAACTCCGAGATTTCTGGGATTGTTGACATTAGTTTGGAATTTAACCGTTTTTCTTAGGTATTGTTTCTCTGGGGACAGAAATCTGAGTCGTACAATAGCGGTGTACACTTTCTCACACCTCTGTTTCTAATTTTGGCTTGTTTTATCTCGGCGTACCAGCACATATCCTGCCTATTGTTTCAATTTCTAATTTTACATTTACTAATTACATTTGTACAAATTAATCTGAGATTGCTTGGAATTTCAGAACATATTGCTAATTAATTTAAATTATTTGATAAAAGTTAAACTTGCGTTCAATCATTCTTTTTTTTTAATTAATCAAAAATAAATGACAAAAAAAAAACTACAACGACGGATTATAGATTTATTCTTAGCACACACACAAAATAATAAAATAACAACAATTTTTACTCTTTTTTTCAATAAATCTGACAGGCACTCTTATATAGCTGCGATCGGCTTTTAGAAACGGCTGTTCTTCGCTCATTATTAAAGCAAGACCGCTTTTATAAAAGTTTTGTCCCTGTCAGTTATTTCGTCAATTGATTATAGTTGAATATACCCCAATACGCCTGGGTTTGAATACCATGTAACGCTATTCCGTTACATATCTCCCCGCCCGGTGTAGAGTAAAATCCGATGTTGCGGGTTTTAGCTCTGAGAAGGAGCGAAGTTATTCGGCCCTCTTCAGTGCCCTAGCATTGAATGTTCCATTAATCATTTTTTTTTCCTTTTGTGCAGCGTCCAACGAATCGACCCCACGTCCTCCTTTCCTTTGTGCGATACGGGTCCCATTATGGCGGCTTTCCCGGCCGTTCGTCTGCGGCTCCGCCTTCCCTTAAAATTTGGATCAGGTGCTCTGCAGTCAGACTTCCCTTTACAACGACTATTAACGGAGAAAAGACAATAAAACGATTTGGTAATCTAGGGTCTGTCACGATTGACGACAAGGGCCAATTGGTGTCGTGCATCCCTGACAGGAGATATGGGGATGGACCTTTCCGAAGTCCCTGATACAGAACATGATCGATCTCGATCTACGATTTTGGGAAGTCTGGACCGCCCAGCAATAACAACGTTTGGGAAGTGAGCTAGCACGAACTCTAACGAAATGTTTTACGTGATTTCCCGCACTTAGGTTGGGCCCGTCATGTGCCAGCCGTCTCCCGGACTTACAAGGTACTCTCAGGTCGACCCACCAACACGTTGGCTCTATAGGCTATAGGCTGCTTTGCGAGCGTTTGATCTGTTTGTTTTTCTATGTTATACCCAAGGCTGGGGTTGGTCATCCCCCCTTTTCCCCTCCGTTTTTTTTTTTTCCATTTCCAATATCATATTCCGATTCTTGTCATAGGTCATACCCGGTTCGTGGCATCTATTTCCCATTCGAATTCCCTTTAACATTTGTCCTTCTGATATCCCTGGTCGTAAACTAATTTTCCCTCCGTTCTGTTGGTTAGTATCGGTCCGGTGGTACTCGTTTTCTGGGTTGTTCATTCTTGTACCCCTCCATCGTCCCTCCTGTTCCCTCTTCTTGTTCAAACTTTGCGACCATTTCCCCCATTTCATGGATCCCTTTGCAATCGTTTCCCAGCATCATGCGTCTGAGGGTGGTCGGCATATTGTGTCTTATTATGGAGATGATCTGCATCTCTGTCATAGGGTACGCAGGCAATTGTTGAAGGCTCGCCACCTGCCTATAATAAAATTGAGTGGCCGTCTCATTGGGCCTTCCCCCATATTTCTCCCGGGTGATTCGAAAATACGTCCCCTCCTGGCGTGCCGTGTTCCAGAAACACCGTAAGACTTCTTCTTTGTACTCCTCATATGACCGGGGTTTAAACTCCAGCGTCCTCCACCAGTCTCTCGCTGGGCCCTGTAGGTAGCCGCTGGCAATATTTACTCGGTCAGGTTCTCTCTCCGTAGGTTCTCGAAACAGATTCCTGACGCTTTCGAGGTGGTCCATCGGGTTTTCGTTCATCCCGGCCCTAAATATCTCTATCTTCATCTGTCTCTCCGCCCATACATGACTTGTGTCCCGTTGCGACATCTGCCTTTCCCATCTCTTCCACCCTTCTACTCATATTCCCATGCCCCAGGTCTGCTTCAATCCTTTGGATCCTCTGTCCCCACTCTCCCATTGTCTCACGGACTTCGTCCTGGTGTTGTTTAATTTCATGACACACCTCCTCCGTCTGCCTGATGGCTTCCTTCATCACATCTTGACGTCTCTCGCCCTTTCCTACGTCATCCGTTAGGACCTCAACCTTCTCCTTTAGCTCACTCAGGTCTGCCTTCGTCCTATCCGTCTCCATCGCATTCTGATTTATCTCTTCCTTAACTTGGGTTAAACTACTCTCTTCCCCTTTGTTCTCTTCTGGCTTCCTTTCCTTTCCCCCGAGTAGTTGCCTTATCTCCTCTTTAAACTCTTCCCTCTCTCTTCTCCGCTCTTCTCTATCTTCCCTCATTTCGGCCATCATTTGCGTCATCATTCTTATTAAGATTTTAATATCCCCTTCCTCCTGCGTGTCCTGTTTTTTTTTAAATTGGATGGGACTCTCTCCCGTCTGTTCCCACATGCTTTCATTTGTATTGTCTTCCATTGTTTAATATTTAGTTTATCTTTGGCTATAATAATCCACGACTCGTCACCTACTACTCCGCGGGTCCCCCTGACTGTTTTATCCTATCCTTCGATGCTCATTGCCCTTCAAAATTCCCACAGCTCCTGTCCTTCCTTCAATTTGGTTCCTCACGCTCAGATTATCCCAGGTCCCACTGTTCCCTTCATTTATATACGGTAGCCCTCGGTTATATTCACGGTTATACTTTACTTAACTTTTATATATATATATTTTTTTTTTTTGTGGTCATCTACATATCCGTGTTGTTTATACGCAACGTCCCTTTTATTTTTAAGTAACACGAAAACTAACAAGATCCCAGATACAGTTCGTTCCCTTTTTCAAGAATACACTAATATTAAAATGATTTTCCTTTCCTTTTTTTTTTTTTTTTTTGCGATTAAAATTATTTGCAGTTGTCTTATTAGTATAGAAATTAATTTACGAGTTGCTTCCTTTGATACACGATATTTCCTCCACGGAATCCCGCTATTCCACAGCTTTCTACAAATATCAGTTATATCCGGCCGCTTGATTATTTTGTTAATACTACAAGAACTAAATCCCCTTCCCACTCTCTCAAGCAATATTTAATAGTTTTTTTTTTTTTTTTCACGATAATTCCGAAAATTTTCCCCCTGCTTTAGTAGACAATTTGTTCAGTTATTTCGAGCGCCCTCTTTTTAGATTTGCTTTCGTTGTTATTAACGTCAGCTGTACTCACGTCGGTTCTGCCCTTTGAAACAACAGTTTCGCCGCACGTTGACGCGCCAAATGTAAACCCCCGTGCGACCGTGGCAACCTCCACTACCTTCGCTAATCCTTGCTTGACGATTCCTTTTTTTGTTGGCACCCGCTGTGTTCTTCCGTCCGGGGATTACATGATGTTCTGTGACGATAATTTCTAACACCCATACACGTACGCTTTATTTATTTTATACATAGATTCGAATCGAATCCCAGTAATAGGCGCCAGGAGAACTTTTAGAAGAGTCCGCCACGTATGTGCATAAGCCCACTCAATTATATCACAAAACATGCCCGTGCCTCGCTCCAGTCGGAAACATGAAACGAACACAGCCACAATTACCCTTCACACTACCTCAGTTATTATAATCATAGGAAGGCCCGCCCTACATCCCACAGAACAAATTAATCCAACTTAACTTTAGTCTAAAAAGCATCACGACATAAGCATAAAATCAATAAAATCCCACCCCCAAAATATCAACTGCATTCAGCATAAAATCAATAAAATCCCACCCCCAAAATATCAACTGCATTCATTTCCATACAAACAAATTTACGCTAAAGCATTCATTCCGATATATATAAATTTATGTTGAAATTCCAAGCAATTAAATAACAAAAAAAATTTAGCTACATAAATATTTATTTCATCTGTTTAATAATAATTAACGCAGGTATGTGATCGGCAAGCCAAGACAATTAACGGTAAACTTCAAATTACTTTGCACATATTATTTAAGACTGTTGATCAGTCGGCAAATTTATTAGGTAAAAAATTCTCGAACTGTTCATAAATGATTAATATTAATTATACTGTTCTAGATTAATGTCTTTCTAATAGTTCTGGATATTAAAGTTATTTCTTTAAGTGCACAATTGAATATAACAAATTTTACGATAGCTACCTGTGAAATGTAGAACGACTGTAATGGGATCCTGAGCGACGGTTATTCTTTAATGAGGCATTCCGGCAATTTGCGCGGTCTCCAAGCGAGCGTGGTCCTAATATGAGGTTCTCCGGTGGTATGAGCATCTTGATGGCAATCAGCTGGACTGGACGCGGAGGTCCGGCGGTCAAGCCGCGAATTCTATATTCAGCAACGCATGGCAGTTAGATTCATAACGTCTAATAAAATCAAGTCTCTTAATAATCTCTCTAAAGAAGAGCACAACTGTCTTCTGAAAACGCTGTTCGGCCTTTTTGATCTTTGCCTTCACGCCCTCACACCTTGAATTTTTCTCCTCCAATCAATCCCATGCACCTGTGAGTCCCTTTATTTGATAAGTCCATCGCGTGTCAGCTCAACTCCGAGATTTCTGGGATTGTTGACATTAGTTTGGAATTTAACCGTTTTTCTTAGGTATTGTTTCTCTGGGGACAGAAATCTGAGTCGTACAATAGCGGTGTACACTTTCTCACACCTCTGTTTCTAATTTTGGCTTGTTTTATCTCGGCGTACCAGCACATATCCTGCCTATTGTTTCAATTTCTAATTTTACATTTACTAATTACGTTTGTACAAATTAATCTGAGATTGCTTGGAATTTCAGAACATATTGCTAATTAATTTAAATTATTTGATAAAAGTTAAACTTGCGTTCAATCATTCTTTTTTTTAATTAATCAAAAATAAATGACAAAAAAAACTACAACGACGGATTATAGATTTATTCTTAGCACACACACAAAATAATAAAATAACAACAATTTTTACTCTTTTTTTCAATAAATCTGACAGGCACTCTTATATAGCTGCGATCGGCTTTTAGAAACGGCTGTTCTTCGCTCATTATTAAAGCAAGACCGCTTTTATAAAAGTTTTGTCCCTGTCAGTTATTTCGTCAATTGATTATAGTTGAATATACCCCAATACGCCTGGGTTTGAATACCATGTAACGCTATTCCGTTACACTGGGGATATTGGATGAGTAGGCACTAAATGGGGATTTTATGCACAAACTTTTTTTCATACATTGATTACTAAGGCTTGAACTGGATGGCACTACTGTATGGAGAGTTTGCTATTGTTAATATACTTTTTAGTAAAATTTATTTTCAATTTTTTTTAAAACTGTTTAAATGTATTTTGTAGCTGTTATTTCATTAAAAAACACACACAAAACATCAATATTAGCATTTAGTCAAGATTTATGCTTCATAGTTTGAGGGAGATACTATTGAGAAATAGAGATTTTTTGATAGATTTGATTTAAAAAGGCATATTTAAAGAGTTGGATGCATTTGGTTTATATATTGAATCATAGCAATTGCACATATATAATGATTTAAAAACTATTGGATATAATTTGGAAATTATGTTTGAAGGAAGCATGAGCAGAGATTATTGAAGAATTTGATATTAAAATTGGCAATCAATAATAGAGTTATAGATTTATTTAGAGAAAATTTAATGAGCGATAGGAATGACAATAAACATTACCATTACAAAGATAGAAAATGTTTTGAAAATTGATGGAGAAAGAGCTGAACTCAAAGGAAGAAGAAGGCTGCATGTTTATAGAAATGAAAATATATTATATTTAATGACAGAATACTATTAGATATAATTTGGAAAGAAGGTTGAATGAAGCTCAACAATCATTATTGAGAAACAATCTTAGATAGATTGGATACTAATTATCAGGTGATAATGAAGTAGTCTGTTATTTCGGTGGATCTTTTATGAGTAGTCAACACATATAGAAAGTATTGAACATTTATAGAGAAAGGTTGAGTTCTAAAAGTATTATTAGAAACAGGTTGCACTGTTACATAATCACAAATGGACGTAATTTTTAAGCTGGTTGAAAAGAGGCATAAACAGTCATTTATTGAAAGTCTATTGTATTATGGCAGATATATTAGTTGTCAATGATAATAAAGGTATAGTTATTTAAGAGAATATTCAATGAGTAATAATTATGACATTGAATATTTACATCACAAAGACTTGCGCTCAAAAGATATTATATAGGTTTCAACTACATTGTTATAGAATGACACTATATTGTGTTAAGTGATCATTTGGAAAGAGTAATTGAAGGAAAGCATAAGCAGTGATCATCGAGAGTCTGGTATAATCATTTAAAATAGATCAGAATATTAAATGACCCATGATAATGGAGTCATAGGCTGGAAGACATTTTTAAAGATTCATAGAGAAAGACCTGGCCCAAATTCATATGGAATTGTGCAGAATATAGCTATTATTACAGAAATATGACCATGTTTGTGTTCAGTGATAAGTCATAATTTGTTTATGTACTATTTCAAGACTATATTTAATTACAGATTTGTTTCACTTGCTATTTGTGAATGCACATTAGCTTTGACTGAGAACTTTCTAATACTCTCTCACAGTGCACAAATCTCTTCAGACACAGTAATTTTTTTCATTTTGTTCCTATAATGCCATCAAATAAGGTCATTCAGTCTAACATATCATCTAGCTTTTTTTTTTTTTTTTAGAATTTAGAACATTGTATAATTATGAATATAAGAGATACTAGTATTTATTAGTAATCAGAAGAGATTACAGAAAATTTGCAGAAAAAAAGAAAACCTTGCTTAAATATTAAAAAAAAGATAATAGAAATGGTGCAATTTATTTCTAGTAACTTTTGCTTCTAAAATATTTACATAATTAGCTATATTTCTTAATGATAATTTGAAGAATTTGTAAATCACTACTGTGATGATATTATTTTTATATATTTTATTTTTTAATAAAATGTTCCAGAACTGCCTTGTTACTTTTTTGATATGTTTTTAAAAAATATGTGATTTTTTTTTTTGTCAAATTTATTTTATCAGTTCTCATATTTGTTGATTTTATTATAAAAATATTCAAAAATTCTTATACTTTTAAAATACTTTATACATGCTATAAAATATATTTTAGATTAAGTCTTCACACAGTCTTGTTTTGCATCATGTTGCTAAGCATTTGAAAATCAGTCCTGTTTGAAATGTAATTTTATTTATCTTTATAGATTGAGAGACTTAGATAATTTATAATGCTGTATTTTTAAATAAATTTAAATTAATGTATTTTGTCTATTTATTTCTACCTCTTTATTTTGACAATTTAACTAATTATAACTCAAATAATAGTAGAATGTTGAAAGAAGTTATAATTAGTTAAATTGTCAAAATAAAGAGGTAGAAATAAATAGACAAAATACATTAATTTAAATAATTACATTGAAATTCCACATATATTTTAGTAGACAAAATGCTAATAAAATAATTTTATATACTGCTGATAAGCAATAAATTTTCTAGGACATTAAAAAAAAAATATTGAGACTAACTATCTTTTATTGTTCTTTTCTCTCTTCTTCATATATATATACATTATTTTATCAATAACTTTTTACAAACTTTCTGTCTTCTACTCATTGCAAACTATAATTTATTTCTATTTCAGTAGTATTTATGTTATATTGCTTTTATTATTAAAACATTCTTTAAAATTTAACGTGTTAGGACAGATGTCAGAGAGAGAGAGAGGAATTATCAAGCCTCTCATCAATCGCATCCAGCTCACCCAAAAGGTGTTTGGGACCTTTGGTCTTCCTGGTATAAGAGTTGATTAACTAGCTTAGAATTCACATGAACGATGACCACCCTTGAATTGGCGGAGCGGAAGAGAATTTTGACCTTTTGGAATATGTATGCCTCCAAAAAAGTACAATCCGGGATTGCTGATTTGTTTAGTAGTCTGATTGTGAGAGAAAGCTGTGATTGAATTGAGTAATTTGAAGCAGACATCACTGAGAGTTGCATGGCTAGATGATTTGTAAATGGAACTAGTTGGAGAGTTGCACAGGTTATAATGAATTTCTGGTGAATAGTACAGTAGATCAATGAAGGAAGTTGTTTGACACATATAAAAGAAGGTTTTAGGTGGGAAACAGCCTTCTCCACAGAGAACTCTGTTTAGAAGATTAAGGTATTTATGGTTGAACTTGGTATAACTAATATTCCAAAAAGAATTGTTATTAATCTTGTTTAAGGTTGAGTGTGCTAGCTTACTGTTAATATATAAGTATATTATATTGTGAAGTTTGAGAAGATGATCATCAGGAAGTCTTTGTCAAGATTTAGCGTTCTGAGTTTAGTGTATGTCTATTGTTTACTGATAAAGAAAGTGATTCCAGAGGAGACGGTTTGAGATGGAACATAGTGAAATGAAACCAGTTGTTGCATTAGCTGCAATATTTGATAGTTTGAGTGGATGTGCAACTTCGTTTCTACGAAGCATACAACTTGAAGCCTGGATTTCTGTAACCAGTGTTTGATGGCATAGGCACATTTAAGGGAATTCAAAGGTCTGATGTTGATACCACCAATTTTAATCTGCATAATTGTTTATTGATTGGGATATAATGCAAACTGGTGAATTATTGGTTAGGAAAAAGGTCATCCATCAGCAGGAGATGACTGGAGAAATGTGGAGTTATTACTTAATTTTGATAACTGGTCATCTGAGTATAAAAGTTTGTAGTCAGTGAGACTTTTGGCTTGGTTAAATGCTATTTCTGGAGTGGGCTGTGACTCGAGTCCTCTGGTTCTCTTATTCTCATTTTTTTTGTTGTGTTTGCCATCTGGTAGTTCTGGTTTGAAAGGCCTTTGATCCTGGTCAGAATTGGCATTGGAAAGGTTATTTTCTTCTTGCTGGGACCCTGAGGAATCTTGAATCTTTTGGCTCAATTGGCAATGAAGGTTTTTGGTTTTGATCTTGATCAAGAATAGGATTCACTTGATCAGTTTCATCGAGTTGTTCCATTAAACAAGTGTCAGATTTTAAGTTGTTCTCTATTGATTGTTGAGAAGAAGTGTTAAATTGTAGCTGCTGGTAGGTTGACTCAGTTGAGCTTGTATCTAAATTTAAATTTTGTTCTGTCGGTTGATGATGTGCTTGATGTAGAACAGGCTGTTGCATAAGCACTGTATTTTCTACCTATTGAGCAGTGTTAGAATCTTGAGGTGAGATTTGGTTCTGGGATTGGTGTTCCATTTATGATTTTTTTTGATTTTCTAGAATTGCAGAGAGCACATTCTTTTGGGGTATGTCTTGACTAGGTAAGTGCGCTCTAAAACACTGAGGCTGCCTTCCACTTATAGAAATAAAAATGGGGCAATTGGCTTGCTCAAGAGTAGATGGAATACCAATTTGAATGTAGCCTTTAGAAAGTTTGATGATAAAAGCTGCAGTGTTGGTTGGTAGTTCAAAACTGGATCTCTTCTTAACAAGGTATTTAAAACTCGTAATTTCATGATCTGTCTGGGTGAAGTTGAGGTAACAGTTTCTTGCAAGGTCATAGGCAAGCCTTGGCCTGTTCATATTTATTGTTATGAGGTAGTGGTAATTTAGGATCAGGTGCTGTCTCTTGAAGTTTTCTTTCTTTAATATGTTATGGAATTCAAGGATCAAGTATCTTCTGTTTGGGTGATGAAATACCCTTCTGATGGCATGACCCAGATTCAAATCTTTCAGCAGTTAGAAAAAGTCATTGGTAGGGAAAGTGAAGAGCTGACAATTATTATCAGTGGTGATGAGGATGTTGTAACTTGAGTAATATAAAAAGGAGTGGAACAGAATTGATGGAATTCTTGGAATTAAATTAAAGGCTGATGCTTTGATGGCTATTCAATAAGTTTTGAGTGTCTGATAGGTTTGGATGCAAAGAGTTCTCATTGTTAATTGAGGTGGCAAGATCTTCCTCATCTGAATAAAATATCCCTAATTGTGGAGGGAGTTTGATTTTGTGTGCTGAATTTATTTTTGCTTAGAACTGTAGCATAAGACTGTTTGTTGCTATCGTTAAAACTATTCAATGTTATTTTAGACTGTAGCAGTGGAAAAACAGTTTGGAAAGTATGTTGGGATAGATCATTGGTTCTGGTATCAAAATTTAGGTGATTGCCTGAGGAATCTGATTCTGTAACTTTAAATCCACTGTTTTGTCCCTGAGAATTTTCCTGTTTCAATAACTGTGACCATTGTCATAAACGATTTTGACATCTGCAGAAGAAATTAAATTTCTCATAGTTTTCGTTTTGTTGCTGCTGTGATATTGTTTTAGTGGGAGGTTGGGATGGTGTTTATTGTCTAGATATGAATTTTTAGATCTTAAAAATGGATCTAAGCGCCTTTTGGCCGCTCCAAAGGTTGAATTCTGGGAAGATCGGAGACTTCCGGGCGGAACGCCATCAACTTTTTTTAAAAAATTGGGATCCATATCAATGCTTACAGAGTCTTTTTCTGATTGTGAAAGTTTATTTTTAGAGAAGAAATTATACATTTTGGTGTTTTTACATAGAATTTCAGTAGTAGGTGTTAAATTTGAGGTGTTTTTTGTTTTATTAACATTTTTTTTGCAGTTTTTCAATATTTACGATCGGATCTGAATTTATGGTGGTTTTTTTAGTCATAGCGATTTTATTAATTTTCTGTTCTGACTCACTGTTGTAAGTTAATTGCTTTGGGAAATTTGTTATTAACATTTTAGAGTTGGGAGAACTATTGTGAGTTTTACTGATTGAACTAAATTGCTTGCTTGAGTATCTACTATTAAAAGCTGATTTTATATTATTTTTTAGTAATTGAACAAGTTGATTTTTAACCATTCAGTTTTTTAATATTTTTTCAAACAATTGACTAAATTATGGAATTTTATTTGATGTTTTTATTATATTTATATATACATCAAAGAAAGAAAAAGAAATGCTATTTTTAACAATATTATGAATATATTTATCCCAAAGTAATGTGTTTATAATTGCTTTTTCAGGTGCATAATACTATTGTATTTGTAAGAAAGATCACATATTATCAAAATCTACTATCGAAAATCGGTCATTTTATTTATTATGTATTGAAAAATATTTATACAAATAAAAAGTTTTGAATCATATGTATATACATTACAATTTCTAAAATATTATATAAAAATGTAATAGATATAAGAACAAAATATTTGAATTCTAACATTTTCCAGTAAATTAGATATCATGTGCCTTTCAAAATCTACAGTAGAAAAAGTCTGTTTTTTTTTACCCTTCAAAATCTACAATATAAAGAGAAGCTTGGTTTTATTCAAACATTTTTTTTTTTCAAAAAAGACCACAAATAATTATTATATAACTTACTTGTCATAATGACTGAAAAAAATGGTGGTTCAAAAGGGATAATAACTATGTTCACAAGTGTTCTCTTCCAAAATGTAAAAGGAATGCTAAAGAGAATCCAGCAAAAATTGAATAGCTCATTAATTAAAACTGCCATCTATATAAAATTTCACAAACTAATATCTGAATGCTATATGCATGTGCTGAAATCAAGAAATGCAAAGCTTTCACATACCATATTGTTCAATGATGCCAATGTCAACATCACAACATAAGGATGTATTA
The DNA here is from genome assembly GCA_028023455.1 of Epiperipatus broadwayi. NCBI lineage: Eukaryota > Metazoa > Onychophora > Udeonychophora > Euonychophora > Peripatidae > Epiperipatus > Epiperipatus broadwayi. Next base: position 5,579,812 of record JAQFVV010000011.1, read on the forward strand.
TGAACAAAATGAGCTAGGTGGCATGATGTTAATAACTTTCCATTGATTTCTTAGAAAAGATTAATATTTTGAAAAACAATTTCATTATTTGAAGATACATTTTACTGAAAATTATCTTAAAAATACAGATTTATTCGAAAATCATTCTTTTTTATTTATTAAAATATTTTTTATTTATTTTTTGTCAAGGGCAAAAAAATTGATTATTTCTATTTATTTGCAAGGTTGATTATTTTCTTCCCAATTTAGCTTAATTTTTTAAATTTATATTTTTAATACATTTTTTTGATAACATAAAAAAATATAACTAAGAATAAGTTTTTATTTATTAAAATTTAAAATAGAAAAACAATGGCTCATTACAGTTAAAAAGTGTGATTTTTTTTCCTTGATGATTATTTTTTGTTTAAGTTCTTTCTAATGATGGTCTTAGACATTGTACAAATGTTAGGGAATATTTACATTTTGTTTTTTGAAAACTTCTAATGTCTTATTATAGCTATATGTATGACATTTTGAGTTCATGCAGTCATGATGACGCACACACAATACTGAAAATGATCTTGGTTATTTGAGTTTGATTATTGTGAAAATATTTTATTTTGGAATTTGTAGTTGGTGAACTGTTATAGTCCTCCCTTCTCTCCTTATCTGATCGGATTAAGCATTGTTTGCCACAGGCCAATAGGCTGATGTATAGATAACAACATAGCTAATGATTATTACAGGCCAATAAACAATGCTTGCTAAATCCGAAGGTTTTCAATAAGGTCATGGATCTGGGTATAAATAGTCAGCCTTTTGTGAGGATCAAGGAAGAGTGTGTCTAACCTGAACAGACTCTTTGTGTTCTCCCAGGGAAGCTCTGCTAACCTAAATAGCAGCAAGTATTCCCATTGATAGCACTATGCTATTTAGATCTACGCAGCTAGGCAAGTCCCACAGAGACCGGACGCTGCTAAGATCACTCTCGGCTCGAGGCAAGCTGTCTTGTACAGCTGGAAGAGTCATAGACCCTACCCGTGAGGCAAGCCATCAGGGGTGGCTGGAAGCGGCAGGCAGAACACAGAGTTACGTTAAACTCCAAGATTCAACTTGTAATTTGTATATATTGTATTGTATATATTTGTACATAATAAATATATTAATTGTAATACTTGTTTCAGTATTATTTTACATTATTTACTGTTGGTTGGGTCTGTAAGCCAGACCAAACACAACATGAACAATGCAGGAAAAAAACTCACTCTAGAATTCGTATGATGTTTAAGCATTAAAATTGACGGATTGGTTTGATCCATATATCTTGAGCTCTCAAATCTATTACTTTATTATAATGCTAGGCCATTCTATAATTGCTCATTTATAATTATGCAAAGCGTATATATATATAGCTTCATTTTATAAATATAAGTTCATAAATCAAAATAAATAATTTTACTCTTTTCTGAATTATTGTAATATTTAAATAAATGTTATAGACGTTCATACAGAAAAAGTAGAATTTATAATATCATATTCATAGCAAGTCTACCGTTTCCGTGTGAAATAAGTTCAGTAACTAAGCTAATCCTGGTAGATCTATTGAGTTATTTTTAGTGATTATTGTAAGTATAATTGCATTTTTTTTTTAAATATCGAAGAATAGATAGATATATGTACTTCTAACATATATATATTTTTTAAAAAGTAATAAATAATTTAATCATTTTAAGTAATGAAATATTGAGAATGATTATTTTTTTCAAATAGTGTCATTACAAAACACTAAGGAAAAAAAACCCAAGCAAATAAATAATCTTATTAATTTCGTTTCAATTTGTTTCATAAAATTGATCATAGAATGATTTTTGATTGCACTGTTTTCAACATTAATTAATTTATTTATATATTACAAATAATTTTTTTTTAAAAAAATCCTTTTCATTTAAGTAATTTTATTAATGTAAAGTATTTATTTAATCAAGTTCTTTGAAATTCAAACCACGTTTGTTAAGTATCACAACAATTCAAATACTTGAGTGCAAATTACTTCCAATCAGCATTTGGGTTGGAGCCATTATTATTCATTTCAGGTTCTCTAAGTAACGTGATTCTATGCGAGATTTATTATTAGAATGAAATTTCGTGGATTGTGCTGACCTCTGAACAAAGTGATTAATAATATATTTATTAATTTTATTAAATAATAATAATAAAAATTATTATTAAAAAAGACTATCAGTTTTTTATTGCTAATTTAAATTGTTATAACACTTTCGCAATTAACATAAGTTAATTATTCATTCATTTTTCTGAGAGAATATATGCGCTTGTACTTAAACTTATTTAGATAGACTGTTATCTGATTTTAAGTTTTTACGGAAAAAAATTAGAATGATGTAAACTGAGCAAAAATGTAAATGAGGAGAAATGTTAGGTGCAACAAATATTTTTTCGTATACATAGTTTTTTTTTTTTAAAAAAGGAAATATATTCATTTCAGTTTGAATTTGGAATTAAACTTAGTTTAAAAATAAACTCTATTTTCATCACTACTGTACTTTTAAAAAATCTGCACTTTTTTCTGCTTAATATTTTAAATTTTGTTAATATTTTATAAATTGTAATTGATGTTAATTTTTCAATTTCTAGCCATCAATTGCTTCGACCGTTGATTTGTTTTGTTTTTCTTCATCTTTATCCTTCTCTATAACTTATTCAATATTTTACACTAGGACAGTGTTTACTACCTTGTTTACATCAATATGTTCTAATGCTGTTTGTGTTAAAAGTATTCTATTCAGTTTTATTCATTGATTATTGTTTCTTCATTCACAATTTTTTTCATTGTTCTCTTTTTATAAACTTAATCTTGCTTTTTTTATAAGTTTTTAACTATGCCTGGAGGTACAATGTTCTATGCATGTTAAATTTAATGTAATTCTTGATACATAAAAGAATTATTGTCTAAGTTTTGTGGATCATTTCTTAAGTCTAATAATTATATAAATCTTGCTATTAAAATTTTAGCAGTATTAACCCCATTTGATGGTTGTTGTGATGTAATAGCTGCAACTGATTTGACATTTTTCAAGAAAATACATTTATTTTGGATTTCTTAATTATATACATATATCTTTCATACTTTCTTCTATGAAAGATAGTTTACTTACATCTAGATTATGTATATCTAAAAAGGCTGTTATTTAATATATATATTTGAATAGATCCAGTTCTTGCAAAAAACAGATCAATAAATTGTTGAATGTAGTCTATCATTTTTCAGTCCATAACAATTTGAATTGTTTCTCTTAATTTTTGTCATATGTATTTGGAATAATTTTTTGGATTTTTTTTTTTTTTACATTTGTGAGTCATTTTGTTTTCTGTTACTTTCCAACACACCAGAAATATATATATATAGGAGCATAACAGACTTACTTTACTCATTTTGTCTTATGACAACTTTATCCTTTAAAATTTATTATTTGTCCTGGAGAAAGTTGAAAAAAAAAAGGCCCAATTCCATCCACATTCACTATATCTTTTGGTGCATAGTAGGACAGAAATCATATAACTTTTACAATCTTCTTGTGTTTCACTGTATTCGAATAAGATCTTTTATTTTTCACTTCATCATCTTCTTTAGTAATCATTCATAAACAACTATTGTCATTTTAACTCCAGAAGAAAAACAAAGAAAATAACAACAACAGCAGCAACAATGATATTGAAGATGAATTTTGTGATAACTGTACAAAAATTTTGCAAACTGTAAATATTTCCAATATATTACCTGCTGAATCTTTACTCTGTTTATTTGACTGCTTGCAATGCTGCTCTTTTTAACATCTCTTGCAATAGACATTTATTTTGTAACTCTCCATGATATTCTATCTTCAGCTATATATTCTCAATGGAAGCAATCAATAATGCATTTTTTAAAGAGTAGCTTAATAATAATCTTTATAATATAAATGAAATCTGCTTCTCTTACAAAATTCAAGCTCTAAGTTAGGATTAAATACTTTTTTTTTTTTAAAAAAAAAAAATGTTATTATTCATTCATTTCACATGCTCAATCCATCGGAGATATAGATTCTATAATAACACATCCAGCAAGGCTGAAGAACATATTGATTGTTCTTGTGATTGTATTTTAAGAATTTTATGGAAGACTCTAAATAAAGTTTTTTAAATATTTTTATGTTATTTCTATAGGTATTGAAGTCTAATCTCCATATAATGAATTGGCAAAACAGTAGCTCTGCATGCAGCTAAGTTAGTTGCAATAGTTATATTAGTATGATGAAATAGTTTGTCTTTTAAATTATTAAATGCAGGAGCAGCACTTTGATGTATATGTTGTACCCAATATCCAAATCTCTCTTTATACTTAAAATGAATTTTGATCTCAAGTGGGTATCTATCCTAGCTAAATATTACTGAAATTTTTTTTAAAAAAACAATTACTGTATTAATTTTTAATATATCTGGAAAAGTGTGTTCTTCTTTTATTAGTTTTCTGTTTGGCTTATTGCACTTTCAGTGCCTAACACTATAATCATAATGTACTAAGCCAAACAGAAAACTGATGAAAACTTCATCAGGAAAATTGATATACAAATAAACAATAAATGGAAATAAAATTATCCATTAAAGTCTTGTATGGATTTCATTTAAAGTATTGAAAATATTCTGAAACTCTTTTAAGTTGGCAAAGTCAGCTCAGTCATTAGAATATTATAAACCTAAAGTGAAACATATCCTGTGGTGAAAGAAAGCAATTAAATCTCTCAAAGTAGATAAATCTATAATTATTCTCTCTGCTGACAAAGGCAATGCAACAATTGTAATGGATACAACTGATTATGATATTAAAATACAAGAACTCCTCATAGTAGGCCAATACAGAAAAGTGGCAAAAAGTTGATACCAAGTACAGAAACAAAGTTAAGTTACAAGCATTACTCAGAAAGCATTGCAAGCACTTCAGTGATTCAGAATAAAGTAAAGTATAACATCATATTTTGGCAAAATTCATCATCTTTAGGATCTACCTAAAATCCATACAGATCATGTTCCATTAAGACCTATTGTTAGTTCTTAGAAATTCACCTTACCAAAACAGCTTGCCAAAATTTGTCAAGATTTCTTCTCAAAGATCTTAGTCCTTTGGCAAACATGACCCAGTTCTTTGTCAAGGATTGTGAACACCTTATAGAATTAATCAAGAACATGAAAATTGAAAGAACTGAGTTACTGATAAGCTTTGATGTGGAAAGTTTATTCACAAATGTACCATGTGAATAAGCATTGTCTATTGTAAAGAAAAGATTAATTGGTGATAATAGCTTACAAACCAGAACAAGTCTTCCTATTAATAGTGTAATGGAACTATTAAAATTCTGCATAAAACAATTTACTTTCAATATAACACAGAATTCTTCTAACAAAATCAAGGAATGGCTATGGGGTCACCATTGTCATCCCTGATCAGCAATATTTACATGGAAAACTTGAAACCACTGCCATAAAAATCACTCCATATTCACCTAAAGTTTGGCTTTGCTATGTAGATGATACATTTGTTGTATGGCCACATGATGAAGTACTACTACTACAAGATTTCTGGAAACACATCAACAATGTATTTTTTTCAATTGAACAAGAACAAAAATTGGCCTTCTTAAATGTTCTTGTGACAAGATTCCCTCATGGCAAAATCAAAACTACAGTTTACTGAAAACCTATACATATAGGAAAATACTTAGCCTATACATCCTATCACATCAGAAACACAAAACATAGTTATTCTATCATTATGGAACAAAGCAAAAAATGTTTGTTCAGAAACCAGTGGTTTGAAAAAAGAAAAGATCTATATAGAACAAACTCTTACAAAAAATGATTATCCATCAGCTGTTATTAAGAAAACTTTAAATAGACATCAAAAAGAACCACCAAAAAAAGAAAACAATTATTGGCATTGTAGTTTACCCATACATACCAAACATAGCAGACAAATTAAGGAAAATCTGAAATCGGTATGATATCAGAACAGCTTTTCAGAGCCATCCCCACTACAAAGAATTCTAACATCTACAAAGCCTAAACTTGAAATGCTGAAAAGAAAAAAACTGCATCTATGAAATACTGTGAACGTGGAATAACGTATATTTGTGATACCAATTGGCCCATTGAAAAGTGCTTGCTAGAACAAAAACTGATGATTAGAAGAGAGAAAACGTGTCTAAGGTAGCAGACCATGTATATACCAATGAACATATGTTCAATTGGGAAAATACAAAATATTGGATAAAAAAGAAAAGGTACAAAGAAGAAAATTTAAAGGAGCTGCTTACATGACAATGGCAAAAAATCCTATAAGTCAACCTAGTATGACTATACATAAGGTATGGAAACCACTAACTGACTTTACTCTTAGGAAAAAGTGGAGAAATCAGGCACAACTTCATAGATAAGTATATGAAATTTCTTCTGACTTATCTTTGGCTGGATGGCCCAGTTGGTTTAGAGCATTTCCTTAAAATTCAATACTCAAGAATCTAAGGGTACAGATTTGATTCCCATGCTAGTACTGCCACTGGTCAGGCCAGTAACACCTCAAGAATAAGGCAGATGCCTCTCAAAACTTGCATATACTAAACTGTGTGCTATTAGTAACAGTTGAATGTATTTGGAATATTTAAATAAAGTTAAATTTTTCTAAAGGCATTCAATACTTATATTAGATTCTGGAAAGGGTTCAATATATAAATATAACTAAAACACCATTATCACAAACCTTCAGAAAAACTCTAAAAGGATGTTTTTTTCCTCTTCTTTATTTGGTTCAAGTTAAGAATGCTATCATCAGGATGGAATATTGCTTTATTAAAGTGCATATGAACTATTGGAACTAGTTACATATTCTTATTTAACACCAGTTTTCTTTTCAAATACCTCAGATTGTCTATTTGTAATGAGAACATATCTAGATATTCCATTATGTAAAAATTGTGTAATATGAGTGCACCTTGATAAATAACCTGCTAATTTTGGACATTGTCACAAATCTTTTTTGATTAACTCATACGAATCTTGTGGCCAAATCACTAAAAGCAATGCATACATTGCATTTGTGATTCTGATATTTTTATTTTATATAACAAAACTATGCTGTCAATGCTTTTTGGTTATTCAAAATAAATTTGGTTGCCATTTTTTTATGATTGGAAATTATTCAACAATATTCTTGAATAATGGATAATAAATTGGAAAAATAGAAATATTGTTAATATCAAATAGACAATATCACAATTAAAAAAAAATTAATAGTTTTGAACTTTCCTTGATATTTTTGCAGAATTTTCAGCTGTTTCATTTTAAAATTGCAAAGAATTATTTACACTTCAACAAGCTGATATCTTATCCAAATCATAATGAATAGATAGAATGAATATATTATTAAAAATATATTTTTGTATCATGATCCAAAAGAGTACCATTCATTGTTTAATAGGATTGCATAACTTTAAGTTCCTTATGTTACTTTTAGCATGTAAAAAAATATAAAATGTTTATGATCAATGAATGAAAAATTTTCTTTCCATTTTTAAATCTCTATATTATTTTTAAAGCAGTTCATAGTAAAAAATCAAGAATGTTGGTATATCATCATTTTTGAAAATACTTAGCAGAAAATTTTTATCAAAAATATTTTATTCCTTTTTTGCCTTGTTTTATTATTTTAAAATTTTTTAAAAATTCAAAAAATCCATTTTTGAATACTTGAATACAATACTTTTTAAATGTTTTTGTTTAACTATAAACTAAGTTTTGTTTGTATAGGATAAATTTTGTATTTAGTTTTTAACACACTTCTGTCAAATGGATTTTTTGGGAATTTTGTATGTGTTAGAAATTGATGACAATGCAATATGATGATTAAAATATATCAGGATTGTTCAGTTGTTTATTTATTAGAATGTTGTTGGAGAACAGAATTTCAAAGATATTGATATCAGTTCAGTAAGGTTTCAGTGATGCATATGAGAGGGCAATATGTGTTTTATATGGTTTTATTTTTAAAATAGCTCATACTAAATTAATAACCTTAAATTAAAATAGAAATAAAAATGTCTTAATTTTTGTTTATTGTTAAAATTTATTTATTTTTTAAAAAAAAAAAAGAAAAATGTTTTTTTTTTTTATTATAAAAGTTTCTTTTTATAAACTGCTTATTTTGTAAACTAAATAATATTGTTATTGATTTTTAATGCACACAATTTTTTTTAAAATAGTAAATAGACTGTGATATTGTTTTTATTCTTCATTTTAAGTAGGAATAATTATAAAAAATATCCAAACACTAAAAAGTCAAAAATAATATATATAAAAAATATTTTATAATTCATACTTTCATTCCATTTGCACTTGAATGACAATTTTTAAATTTTAATATGATTAATTACAAAAATATTTTATAATAAAAACTTTATTTACTGTGCATTAAAAAGCCAAAATTAATTGCTTTCTTCAACTGCATTTGGGGTTTTTATATTTAATGGAAAACAAAAGAATTGATGACCAGAAATTAATTAATTCAATCACTAAGTTGAAACATTTTTGTTCAAATAAGTTTAAAAAAGTTTTGATAAAGACTTTGGATTAGTTAAAAAGTAAAATACAAGATGATAAAAAGCATTGCCTTCAAATATCTAGAAGTGTATTTTGAAATTTTAAAAAGTTTTTAGTAGCAAGTTGTCAAATTAATATGTAATTTACATAGTTTATCAATGGAAAAATCATTGATGAAAGAAGAATTAAATGTTTTACTTGCTACATTATATTAAATTGTACTTTAGTAATTAAAAAAATTAAATAGTAATATATTAATGGGTATTGCATAAAAAGTATACTAATTTAATTAAAGAAATGGATTGTAACATCAGAAAAATGAGAGCAGTGAGAGAGGCTTTGTTACACCCTACAATTTAAGGCATCAAATCTAACAAGAAAAATGAACCAGAGAAAGAGACTATTTATATTCCTTAGCCCTGTATTCCAAATCTGTTGTGGTATAAGAATGAAAACATGACACTTTCTCTTATTAATGTCCCAAGTTTTTGAGCAATTTAAATCCATAACAGTACAAAATAAGGAAAGATTTAATTAATCTTTCATTATAAAATACCAACACATATGAATACTAAAATGTGTAATAGAATAAGTTGATCATATGGACTGTTTACTTTTATATTCTCTATAAATGGTATAAAGTTAAAATCTATAATAACATTAATTGTATAATAACAAATCTATAATAATGTAAATAGGCTAGCTAGAATCAATAATGCTGTACAAATTGAATAAACTAAATCTATAATGAATAAAATGGTAATGGCTAAGCAAGCTCTATTAATAAAATGATCCAAAATCTTTTAATGTTTAAAATTTATTAATAATATTTATATACAAGATAAATATCAACCCAATTGGATGCCAATGTTGTCTACAAAATATAACATAATGCATTTGAATATTATGACAGATGTATTAATTAGTAGTTTATAATTATATTCATTCATAAATAACCATTTTATTATTATGTGGTAAATTTATACTATATTCAAGAATAAATCAAGTTTGTAAGCTTAATGATTATATACAATTTTATTATAATAATTTATTAAGTAGCTCTTGTACCAATGGATGTTTATAAAACATTAGTTTTCACTTTAAATCACTACTGAACTTTAATACAATAATAAAATTTATATTATTTGCTAATTAAATTTATATACTTATTTTTACAATGAGATTGTAAATTATGATTACTATATCATTTAACTATTAATTTGAATATGCCTCTTAACTTGAATTTAATAAATAGTAATAATTTTATTCACAAAATTAGTAATTGAACAAATAATAAATATGCTGTAGAAATTTAAGTGAATGTGCCATAGAATGTCATATTGTTTAAACTATATGCAAGTCTTAGACATTCTTTCTCAAACTGTAAGAAAATATTCATTTATCTGTTGTCTGCAATAGACAATAGGTATATATAAATCATATAAAAGAAAATATTAATTTATTTGTTTGCCTACAGAGCATTTATCAGCAAACAAAGCAAATTGTTAAATAAAATCTATTGTGATGATTTAAATTTAAAGCTAAAATTATCTATTAAAATTTTTTTTGGTTAATTTATATATTTATATGTTCACTCACACCTATATACACTAAATGAACATTTAAAACAACAGCAATAACAAACCTGTTTTATCAAATAGTAAGATACTAGCCAATGTCTATATTTAAAAGTTCCATGTTGTCTAATTACTTTCCATGATAAAAATTCACAAGGAGAATCAATGAAATTTGATATTTTAATCTATAACAATTCCAAAGGATGTTTTCTTTTAAAAATATCCGTACTGATTATTAATCATTTCTGGCAAGATTAATTAATAAGCATTATTTATTCTTTGAAAATGATTAATGATTATACATATTTATGACTTTTCATTTGAAGTTAAAATCTTTTGCAAATTGATATTTTTTGTTTGTATCAGATATATATATATATATATATGTATATTGACATGTAGCAAGTTAAAATTTATCAGCATTTTATAACTTTTAATTATTTCATTTGTTTAACAATTATTATTTTATCCCTGGTAAATTATTAAGTTGTTTGTTGGTACTCATCTATAGATGTACAATATATAGATTAACTCAGATATTTTAAACATTTTCATTAAATTTTCCTTCACAATGCTTAAAAATTCCATTTAGTTAATTTCAGGTTAACTTTCAAAGTCTAAGTTGACATTGAAGCATATGTCAGTTTTCCTCTTTAGATTTCCATTATATTATAGTTCAGATAAGATGTTAAAATATATATCACTTTTTAAAAAAAAAAAGCTTAATGCATTATTTTAATTCAACTGATCGAGATCGATCGATCGATCGATCGATCGATCGAGAGAGAGAGAGAGAGAGAGAGAGAGAGAGAGAGAGAGAGATTGTTTGTTTGTTTGTTTGTTTGTATATTAGTGAGGCCATTAATGTAGATTCTGTCATTAATATGTAACTCAAAGTTTACTTTTTTTATTTAAAAGATAAATATTGCACTTTAATTAGTTTATTTGAACAAAACCAGTGTTCCAAATAATATATTTTCTTTTAATTTCAACAGAAGAACATTGTAAAAAATAAAATGAGAACAATGAATTTTAATTTCTTCTTTAAAAATAAAATAATTACTTCTGGTCTGTAAATAAATAAATAAAAATATTGTATGACTAATAAGATACTTAAAAATCTTGATCATAATTGGTCACTATGAAGTCCTAACATATAAAAGGCATAGTGATGAAAATAAAGTTAGAAAGAAAATGTGTAAAGAAAGGAATAAATTTGAATAGATTTAATTGACATGTTACATTGTTCAATTCTTTATTAATTCTAAAATTACAATAACATAACTTTTAATGTTCTTATAAATGCATGTAATTATACTTATATGTAAAAGTTCCAACTGTTAGGGAAAAGTAATGTTGACATAATCTACTTAGTGTCATGGTATTTGTATTCATATATCTATGTGTGTGCTTGTGAATGTGTGTGTACATGAACACACTTCAGTGAATTTTTAAAGTATATGGATGTACACATTTATGCATAAATACCTACATAAATAACTACATATGATAGCTATATATAGTTTAATATGTGTGTATATACATATTGAGCCTATGCCATTTGTCACAGTCATTTTAAGAAAAATTTAACAATAGCTATTTTTAAAAAGAATGTAAATTATATTAGTCTATATTATTTTATATTAATGTTGTGAGTAAAATAGGTTTAAACTTGTTAGATAAAAAGTTTATAAAGAGATTTAGAATATTTTAAAATTGTTTTAATATAATTTAGATGATAAAAGTAATATATTGAAGTGGTATTATTTGGTCTATCATCCTGTTTTACCTACTATGTCCCATAGTAGTATTTTTTTCCTAATTTCAAATCCATCCAAGTTCATGTACATTATTGTATTTTAAGTATATTAATGTAGATTTATGTATATGTGCATATATTTATATATTTGTGTACATTTAAGCATATTAAAGTCTATATGTGTGTTTCATATAACGCATATACTAAGTATAAATTATAAATTGTATAATAAATAAAGTTGTGTAGTCATTGGTGTATGTGTGTGAGCGCACCTACATATGTATGCGAATGAAGTTGCAATGCAATAGATTTTATAAGCATTGCAATACAATTGAATTATTTTATCTTTAAGTTTTTGTAAGATTTAAATACAAATTTAATTTTATTCGCATATAAATTTTCAATTCCACAAGCGACAAGATTACACATATAGCGGAATGATTACAGAACTTAAAATCTCTTTTTAAAAGATCGTTTGATTCTTGGAAATTATCTCATGTCACACACACCTGGGTTAATTTGTGTGAGAGCCAAGAACATATTTTTAAAGTAAACTCTAAAATAGATTTAAGGCAAAGGAAAAGCAATCAAGCTGCACTATTTAATGAATAACTTGGATTTTGCTTTTGTCTTTTTTAAACTTAATAAAGATATGTTAAAACTTAAGATTAAAAACTGATAAACTGTAAACAACTTCATGGGTTTACAGTGTTGAGGAAAAGTATTGATATAAAAAAAACCCAAAATTAAGCACTAAACTCCACTCTCTTAAATTATTATAACAATTTTCCACCGAAGACTATGCCTGATTTGATAATGGAAACCATCAGCTAGAAGGCAACAGATTTGCCATCTTTCTTTTTAGGAGGCCGGTCTGTGGAGAAGTTCAAGACCAATAGCCCACCATGAAGATATTGGAGACATGCCAGCCCAGCAGAGAATATTAGTGCCAAATGCCATTTAGAACATGTCAGCTAGAAGATTATTGATAAACATATCTTCCTGCAGAGCTATTAAAATTAAATATAAAATAAAATTAAACTATTAATTATCTCAAGCTAGCTATATAATTGAACGTTCATAAATTTATAACTTAAATGTTCTCTACTAAATTAATCTTTAATATAATGTAACTTTTAATTTAATAATAATAATCTTTGTAAGAATCTTGCCTTTTTGAAGAAATATTTACAATTTAATAATCTTTTCTTAAATTATAATAACTGTTGTCAGTTATTATTATATCTGTATCTTTCTAATCTGTGGTCATGCCTATTTTACTTTATTTTTTATTTATATAAATAAGCATTTATTTTTATAGCGTCTGTATACAATTTGTAATTACATTCCATATCGGCCTTTCAAGCCAATTGTGCAAACGCTTTGCGAGTGTTAAATAATAAATGAATACCCTCTGACCAATACAAAATATAGAATTTATGCAGGAATAAAAAGAATCCCTCTTATTCCTATGACTTACTGTTTATTTCATTAAGTCATGATATACCATGTTTCAAAAGGGAGATTACTAAAATTAATAATATTAGAAAAATGTTTAGAAGCTCTTGTAATGGTTTATGCTGATCTTTAGCAGACCAAAAATCTCCACATTTTGATATCTCATTTAGATATGTTAGTTAAGCTATTATGTTTTAGCTTAGCATTAGGTTTGCATGTTAATAGATTATATTTAGTTAAGGAATTGCAAGAATGGTATTATAAAGCATATAAGAATGAAGTAAACCCCAAATATGCTTTTTTTTCCTTAGTTTATTATCATAAACTATATAGATTTAATTTATAAACTAGATCATTTTAATTAACCCTTTTAGCATGTTTTATGTTTGCTAATCCATGAATGGGCATATATTAGTTTCACAGATCGCAATTATAGATTTAGCTCTTTAGTTATTTTAATATTTGATATTTTAGAAAGTGTTACAAATGTGTCCTTATAAAGCATATATGTGTAAAATACACGCTATATATATATTTTTTATTAAAATGGGCTTCTGGTTTTAAGGGCCACTCCATTATTTTTAATTCAGACAGCTCTCTTTTAGAACTGGAACATGAGTGTCCAGAACTGTATATTAAACTGCTCCAATCATCTGATCTAAATAATTCTTATGTTTCATGATAGCAAGTCGTATGGTCCATGGGAACCGAGTATTTGGTACTGAATCCCATGAGTAATCACACATTCGGGCTGCAATCCTTATTTAGTTTATGTAGTGCTATAGTCTCTGAAGCTATGCTGAAAATTGCCAGTTCACCCTCCATAATATTATTCAGTTCAGCTTGGATCTGAACATTAGATCTAGTTTATATAAATTGTTCTGCATAGGGAGCACATTTATTCCTCATTATTTAATACATATTTAATATTATCATTCTTAAACCACTAAACATCACATGATCACTATCTCATACTAACACAATAATTGTTATTAAACAATCCAAAACAAAGCAAAACTCTCCTCATAGTGGGGCCATTTTTTGTTAACAAAACAAACCAATGGATGCCAGAAGGGTGGGGCATAAATTCCCTATCTGGCGTCTTCCTCCTCCACCCCCCCAGACTAGTTCTGGCTGTGGCCTTCATCAGTGAGGAGCTGGATCTGAGCACTGCCCTAGATCTTAGGATCTAATGTAACCCTCCAGCACCCACCTTTTAACTCTATTTAACTACAAAACTATGAGAATGAAATTGAAAACACTATTAATATTTTCAATCCAAGCTCAATAGCTTATATAGTCATATGGGTCTGAACTCAATTCAGTACCCATACATTTTGGTGTCTTTGGCTCTTTAACAACCATAGCCACCACTATCCTATTAGGCAGGATTGGTGTTAAACCACTAAACATCACATGATCACTATCTCATACTAACACAATAATTGTTATTAAACAATCCAAAACAAAGCAAAACTCTCCATATAGTAGTGCCATCTTGTGCTAACAAGAGCAATCAATGGATGCCAGAAGGCTTGTGCATAAAATCCCTATCTAGAGCCTACTCATCCAATATCCCCAGACTAGTTTCTGGCTTGTGGCCTTCATCAGTGAGGAGCCTTGGATCTGAGAGCCTGCCTAGATCTAGGATCTATGAACCCTCCAGCACCCACCTTTACTCTTTTACTACAAACTATGAGAATGAAATTTAAAACACTATTAATATTTTTAATCTAATAATATATTATATTATTTGGGTTTAATTCAATTTTTTACCTTTTATTTTTTTTTTTTTTTTTTTTTATCTCTCTTTTATTAGGGAATAATTTTTTAATAAAAATTAATATTTATTTTTAAAAAACAATAATTTTTAAACAACAAAAAAAAAAAACATATTTATTTTTAAAAAAAAAAAGGATAAAAGTAAAAAAAAATTAAAGAAAAAGAAAAAAAATTGGGGGAGTATGAGGGGTTATTATCATTCTTGTAAGATTTAACTCTTAGCAATTCTCATAGGAATGGCATAGCATAATTAAGACATGATTAGAAACCGTAAATAATAATCCGTAATAAACGTTAAACTTAAATGATTTTAAGTGCATAAAAGATGAGAACTTGTATTGAACCATCTCATCGTTGTAAGAACACCTGCACATGTCAATCCCATTTCACTTCTATTTTATGTTATTTAACTCTTATATTTTAATAATTAAATATCTTAAAACTTACAATAGTGTGTTATTTGTAACTCATTCCAAATCTTACCCAAATGTTGTTAGTTATTAATATATGCATTATCTAGCCAGCCATATGTGTGTAGTTTTAGTTAATTTATTAATAATTTATCCATAGTTTCACGAGTCTCATGTTCCATCCTTTGCTACTGCCAGCACACAAATCAAAAGGGACCGAGTGTATTCTCTGATTGGTCATCTGTATGGTAGTAAATCAGGAACATTTGGTGAAGGAACTGAGGTGTGATTTTATTCAAGGTCTCAACCCCTCAGCCAGATCAGCCTTGGGCTAATTTGCCAAAACTCTGGATTTTGTTGTGTGAATGTATAAATCTTACCATGACAATATGTTATGTGAAAGATAAAATTAAATAATGTTTATTATATTTAAGGGATATAATGTTAAAACAGTAGTCTAATTATAGTATTAAATATATATCTAATATGTTTTAAATAATTTTATTCATTTAGGTTATTATTTTAAATAATTAGTAACTAAATTATTCTACAATGTTCTAAAAGTGTCACATGTCTTTAAAAGTGTGTGTCTTTGAGTTTTCATGTTTTCAGGAAAAATATTAATTTTTAGTTTCTTGTTAGTAAAATGACACATTAAATATTACTAAATAATATTGTAAATTTTATCATAAAAGTAACAATTTTTCTTAGACTGACTAAATAATATTTTCTATTTTAAAATTAATATTTAGGTTATTAATAATATTTTAATTGTTTAAATAAAGATATTTAATATTATGAAATATTAAATAAATTTTATATATTAAAATAATGAGTCAGATTGTTTTAGAAATTATTTTGTAATCAGAAAAATTTAATTTGTATGTAAATTAGTATTTGAAAAAAACTTAGAATGACCGCTGAAATCCCTGGATAGGTATAAATATAGGTGTTCAATCACTCTAGATAGTTCAGTTTTAGTTCTAATCTTGTCTTGTTTTGTTTGTCTAATGTGGTCGTGATTTTTAAAAGTTTTAACTTTTTATAAATTTTTTTTTTTTTTAGTAAAGTTAAAATATAGTTTTAAATAATTATTATAATGGTATCTCATGTTTGAGTAAATGAATTAATTCCCTGTCAGTAAAATTTCACATTGAAACTTAATAAAAACCACAATACTTTTGTGGAAACCAATAGTTGTTATTGAAATCTATAGCAAAAGCCATGAGAATTTTAACCATATAACCGAAGAAAACTTAAGAATTCATAAGAACATTATGTTTAATATTTTTAGTATGTGTGAAGTGAAAGAACATTTATATTTAAAATTTTGATAAACACTCACAAATATAAATTGTCGAGGAATTTATATCTTACAAGTATGCTGAGGATATTTGTTGAAAGCTATTTAATAATGTATATTTGCCTTAAAAGGAAGAAAAGGAAGAGCAAGTGATTTTATGCAACTGAATTAGATACATATGAAGAAATTTTATAAATGTGAATAGATGTTATATTATGTTAATAAGTTATATGTGCTATAAAACGAGGAAAAAGAAGAACAAGTGATATTATGCAACTGAATTAGATATGTATGAAAGAATTTTATAAATGCGAATAGATATTATATTATTTGCAATGTATATATAAAAATATTTTACTATTCATTTGTTTAAAAGAGAATGGCCTGAATGAAAGTTATATCCAGATTAAGAGAAAATATTTTTTGAACTATACATTTTAAAAGATTTTCCTTATTAAAAGTAAAATGAATTTTGATATTATTTTAAGATTATTGTTATATCTTTTATGAAAACATTACCTGGATGAAGAGTCTGTACAAAAATGCAATAAATTATTTCTTTAATATATGCGTTTGTAAAGATGATAATCTTGAATTTTTAAGAAACATCCTGTGATAAATTATATCATTTTAAATATGAGTGTATATGTTTTGTAAAAAAAAAAGAAAGAATGAAAGTTCATATTCTTCAAAATGTTTTATAAATGCTTTTTGATGAAGGAATACTAATGTCACTATATTTTGGCATAGTCTGGACTAGCCTGATAAAAAAAATATATGTATGTGAAAAGTTATTACTTAATATGAAAATTATATTAAGAAATGTTTTTTATCTGAAATACCTTTTCACCTGAAAATGCTAAAAAAACGGACTTAGAGCAAATATTCATCCAGTATGGATGAATGATATTTCATAGAGATTTTTAATGATTGAACTTTGTGCCTTATGGAGTTTTATATAGCGGGGCAGGGAGAGAAAAGTTTTGTTCAAACTTTTCGTAGTACATAGCAACAGAGAAAGCTGGGAACTGGAGGGATGAAAGCCAACAAGAACTTTAGTAGCTTTGAATTTTATTACTTTTCTGTCTTCAGTACTAATATTTATTGTTATTGATAATATTCAGTTAATATTTTTATTTTTATTAATAATATTCAATTAATGTCTTTATTATTAGAAATATGCTTAGTTTTAATATTGAAATAATTTGTTTTAAAAAATAAAGAAAAATGATGGGATTAGAAAATTTAATTTTCTGAAAAAAATAAAAAGTATTTAATTTTAATAATTGTTGAAATTAAAGGTAAATTATTATATATTCTATTAATATTTTAATTTATATTTTGCTTTATTTGTCATATTGCTTGAGTATTAAAACAGATTATTCATATTTTTATGATTATGAATATATCAATTGTTTTATGAATGTAATGCAAAAGTAGAAAATACCTTGTGGCTTTTCTAAAGGTATTTAAATAATTTTTTTATGTATGTTTAAGTATGCATATTTTTGAAATAGGATTATGATTTTCTAATATATTATAGATTGTATCTGTTTAGATACACTATAGTGTAATGGTTTTAGGTACACTATAGTGTAACGGTCAGATTTGTACACTTATGCAACAAAATCCAGAGTCCAGGCAAAATACACCAAAGCTGACTGGAGTGAGGTGGTTGAGACTTCTGATCCGACAACTTCCACTTATTTGTTAGTACTTCGCGATTTAACACCCTATGAGTGATATTTCTGAAGTTACACTCAGTCTCAATTTAACCGTGAGCTGGCATAGACTCAAGGAATAAATACTGACTTAACTAAATGGGTGGAATAGAGCACTTAACACACTATTTATCTTAACTACAGAACATATACCCATCATATAAAATCATTAAGAAATTGGGATAGTAGAATGTGGATTGAATAAGATAATGTGGATTGGTGTGAAATAGACCCATGAGTAAGGAAGATATGAAGCAATTTATATTTCAAAAATGTTTATTAAACAATAACAAATAATATAAAATAAAGTAACACAATGGCAAGGATTATATAACATTAAGTATGTGTATTTAATAAATGTAGGCATTTTCATAGTGAATGAAACTATTATCAGTACAGCTGTCTCATATTAATATATTTCAATATATGTATATGCGGTTCATAAGTCATGCCTATTTATATAACATACCCATCCTATTGTTCTTGGTTTGCTAAAGCTATAAGTTGATAGTCTAGCAGAGATGATGAATACATGTTGCTCTAAGGTGGCTGTTATATATATTAATAGTGTGAGCAAATAAATAAGCTTAATATCATGCAGATTCAACCTGATAATCAAGATTTATACTTCAGTCTAAAGCTGAATAATTAATTAATAAGAAGGAAAAGAACTGGTTACCTTTAGATTCACATATATATGTTATGGTGCTTTATAAAATACTTAAAAAAATAAGTTTGCAGTGTGAGTGAGTACTTATTCAGGAGCTTTAGCATTGAATACTCGGTTACCCTGATACCAGATGGTTTGCTGCCATTTATATAAGAACATATAAGTTCAGGAATTCAGATAGGCTTTATAAAAATGGTCTGGACCCTCATGTTCCAGTTCTAATAAAAATAGCCATACCCAAACTAAAGAATGGAGTGGTATGTTACCGTGAACCCATTTGAAAGGTGCAGCAAAACATAAACACATGGACGTGTACTGTATAAAGACACCCTCACAATGCACACACACAAAAAAAACTATACATATGCATATAATTAATTAGATGCGCCTAAAACAGATAGCTTCTATCTGTCAAACTAACTCAACCCAGTTCTTAAACTAGCATTATAATTATGCTAATAAAAATGACTTAAATTATATTATAATCTAGCTAAAATCCTGAATCTTCATATATATATATATGTATAGTCTCAATTAAGGAGGGAATGTATATTTGATAAACCTTAGCAAATATACATTAATATCATCTCTCGCCCGTATATCCCTTCTAACTAATAGATATCAAAAGTTATAATATATAAAAAACTGACTAAGCAAACCTTGCAAAATATAATGCAATTTATAATATATATAATATCATGACAATAATGACCACGTAGCGATCGTTTATTATCTATTAATATTATTATTTCAAAACAGTGATTTAATACACCAAGCAGCATTCTTAAAATGTTTAAAGTGGAGATTTTAATTATCTCCATTGTAAGTTAGCTAATAGTTATTCGCTGTTTCGAAAGATTGGCATATTATAACATATATATTAAATTTAAACAGAATAAGTGTAAACAAATACTTAAACAATAAAGTTAGGCATGACCGCAGTTTTTAGAAATTTAAGATAATTGATTGCAGATATTTACAGATTACAAAAAGTAAAGTCTTTTAATTTATAAAAGAATTCAGGCAATTTTATAAGGTTAAACTATAAATACTTTTATGGTTACTTTAAAAAATAAATTACAGCTTTTAAGAAAGTAGATTGACAAGAAATGATTTTACAATATATATAAATTTAGGCAAGTTTAACACAATTTCTTTTACAAATGATTTAATTAAAGAATTTCGAGAAATTATATAGAATGTTCTTTATAGTAAATAAGCTAGCTTGGATTATAAGTTTATAGATTAATTTATAGAGCTGCAGTCTTTAAAAGAACATTACCAATTTTCTTGGTAGTGGCTTGAATGCAGGTACATCAAACAGTGATGTGTGTAGTGGCATTTTTTTTCAGGACAGATTTATGGTCTATTCTCATGGCAGGCTGCTGGTAGGTCTCTTCTCCCAATGATAATGCTTGTGCCCTTAGGCATGCAGGGAGGAATGGAGATTGCCATCTTGGGATAGCAGAGAGAACAAATCTCTTCACCTAGCCCGCCATGTGATGTGGGTCTTGACTTCACAAAATTTACAGAAAGAGCTCCTGTAGTAAGAAATCTGCCTTAGTTATACCTTTTTCAGATTAAAACCAGCTAGCCATATATTTAACTTAGAATTCTCCCCCTTCACAATTTTATAGCTCATATGTTTAATTCCCTTGTCAATTTTTACTAGAGTGTGTTTCTTCAATTTTGATCTTTTTAATTGCTTAAATTTTTAATGGTTTTTGTCTGGAAAAGTGATTCATTAGTTGTAATGAGTTTTGGATAAATGATATTGATTTAGACACCATTTGGATCAGTGGTCTTCAACCTTTTCAACCCTGCGGCCCCGTAAAAATAAGGATAAGATTTCGTGGACCGGCAGAAGTTTACAGATAAATTTTCTTAAAGATGTAACCTGCTTAGCCTTAGATAAGCATAATTGTTATAACTGACCAAAACAGCACTCTAGTTAATGTGTATAGTAATGATGTTGCTTACCTTCACATGTTGAACACTCTTTCTCGAGTTGCACAGTCATATTGCTACAGAAAACATACAATAACAATCATTCTCATTAATGTGCTTGCATTTTACGTTTATTATTTCATTGTTAAAACATGCAAGAATAAAATGTTATTCACCTGAATGTTGAAAAAGTCAAAAGTTTTGATCTTATTTTTTTTTGGGGGGGGGGGAGGGTTGAAAAATACTTTGTCATCAACTGAGACAAAAGATAGACACCAAAGTTATTTTTTGTTTGTTTTTATTTTTAAAAAAAGGTAATAGAAATTGATTTTAAAAATAAAAGTTTTAGTATTTTAGTGGTATACAAATAAAGCCAAAAAAAATATTGCCTTATAGGCCAAAAAAAGTGGGCGTATTTTTAAACAAAAAAAAAAAGAAAATGAAGCTTGAAAAAGTGAAAAGTTTTGATCTTACTTTATTTTGAGGTGGTGGGGGTATATTGAAAAATATTTTGTAAATGTTAGAGACAGAACTTATTTTTTGGTTTTTATTTTTAAAAAAAAGGTAATAAAAATTGATTTTCAAAATAAAAGTTAAAGCCAAAAAAAACACTAAAAATGAAATATTAAAAGAGAGAGTAGAAAAAATTTAAGAGATCAAAAAAAGTCACGTTACATTTTATTGTTTTAACAATGCTGACAAGCAGACGTGATTGGCTATCAAAAGACAACCAGAGTTTGTATAATAAAAAACTTACCTCCCCCCCCCCATAAACATCTGTGATAAATAGAAAAACAAATTAATTTGTCTTTTTTTTTAATCGGGAAAAAATGCGATGAAAAATAAATAAAAATTATTAATTAAAAGTTTAAAATCGTATTATTTTGTTATTATAAACTTTTTTGCCAGTCTAGCTGTGGACCAGCAGAAAACTTCTGCAGCCTGGTGCCAGTCCGCAGCCCGGTGTCGGTCCACGGTCCGGTGGTTGAAGACCACTGATTTAGATAATCTTGTCAATTGAAGGTTTAGTTTCTGGTTTTGTTTTCGATTTATTTGAGAATTGCTCTAGCCTTTAATGACAGAAGACCATCTGTAGAATGGCCAGTCTGTAAAATCTCACATGTTCTTCACAATGTACATTCCTTTGAAATAAAACTTAAATATTATTTAATGAACATTTAAAATGTACATTCTTTTAAAATAAAACAAAATTTATAACAAATATTATTTAGTAAAAGAAATATAAATGCTGTAATATATATACATACATTGATATCACAGTCATTTATCCATGCATGTATGTGTGATCCTATATAACTGTGTTGATGCTTATATAATTGTTGATGCATATACACCTGTACTAGAGGGTGTTTAAACCTGGCATAGATGGGCCTATGGGGAAAAATAGGTGAAACCGTTATGAGGGAAGGAATATACTGTTTAATATTGAATGAATGTGGGATAACAAGGATATTTTATTGAAATCATTTGTGTATAGAATGTTTTGAACCTTCTTGAATTTTATTAGATATTTATTTTGGAAATGTAGTTTGAATTTTTTGTGATGTTAGGAGATGTATTCAGTATGTAGAAGATGAAGGATAATGGTTTGGGAAATTAGTTGTAAAGCAAAATTTTAGATGAGAGGGGTATTAAAGAGGAATATTATCTTTGAATTATATTGTTTTCAATTAAGGATTTAAATACAGGTAACAAAGGGCTGCATATTTAGTACATGGGTAGTTGCATTTTTTTCATAGGTTGGTAAGAGCTCAGGTAGAAGCCATCGCCAGAGTTTAAGGTACGTGATAAATATGTGACCTTAAGTACTGTAACCATGATGTTTCATATTCATTTGAGTTATTATTGTATTCGTATCCCTCACTATAATCACTATTAATCACCATCAGATATTGCATCATAAATGATAGTTTAAAAGTTGGTTAGAATAATAACTAGACTGTTGAAAGTTGTCAATATTTGTGAATGCCAAGAGAAGAGAAAAATTTTATCACAAATGATGTTTAATTATTTACTGTTTATAGAGAAAGTGGAAAAGAAGTGATTGGATATTCCTAGTTTTATGTGAATAACAGATCATTCATCATCATCATCATTATCAACCATTATCAATCCACTGCAGGATGAAGGTCTCTCCAGTTTAATCCATCTTCTCCGATCTTCAGCTTCTCTTCTCCACATCACCCCTACACACTTTCTTATTTCATCCATCCATCTCACATGTGGTCTCTTTCTGGGTCTTTTACAATCTCTTGGAATCCAGTTTAAAATTTCAATTGTCCATCTATTATCATCTCTTCTAGCAATATGTCCAGCCCAACTCCACTTCAATCTTTTAATTTTTTCAATGAGGTCAGTAACACCCGTTTGTTCTCTTACCCATACATTGCGTTTTCGATCTCTTCTTGTTACTCCCAACATACATCTCTCCATACTTCTTTGAGTGGTCTGAAGTCTCTGTATTGCTCTTCTATTAAGTGTCCAAGTCTCAGATCCATAAGTAAGAACTGGTAAAACACATTTGTTAAAAACCTTCCTTTTCAAACACATAGGCATATTTCCTTTTAGTATCAAGTTATTTCTACCAAAAGCACTCCAACCAAGTTTAATTCTATGATTAATTTCTTCCATTATGTTTCCATCTGTATTAATAATCTGACCAAGGTATTTGTAACTGTTAACTTCTTCTAATTCATCATAATCAATCTTTATTTTCATATTTTGAGCAAATCGATTAAACATTACTTTAGTCTTTTTAACATTTATCTTTAGTCCTACTTTCCTACTTTCATCTGATAATTCCTGCAACATATCCTGCAGCTCTGAAGCATTATTTGCAAAAACAACTACATCATCTGCGAAATCTAAATGACTTAAATAATCTCCATTTACTTTCACTCCTTTAGTTTCCCATTTTAATCCACAAAATACTTCTTGCAGCACTGCTGTAAAAAGTTTTGGAGATATGGAGTCACCTTGTCTTACACCTTTCTCAATGTTGACTTTCCCAGTATCATTATGTAATCTAATTGTTGCTGTTGCATTTTTATAAATATTCTTCAAAATATGACAATATCCTGGATCTATACCTTGATGATCCAATGCTTTAATCACTGAAGAAATGTTTATAGAATCAAATGCCTTTTCATAATCTACAAATCCAAAACATAATGACAACTCATATTCATTTGACCTTTCTATAACTTCTCTCAACACCTGGATATGATCTACTGTACTAAAACCACTTTTAAATCCAGCTTGGTCTCTTGGTTGGTGGAAATCCAATGTTCTCTGTAGACGAGTTGTAATTATCTTGGTAAAAATTTTATATAAAACTGATAAAAGGCTGATAGGTCTGTAATTTCTAATATCTTCTTTATCACCTTTTTTAAATATTAATATTATTACTGCATTCTTCCAATCATCCGGTACATCTTTATCATTTAGACATTTGGTATATAACTTTGCTAAAAATTTTTCTATTTCTTCACCTGCTTCTTTTAATATATCAATTATAATTCCATCATTACCTGGAGCCTTTCCCTTCTTCATACATTTAATTGCGTGTCTCACTTCTTCATTTAAAATTCTGGGCAATTCGGAAGATGTAATAGATATAGGAGGTACTTGTTCTTTATTACTATATAATTCTTGATAAAAATCTTCTACCAATTTCATGATGTCATCTCTCTTTTTAGTAACAATTCCATCTTTTTTTCTTATTGCAGATATAAATTTCCTACCAATACCAAAATGTTGTTTTACATTCTTAAGACTTTTATTTTCTTCTACAGCTTTCCTTGCTAGTTCACAATTATACTTTCTTATATCATTTTCAACTCTTTTCCACACCATTTTACAAAATTCAAGATATTCAATTCTTTTTAATGCATCATTTTTGTATATCTTCATATTCCTTCTTTTCTTCATAAATTCTCTAGTCTCAGTAGAAATTTTATTGGTCAATTGCTGCTTTTTTCTACCAGCTATCTTTGTTGCAGTTTTTAAAAGTGTATCAGTTATTTTCATATTAATTTCATTCAAATCTGAATCATGCTCAAAATCTACTAATACTTGAAACCGATTTCTAAGTTCTAATTTAAATTCATTAGAATGTTTCTGAAGATTAGGAATATCAACTGTAAATATTGTTTTTCTTAATAATTTTTGTCTCTCTAGTTTCACATTAACACGTATCTTACACCTTACTAATCGATGATCACTTCCTGTGTTAAATTTATTAAGAACATTACAATCTTGAAATATGTATTTCCTATTAGTCAAAATATAATCCAATTCTGCTGTACCTTCATTTGGATGCTTCCATGTCCATTTCCTTTTAACATTTTTCTCAAAAAAAGAATTCATAATATAAAGTTTTTCTTTTTCTGCAAACTCCACAAGTCTATGTCCTCTCTCATTTCTATTACCATAACCAAAATTACCTACAGCACTTTCATCTTTCATTTGTTTACCAATTCTAGCATTAAAGTCTCCCATAACAATTTTAAAATGTTGTTTACTCTGATCAAAAGCCTTTTGTACATCCATATAAAAATCTTCTACTACTTCATCACTATGAGAACTTGTTGGGGCATAAACCTGAATTATCTGCATTTGATATCTGCTATTAAGTTGTATAACTAATCTTGCCACTCTGTCTGATACACCATCAATCTCCACAATATTGTTCTTCCACTTTTTATTTATAATGAATCCTACTCCACTTGTATTTCCAATATTTGTGCCTTTATAATAGAGTATATGTCCACTTTTTAAATCAATTGTCTCTTCACCTTTTCTTCTAACTTCACAAAGTCCAATAATGTCCCATTTAATATAAGAGAGTTCTTCTTCTAATTCTTGCAATCTTCCTTCACTTGAAAGTGATCTGCAGTTGTAAGTACCTAAATAAAAAGTCGTCATCAAATGGCAGCCTGGGTCCGCAATCAGGGGATTCTTAGCACCCTCTGCCTTTGGCCACCAACCGCTGCCTTGGTTGGTGACTTTACAGCCTCCTGGGAATAAGGGCCATGCTTTATTTTTGTCTGTCATAATTGTATATATGTATTGGAAAAATATTTATCATTTACACAAACATTCATTCTGCCTTATCAGGCACTGAGAAGAAAGACCATGGTGTTTCTTGATCTTAAACTCAGAGGTAAAAAGCCAATAAACTCACCACGCTGGCTAATGCATGTTGGTGAGCAGCCCATCCATGTTCGTATACTATATGAATAATCACACAGTAATAACAGCTGCAACGACAAGAACGTATGGAGTGGACATTAGGAATTTGCCCTGCTCGGTTCCTTTAAGGCCTCCAAGAGGAATCAAAGGGTCTCCTTTCAGTTAATAGCAAACTCCTTTCTGCAGCCAGAGATCATTAAACCCAAATATTTAATGCATATTTTGTTTGATCGTGAGAAAGAATGATGAAACATAATATCTGAATGCTATTATGGTAATAAATTATAAAGTGGATAAATAAAGCATGTCAAGTAATATAATTCTTTATTATAATTTGAATTTTCAATAAGAAGAGTGAACTTACAGAAGAGTAAAGTTATAGAATTATTTTAAATATTTTAAAAGTAAATAGTTTTATGAAGAGGTGATTAAAGTTGTTTCAGGAATTATATTTTCCTTTATTTCTAGTTTACATTTGAAATGTTAAAATATATCTGAAAGGTAAAGATAAAGTAAACAATGTGCTTAATCATCTTTTCAATATAATGTTATATGTTAAATTTTGAATAAATGTTAATTTTAATTTTAATTTTATAGTTAATAGGCATTACTATAATTATAAGTACTTTTCATAAAGGTCAAGCATATTATTAGCTACATAAATTGTATTTATTTATTGCTATTGTTTTATTATGATAATAACAATGGAAAATCATTGTCGTAGTGATAGAAAATAATAGTATTACTACTATAATGTATCATATATTTTCTACATCAAATAGTAAGAATGAAGGCTATTCAATGTTTATTTATTTTTATTGTTTTCTTATGAAAATATTTTAATCTAATTAATTTTATTTTATATAGTAAATATTTTAAGTTTTATAAATTTATATTGTTGTAAATATAGTATAGTGTTAATAATAAAATTGTTAATGTTTTTGGAATTCATATTGTCTCTAGAATTTTATTTGTTGATGTGTCTGAATGGTTTTTTTTTTTTGAATCTTTGTATCCACACACACAATTCATAAATATTATTTGGGTCATTATATTATTGCACATGATTAACCTTTTCGAAATGCAGCCTAACACCACTTACTTTTCAGCATTTTCTGATGTTTTCTTTGTCTCACACATCAATGTAAAATATATGATATAATGTTTATTACTTATCAGAAAATTATAAATTTGACTTCATTTGATAGATATTTGTGTTTACTACTGAAATAAATTTTAAATGTTCACATTTTGTTTCTGTAAATATTAAAACAATGAGATCGCAATCAAAACAAAGATGTTACACGTCATCGTTTTTAGAAAGATTATTTTCAGTTTATAAAATCAAAATATTTTTTATTTCTGATTATTTTTATAAGTGTGAACAAATATTTATTTAATTCTCGTATATCTAATGAATTATGCTTTAAAAGTTTAAAATTTTTGAATATTGCAAAATTACGATATTTTCTTTACACTTAAATATAAAGTAAATTGTTTATGTCATAGCTAGTCTTCTAATTTCTTCCAGGCCATATTTACGTTAGCTGCTAATATAACATTATATTTTTGAAAATAAAGTATTTCAAGTCAAAATAAGTTATTAATAATTTATATTTTTTGATATCTAATAAATATAGTGTAAATTATTTAAAAAAAGTATATCTAAAACCATAATAAATTTGCAAATAAACATGTATTTGCAACCTTGGAAACTTCATTGTCATAAAACACTGAACGTTTTACAATCTTGTCAACAGAACATGTCAGGGAGGGGCTTATGTCTATTGTTAGAGCAAGAATTTTTAATTTCACTCTTTTTTTCACGCAATATTTGGCAAAAAAATATATTATAATAAAATATACTGTTTTACACGCATTTTAACATATAATACTTACAAAAAAATTCACCAGGGGGCGAATTGGTCAAAACACAAAATAATTCGCTAGGAAGAACTGGAGGAGGGTTAATAAAAATTATTGTTATAATTATTGTTATTGCAGAAGATCTCTTACTATTGGTGATTATGAATATTATACAATGCTAATTTTAAAATATTTAATATTGCAATCATATTAAGAATATGATATTTTTAGTAAATACCACTTAAGAAATAAAAAAAATTATATGATGTTTTAGAAGAATTTATAATTTTATTTACATTTATTGAAGAGTATTAGTTGTCAAATAGATGTATGATTTTAAGAATCATTAAAATATTTTAGTTGTTCTTTGCTGATTTGGAAGAGTAATTGAATATATGTAAAATTACTCATTATATTTAACTAAATGGTATTAATGTGTTTATTATTATTTTTACTAGGAGATGAACCTGAGATGTTGAATAATTATAGAGTTATATGAAATGATGATGGATAATAATTTTAGTTAATATTAAATTTTAGTATTATTTTTATGAAAGAATAGTAATTGATTTGTTTTATAATAAATTTTATAGATTATTTAGTTTGGATTATTTATGGGTCTTATAAGGCATGTGAGTATTACAAAGTAGTTTTGTTATATAAATTAATTAGGAGTAAAATTCTTGTGCCATTGAGAGTATATTTTTCAGGATATAATCTCAATGTTAAATCAACAGTGTACTTTGCTGAATGTCACATGCAAGAGTTTTCATAGTTAATTTTGTTAGTATTTGAAATCAGATCATATTATAAGAATAAATAATGAGCTAGTCATAGCTTAAATTGTTAGTCTAATAAATGAGCTGGGAATTCAATTTGAACCGTAATATTTAATTTATGTATTTTGATTGTTAGTTATTATTTAAATATGATAAATTATTTTAAATGTTAATTTTATTAGATATAATATGTTAGAAATATAGTCTAAGCTAGTCAAGGTATTGTTTTAATGAATATTGTTTTGATAATTCAATTGTAAATTAGAAGTAGTACTTTTCTCAAGGTTAGCCGGGGAATCTCTTTAAAATTCAGTAAGCAAGGATTCAATATATTACCATAAACCTTATCAAGATCCAAAATGTAACAAAGAACTATCTTTTATGTGCCTGCATCTGACTTTTGATGTGTAGTCATGATTTTGAGGTTGAATTTTGCTGACATTTATTTTTGATATTATTTCAGATGACTTTTATTAAAAATATTTTGAGATCATTTTAAATCTAAATTATTTAGAGGCTATTTCTAGATGCTATTTTTTTTATCACTGTTTTTAAAACAATAATACATTATCTATCAGCATTAAGTTATTATCCGATTAGTGAAAGCCCAGATAAATGAATTTTGCAACATGGGTATCTTTATATTTTTATGAAGAATATTTTCAGAAGTATGAAATTAAGCCTGCATAAGTAGTGGTTAATATGTTCTTAAGTTGAAAAAAATCTTTTTCTTTCAATTGATTAAATAATAAATCAATATTTGAAAAGTTAAATAATATGATGTAGAAATAATTAGTATGATCTCTTTACCAATATAAGTTTGAAATTTTGTTTATAATATTTGATGAAAAATATTGGCTTTTTTTGTGTGTGTTATGGTGATTGGGTGTGATATAAAAAAAAGCATTAAAAATTATTAAATTCAACAAAATAATTATTTTTAAGAGTTTTAATTGATTTTGGAAATTCTGTTTGTTTGTTTGTTTATTAACTTTTGATCTTTTTCAAGTTAGAATGAAATTTTAAAATCAAGATTTAATATATTTAAATTAAATAGAATTTATTGAAAATTGATATATAACTAAGTTGTAACACCTTAATCCATTTGAAACATGTATCTTTTCAGTATGCCAATTTTGATAGATATGGAACAGAGGATTGGGGGAAATATAAAAAATATTTAATACTTTCACTTTTGCAGTTAACAGTCATTCTTAAAATTTTCACTTGGTTGAAATAGTGATTGCAAGAGGGCAGTTTAATTTTTTTTTGTAATTTAATATTTTTAAAACTATTTAAAACTCTTAATGTATATGTATTATTATGTAATAATAATACTACATTTTAACTTATAGCAAAAATATCTACTGATATACACCTGGGGCTCTTTTTACACGGATTTATTTAATGCGATTTTGAAGTTACGCTTTTCACGTTTCTCCGGAAGTCGAACTCC
The DNA here is from genome assembly GCA_028023455.1 of Epiperipatus broadwayi. NCBI lineage: Eukaryota > Metazoa > Onychophora > Udeonychophora > Euonychophora > Peripatidae > Epiperipatus > Epiperipatus broadwayi. The sequence continues at coordinate 5,610,379 of JAQFVV010000011.1, forward strand.
GATAATGCGCTATTACTTTAAATAATAAATTCTGCGTATATTGAAAGTAATAGCACATTATTGGAATTCGACTTTCATCTTAGTAATTTCAATATTTTCAGTGCTTTAATAGTAAGATTTTATGCAATAATGAAATTAAAATCATGATTTCCACATTTTATGTATACACACATCAAATTTTACAAGATTATAATGTAAATTTGTTCAAACATTGTGCATGTTAATTTTGCATTTTAAATCACATTCTGTTTTTGCTTTTTAAAAAAGAACGTAATCAATTATTAATCATTTAGTGTCCGCAAGTTTATTTTTAAAAGGTGAGTAATAGCAGTGGGCACAATTAAAATTGAAAACTAAAAAATTAAAGACAAAAATAAGAATTTAATTTTTAGTTGTTAGATTAATTATTAATTACGTTGTCACCAGAAAACCGTTATCACAACGTGAGAGTGATGATGGCTCTAGTTGTATTTCCTCTTGGGAAGAATCTGATTTTTTACCAGTTTGCAAACAAACCTGTTTATCGGCAAATAGTGATAATAATTAAAATGTGTATAAAAAATGTAAATTACTGTAAATTATGCATAAAAATATATTGTTTTGAATAAAATTAAATATTATAGTTAAAAAAAGTTTGTCTTGTATCAATTTTTTTCAAATTTGAAATTTTTTATTAGTCATATTTTATTGCCTTATTTTTTTTTTGCGCAAATTTTAAAGTAATTTTACGTTGATGCTTTGCTTTTATGCAATTTTTGAAAAATCACAGTCCGTATTCTCCCCTTTTCAAGGTAAGTTACGTCTATTTTTGCGCGATTTCGTTTGCGCGTGTTTTCTGAGGAACCTATCTATCACGTAAAACGAGACCCAGATGTATATATAAAATTCAAAACTGCCTAACACTATACTAGTAATAAATAAAATACAAAACCATAAAATAGTACAATACTAGATAAAATCCAAACTTTACCAAAATCCTTACATGTCCATGGTTTCATCTACTAAACAAATAGACCTTCTCAAGTGAAAATCAAATTAAAGAAGCAACATATATATAAAACAACAAACCTTTCCATAATTCAATTCAAAAACCAACTTCCCTTTGTATCAAAAGATGTCTTCATAAGATTGATAGCCTCAGATTCAATAAGTTTTTTATCATTAAAGTTTCCTTTACTCTTTTCTTTAATTCATTCTGTCCATAAAAATAACTGTTGCATTGTCAAACACTATTTTATGACCTGTATTCAATACATGAATATATGAAGCTGAGTTATGATACCTAAGTTCATATGAGTAGTGTTAAACATATGTATCATAACTCAACTTTATATATTCATGTATTGAATACAGATCATAAAATATTGTTTGACAATGCAACAGTTATTTTTTATGGAAAGAATGAATTAAAGAGAAGTGTAAAGGAAACTTTAATGATAAAACTTCTTGAATCTAAGGCTACCAATCTTACTTATGAAGACATCTTTTGATATAAAGGGAAGTTGGTTTTTGAAATGAATTATGGGAAGGTTTGTTTTGTATATGTTGCTTTTTTAGTTTGATTTTTACTTGAGAAGGTCTATTTGCTTAGTACGTGAAACTATAGTCATGTAAGGATTTTGGTAAAGTTTGGATTTTATCTAGTATTGTATTGTTTTATGGTTTTGTATTATGTATATATGTATCATCTATAAGTGTCCAGTCAATTTAAAATATGATATAATTTTAAAACAGATTTAATTTTATAAATTTAAAAAGAAAATTATTCAATTTTTTTTTATATGCACCTTTATTTCTAACATTTCTATTTACTCATATCATTATTTAGTTTTGCTCTCGTAATTTTTGGATTTTTTTTTTGAAAATTTTAAAGTCATTGTAATAATGTTTGTTAGGGACTTGATCTTTGTTTGAGTAGTTTTAAATATATTAAATATTATTAAAATTATGATTATCCTTTGCAGAACTCATTACCTTAAAGATCTGTATCTTGCCTAATTACTTGTAATACAGGTGTGTATATATATATAATGCTTATTTATGTGCATATTTTAGGGTTTTCTTTTCTGCATACATTTCCATGAGTACATGTACTTAATTATATCATTTTAATCAAATTAACTTAAATCGATTTTTTTTTACTTATTTGTAATTATTGGGAGGGTGAGGTCTGCATTCTTATAATAATCTTTTAACTGATTTTATTATTTGTATTAATTATAATTTAAAAATCTTATTGGAATATATATTTTTCATTTTAAGCGATTATTCTTTGTTTTTATTTGAAGAAGCATTTGTAAAAAAGAAAAAAAAAGTTATTCCAAATCTGAACTCAGACCCACTTTCAGCAAAAAGTTGATGGATGATAGTTGATTTTTTCCCCCTGCTGCTATTCAGTGGCTATTTTACAGATTTCTTAATAAAATGCACAGAGGAGCTCATGTGTAATGATTCTGATCAAATTGAACCCACTCTAATTAGATGCCAGCATGGCAGATTAATAAAATTCTCAATTTAGGAGGGGGTGCTAAATTTCTTAGAAAATTCCAGAAAAAGTAGGTAATTGATCATACAAGTTGACATGATTCGCTAGATGGATGAATGAGGATTGGTGTAAAATAAGTAGATCTTTTCATCATTGAGAGAAGGAGAAGAAACAGACTCGTGCACAGAATTACTAATGTAGTAACGATTAATTTACACTTTCCATTTTGTTTGATATATATTTTAATCAAATTCAAAATAATTTCATATGTAAATTGTTTAAATTAAACCAATAATTTTTTATTTTATATTCTATTTCTATCAGCTCTAAATCATTTATATTAATTTATTTATTATCATTTAGTTTGATTATTATTTTATACCCATATTTTTTTTTAAATAGAATTAAATTATTTGACAGCTGGGATATTATGATTATATTAGAGGAGAAATTTTTGCGTGCATCTTAATGATGTGGAACTTATTCTTTTATAAATCTTAAAAATAAAAAAAAACCCCCACCCAAAGTTCGACACCTTTGACTTCCCTTTTTTGTTATTGGTAAAGTCGGTATCATGTTTCAATGCTATTTTTTGTTTTTACAGTGAGGACATTAACTCTGATCTGATTAATTCAGATTAACTTTTATCTCGTAGCTAATAATACCCATTTACTGACCAGTTAGTTTAATGACTAGCTAGGTTGGCTATGAGTCAAAAATTCTGGGCCTTGATTCAGCTTGTGATGGTATGGAAGTGTGTTAATCATTTTCCCATGAGGCTCTTACTTAAACAATAGTTACATTAATAATTTTAGAAAGGATAAACAGAAATCACTAGCCAATTAAATCCTTACTCCCATTGCAGTTTTTATTTTAAGATATTTTATCTCAGCATATAAGCTAAATGTCTACTTTTTTATATCACAATGGGCAATTTTCTTTGGAAAACTAATATTTAGATTAGCCTAGGAAACATTATAAAATAAATGAATGTGTATAAATTCAGAAATCGTGATTTTCAAGAATCCATGCAGCAGATTGAGCATCAATCTAGGAACCATTAGCTTTTGTGTATATTAGGACTATCTCTGCACTAAATTGCACAGAGCATGAATATTTTGATTATACTTTATATCAAAAGACATAGATATAATTTTCATTTAAATAATTTTTAGTTGCTCATCTTTATATTAAATAATCAAATAATTTGATGCTTGGGAATTCATAAGAAATTCAAGAATAGGAAATGACAGAGATGAGCCTTAGTCCATTGACAATGAACTGCAGAATCTGGTACTACCACTATATTTAATCATCTACAGCAGGTTTCCCAACCTTTTTGGCCCCCCTACCCCTTTGTAGTACATCTTCTAAATTGTTCCCCTTTTTAAAAATGGTTGGTTTTGGGGAATTTGTTTTGCGAGTGGGTTTTTTTTTTTTATAAATATTATGGGGGGCTTGTTCCCCCTCTAATGAGACAAATCTGAACACCCCCAACCCCCCCCATAAACCCCAATAACCCCATTTTTTGGGTGTAATTTTTTTAAAAATATTATAAAGGTTCCCCGCCGGCCCGCTGGGGGGGGGGGGGGGGGGGGACAGGTTTTGGAAGGAAAAAAAAGGTAAAAAAAAAGAAAAAAAAAAAAAAAAAAAAAAAAATTAAAAAAAAAAAAAAAAGAAAAAAGGAGAGGGGGAAAAAAAAAAAAAACAAAAAAAAAAAAAATTAAAAAAAAAAAAAAGGTAATTTTTATTCTTCTTTATTATGGATTTCTCGGGGGGGGAAGAAAAAAAAAAAAGGAAAACAAAAAAAAAAAAATAAAAAAAATATGAATTTTTTTTGACCTTCCCGGGGGGGGAATCTACAGTATCTTTACTTTTTTTAAAAAAAAAAAAATTTGTTGAACTCTGTATGATTCTGTAACTTGTTTTTTTTTTTTGGTAAAAGAAAAATATTACTGGAAATATAATAACATAAACAAAAACAGCAGTAGGCTTAACTCTTTGAATGATTTTAGTTATTAAATTCTTTCATTGAAAAAAATAATTTATTATATAAAGTTTGAATTCAAGTAATTAAAGCTGTGGCTCTTGAAGAGGAATAAGGGGCATTACAAACTGATAGAGCATTTGAAAGAAGTATGGACTTTCCAATGAAGTTGCCTACTTGTGTTTGAATAAGGATAAAATATTTCTATACTGTCATCAACATATCCCTGCATTATAATGTCATAATAATAGAATTTATAGATTTTTTTTTAAATTGGATAAATTGTCTAATGTTAATGAAATGATAAGTAAGACATATGGTTTTAATGATATTAGATGGGGGGGGGGGGCTGAATCCATATAGATATGTGCAGAAAAATTTAGAAATGTTAATCATTAATATCAACATGTCATTCATGTATTTGTTGAGTGAATGTGTGCCTTACAAATTAATGGTGGACAGACTGAGAAAATTCTATTAAAAAAAATATTTAATGTTTTGCTGCATCTTCTCCTTAAGATGGGACCTTGGGAAAGACCACCCCATCTTACCTTCTTTCAGGGTGCACACTAGTAAGATCTGATTTATAATTCTAGGCAGTTGTGGTAGCCATCCTGACCTTTTAGCAGCATGCCACTCAGTTGCAGAGTACCAGTGTTGGTCACAAAAACCCTTGACTCTAATCTATATGCAGGGCGCTCTGTTATTGTAATTTGCCGGTGCTGTAGCAAGTTGGTGATCTTGTATAGCCAATTCTGAATCCCATAATTGAATTATTCAGTATTAAACTGAAATTTATATCTTTGGTTTCTAGGTTCAATCTCAACCCTGAGCTGATTTATACACTCAAGATTTACTAATTTATTAATGTTACCATAAATATTTTGCCCAAGGCTGGTTCAGCATTTTTATAATAGTAGCTATCACTTTCAATAGGAATTGGCATAATCTAAGGTAGGCACTGCTTAGTGATTCTTTAAATATATCAATTCATATTGTTAATTAAAGATTTAATGAGGAGACATGCTAAATTCTCATGTTATAAAGCCTGCATGCTTTTTCCACATTAATTTATGTTTTATTTGTTTAATAAATATATGTTAAATTTATTCTGGTTTCACATGATTTCTCATTCCTATTTCAATCCAACTTAATCTTAGTTATATATATATATATATATATATATATATATATATATATATATATATATATATATATATATATATATATATAATATATATATATATGATATAGCTATGTAGGCATTAATTACCATTTATGAATGTTATCTTTGATTTCTAGCAAATTAAATTAGTTAATATATATATATTTAAATCCCTGAGTCTCCTGTTTCTCTCTGCCCTATGCCGGCCATGAAAGGTATACTATGTGTAACTTCAAGTGTGGTCGTTCATTGGGTCTTGAGTCATGGAGTACTGGCAAATGAGTTTAAGCGTAGTTTGATTCAGGATGTCACACTCCTGGTCTGGTCAGCTTGGGTATCTTTGCCTGGATTCTAGATTCTGTTACGCGAATGTATGAAACTTGACCGTTACAATATTATAATTCTAGTCTTTAATTAATCTCTACCCTAGGTACATTTATGTAAGTATAGATAATAAATGGAAACCAGATAGTAATATTATCTGATTTTTCAGACTAATTTCTGTTAATTTAATGAATAACATGTTTTGATATTTTAAATATAATACTTGGTATGTGAAATTAATATTTTGTTTACTTATTACTTATTTAATACATGAATAACTTTGCAAACACATTGCATTTTAGTACTAAAATCAGTTCTCAGATTTTTTAATAGCATAATGACACTGCAAAACTGTTACGAACTTGGAAAATTACTGTAGAAATATTTGGAAATAACAATAATGTAATTTTTAAGTCATCAATTTCTAGAACTTTTTATATTAGCAAAATATGCCTGACCTTTGAAATGTCAAATTATAAAAAACTTTCATAATTGTTCACATATTTATTTCTTCTGATTAACCAACTAATAAACAAATACATAATTATGTCAGTTAATATTACTAATTTATAATTAAAAGTTTGGCAAATATATCTATTCAGAATCCTGTCTTAATGAAGTTATTGACAATATAAATATTTTTAATGTATAGGTTATTATATAATGACATAAACTTACATATATATATATGTGTGTGTGTGTGTCTTGTGACTAATTCATTATAAATTTATTTTCTAGTAATCTTTGTAATTTCATACTTAATAAATTATATTATAATTAATGCAAATATTGTATATTATTTACTTATGGGCTGTAATTATTATCATAATATGTTTTTCACAAAAACTATATGCAAATGAATATATATATATATGTAACTTATTTATTGACATATAAATTACATGAATATATATATATATGTAACTTATTTATTGACATATAAATTACATGTAATTTATTAATAAATAAACAAGAAATGATGTATTTATTATGGAATCTGACACTAATTAGGATTTAAGTGTTATATTTTTTACCCAACTTTAGAGAGATTTACTATAAAGTTGAGTGTTCATTGGACTACAGGTGGTATAATACTATGATATCTCTATCCTGGCCTCATCATTGAAGATTAGAAATTAATTCATATAACAGCCATTTTTACTCCTTTCTACTATTTCAACAAATAACCTTAAATTCAAAAAAATTCTAAGCTTTTGAACTTAAGCTAACTTCCTTGCATTGTTAGGTAGGTCAGATATGAAATCAGTTTCTGTATATTTAACCATTAGTTTTATGACAATTGTAAGACTCTTTTACTTATTGTATAGGAAGATTAATACAAAAAACAATATTGGCACAATTGTGGTCTAGTCAACAGTAACTGCTTGAGTTTTCTATATCTACCAATGCATAAGATATGTACAGTAGAAAGTGGATGATCTTGTATATTTCAGCTTTGCCTTCATTATTCATAATCAATATTTATATAATGTTTAAATTAAACATGTAACAAGAACAGAATTTTTAAAAATAAGATTAAGGCATTATATATATAATTTTCACTCAAAAGTCTCTGACTTTGTGACTGCTTTCTAGTCATAGAGTATGGAACATGATAGTAACTGTTGATTGAGAGAAAATTTATTCAAAGTCTAAAGTTTCTATTGTAAAGAAATGAACGTGCCATATTTTAGCATGTATTAACGAATGATAAAACGTCTATTTATCAGTCTTACTCATTAAAAAAATATCTTGTTACAAATTTAAATTCTGAAATAATATTATAATTTCTCTCTTTTTTTTTTTTTTTGAGTCCAAGTATATCTGATTCACATTCAGATGTTTTTTTAATAATGCATGGTTTAGATATTTGAATCTGTTTTTGATTGCAGATGAAAATAATAAACAAGTTTACCTCATCCAACATTCTTATATTTTTTATTGTTATATAAAAATTTTGCTGCAAAATATTGCAGATAGAGTTTATTTTTAGGTTTAATAATTTATTGGCTGCTCAACTGTGGATATAATCTATGATTTGATAAAAATAGACTCATAAAAACTTTCACTATTGCTGAATATTATTAGGTTATTTACTTTCAACTTGAGCGCACACACACACACATATATATATATATCAGATATATGCTGTTAAATATCTTTTCACTACTATATTGTTTTCTGAAATGTTTCTCATTAAGTAAGATTTTATGCTACAAATTGAAGAGTTTTGTTTCTTATTGCTATCCTCTTTTCTTCATGTTCTAAGTTAACTAATTAGATTTGTTCTCCAATGGAATGATAACATTGGATTACAATTGTCTCTTAAAGAAATGAATATTTTGTCTTTTACTTCCATCTGGACACACACATATATAACATTAAAAATAATCAATATATAATGGTAATAAACTATTATAAACAATCTTTGTGGATTGAAAGAGTTTATAATAGTTTATTTAAAATACTTTTATGGATTGAAAGACAGTTTATAATAGTTTATTACCGTTATATTTATTATTTTTATTGTCATTACTATAGTTTTTTAATTAATGGACATTTTATTTGTATTATATATATATATTAAGGCAATATTTTAAGTCCAGTTTCATTTGTAGCTTGAGGGTTGTACACTCTTTTATGATTTTTATTGACTGATTTAAAATACATTTTGATTTTCTTTATTTTTGTATGTTCTCTAATGACAGTCAATTTTATTCTTTTCAATTTCAATCATATTCATGCAAGCATAAATAAAAGAATTAATTTCTTGATTAATTTTATTCAGTTATTACCATAGCTTCTAAATGCAGTTTTTGTTTCTATTAATTAATAGAATGAGTGTTTCAGATGCCTTAATTATATAAAATTGGCTGAAAATTAACACTATTCTTTTTATTTTGCATGTAGTGAAAAAACTGTATGATAAATGTGTTAGAGAATTTTGTGGCAGAAAGATCTGAGTCCAATAAATAAGTCTACTTTTATTTAGATAACAGTGTTTAAATGATATTAGGCACTTTCCATATTGATGGTAACATTACTTTGTTATAGTGATGTTAGAAAATATTTAATTCTAACTAAATTAGAAAATGGAAAATAGTCTCAGTTCAGAGTACTGTGTATTTTATTGTGCTATAGCTAGCACATTATTGTTCCGAGTCACTTGAATTTTTGGCAGTTTACAATATAATTAACTGTAATGGATCACTCACAGAAGACTGATTCAATCTATTTTGAAACTATTATAAGAATGATTTAATATTTGATAAATGTTTTTTTTTTTGTTTCTAGCATTTTATTCATTTTTTTTAAAACCATTTTTGTTTGTGGTTGTTTTAAATTGTAACAATTTTGAGATTTTTATCTGTTCAAATATCTCTACCCTAGGAATATTTTTGATAACGATTATGATTAAACTTTGACAATCTGCTTCAGAAAACATTTTTCTATAAAAGTCTGTCATAAATCTTTTCTTTTCTCTAATGATCCAATATAACAAATCTTTTCTAAGGATGTATTTTGTTTCTTAATGGCAAGTTAAAAATTGCTCTTGTCTATCTACGATAGTCATGTTTTCTCCCACTCATTCCATTTACATTTAATGTTTTTATTTTATTTTTATAAAATTGGATAAGATGAATTGGGATTAGATTCCATTATCATTCTTCTTATCTTCTTCATTGTTCTCCTCCTCCTTATATTACCAATATATATTTTTTCTCTTTTTGATTGCAATTTGTGTTTTGCTTTTTTATAATCATTAATCAAATGTAACAAAGCATACTGATTAGGACTTTTTATATGTTGTATCTCTTACTTTAGTTTTATGATCGAAAACTCAGACTATCTTCTCTCACTATGAATGCATTTCATAAATAATTTTCACTCCTCAGTCTGTGTTGTCAGTGTTGTCAGTTTGACATTTTTCTATTTAATGTCTTTCATGCATGGTAGAATTTTTCAATTTTTTTAAATATTTTTATCAGTGCTTCTCTCTTCTCAACTCTCCATATTGCAACTATCCACCAGTGCAGAATTCAGTTCTCACTATGTATTCATTTTGCAAACAATAGTTCATCAAATATCTGAATTTCCATACCTCTAGAAGATATACTTTCCAAACATAAAGACATTACTTTTTTTAAATATGATATTAATTTTAATGACTGCACTTTAAGCTATTTTAATTCTTTTATTTGACACCATCTGACTCAAGTAATTATACATCTTTTAAATTTTTTTTAGTATTAAGTATAATGTGCATAGACAATACTAATTTGTTAAAACATTATTTTACTGAAATTTATTTTGAACTTTTTTTCCAAACTTGCATAATCTTAAGTTCTTAGTTATTGTTGTAAAAATAATATTCACCACTTGTATTCATATGATTATTTAGATAGTCTCTATTTATTTCATTTTGATACATATATTTGTAAATTTATTGCTCAATATAAGATTATTCTTCAAGCATATGCTAAAAATATTAGAAAAAGTCTAATGATGTCCCAAGATGGCTGTGTTGTAAAAATAATTTATGGACAATATCTTTACCACAATAATCTATTGATTAATACTGTTCCTTTGTTTGGAGAAAGAGTTGCCCACACTAAGCTTCTAGATATTCACCTAAATATTGCCATGAAAATTATTAGCAGCACATTCTAATTTACTCTTTTGCAGTGGCTTCCTATTCTTTCATATATTCCTTCATCAGATGTCAGAAGAGAAGTTGCTTCATAGTAAATATTAAAAAAGCTGTTTAATAGATCAGACTTTTTATTAACTCAAATTACAGTTCATCATCTACATTTCTTCTAAAATTAAGATCTCCCTTCTGAATGTTCAATTAAGAATATACAATTGAAGAATTATGATGTAAAAAATTGAATTCTTAAAAAGTTCCAAAACATCCCATCCTTTAGGTCCATCGCCACTGGTCTTGATCTTTCTAGACATAATTAGAATATTTATCAACAAATTTAAGATATCTCATAAATGAAATTTAACAGCTACTAATATACATAGATATGGACAAATGGAAATCATAAAGCACATAGTTATTGATTGATAATTCTATGGTTGTAATGGCAGAATTGAAGAACTTAACAAAGCAAATAGTGAATTTGTTTCCCAGTTGGAATCTCTACAGATTTTTAAAATAATATTTTGTTAATGCTTAAAAAGAATTCATCTGCTAAATAAATAAATAAATCCCAAGATTCATTTTTGCTAAACTAGCTTCAGACTTTTATATAATCTTAATGATAATTTACCATCTTTTACATAAATATTGTTAATAACTATTTATTAACAAGGCTGACTGATTAAACTAGTTCAGCAGAAATGCATTTTGGAGATCACTAGCTCCTGTTTCTGATATCTTTTGTTATATGCTTGACTACAAAAAGTATATTTAGTAATATGCATGTGAGAAATATCAGAAGAAATGAAAATAATATTATGTATGATTGGAGTTTATGATTGTAGATATTTAATTAAGTCTATATTTTAATATTTTGTGTTTTCAATGTAAATTAGAGCCACCTAAAGCATGATCCACAAGTTGTGTGCGATCCTTAGGGTTTTTGTGGCCTGCCTAAAACTTTTGATTTTTTCAAGTGATTAAAATAAAATAATTTGAATTAAATACTTATTAGATATTTTAATTATATTATTAATTAATAGACTTATTGATTTTATTGTTTAGTATTTTTACATCATTGTATATTCACATATTTTTCAACTGTAAGATGAAGGTGTATAAAAGAAGTGGCCTAGCACTATTTTATTTTAAAATCATGTTCGATTTATGGTGAATGTGTGCATAATTTGTTTTGTTCAGATATACTTCATCTGTAATTAATGGTAGAACTTTACAATCATTTTATATATGTGCTGTATTTATTATTTTGGATGCAGATCTGAGATAAATGTTTTCTTTTAGTGTGGCCTTAAGATTACTTAAGACTGATAATCTTGATCTAAACTATCAAAAATCTTTTTATTTGCTCAAAATAATTTTTCAATAACTTAATATAACTTTATGATTAAAGTATAGTATTTTTGAATATTTTCTTAATAATTTTAATATGGCCTTTAAATATCCTGATTTTTTTATAGCCTTAGTTACAGTTTAAACATGTCTATCAACACACACAAAATTTAATGTCCTGTTTATATTCTATGAAATCTAAAGAAACTAAAAAGTTCATGTTCATTAAATCTTGAATTATTTTATTTACTACTTGTAGATAATCCATAATCTGAAATCTTAGCATCTTTCCTATTAGATGAAAGTAAATCAGTTTTCTTTCTAATTTTTTTACATAGATTTTTAATAAAAAAGTTTAGAGAGTAGACAATAAAATAATACATGTGTAAGACGATAAAATAATAGGTCTGTAATTTTCTTGATTATCTTTGTTACTTTTTTATTTTATAATAAACAACACAAATATATTTTTCAGGTTGTGAAAATTGTTTCAAGTATTTTGTATTCAAAATTAATATATTAATGTATTATCACCAGGTTTATATTCTCATCTTTTATGATTTTTTATTGTTTTATTAAAATTGAATATATAACATTAAATTACAACAAACAGGATTTCATTTAGATATATTGCATTCACATTTTCTCATCAAGTAAAATATTACATTTACATAAAGGGAACTTACTTTTTTTGCTCTTTTTTTTTTTTTTTTTAATAATGATCCTGTTTTTAATTTTTTAAAAGGCAAAATAGAAGATTGTTTTGTTATAGCTTGAGTTTGTTTAGTTTTTTCATTTGTTATTTTGATTAAACTGCAATTAAATGAATAATATTTTGCAATACATTGCTAACAAATCTTGTTAATTATTTTTAACTATTTTTATACTTTCATCTTACCTTTAATAATTATTTTATGAAATGTAGTATCTTATATCTTATCAAAAAAAAAAAAAATAGCAATTAAGTTGCAACTTCCATAATGTGGTAATTCATTTCATTATTCAAACTTTTCTTTCTGCAGAGATAGAGTCACGATCTCAAATCTAAAGATGCCAGACAAATTTCAGATAAGTAAAGTCTAACTGAACAAAAGTGTTAAATGCTCAATCTACTACCAGGTTTCATGATTGTCATATGATTTATTGAGCTATTAACTATGTGATTAATATACATCATTCAAATCATTTAAATTCTTACAATTTTAAAATAGTGAATTTATTTTTGAACTCTATCTAAAATATTACTTCACTAAGGATTTCCAAATCTATATGTATAGAACTTGTTAAGCATTTCAATTTAAGTATCAAAATATTAGATCAGTATTATGCTAATTGTGATCACTGTAAGTACTGAAGTTGTTGTTCTGTCTTTAGCAATATTTTTGTTATTATACAAAATTAATGTTTATTTGGGATACGATAAGTTTTAATGAGTTGTATTCTGTAAAAAAAAAAAAAAAAGAAAGAATTTAAACATATTAATTTCTGAAAATTTAATCAGAATAAATGATTAATAAATATATAGAATTGCCTGCCATCAGTTTTTAAATATCTTCATAAAATTTTGTAACTTTCTTATATAGATGAGGTTTGAAGTTGGATGTCATTTTAGATTATGTATGACCAAGACTTTAAATATCAAAACAGATAATTTATTAAAAATAAATTATACTAGTCAGTGTTTTTCTGGTTTTCTATTGCTTATGTTAGTATTTTTATTTATGAATTATTTCTTTAAATTTAGTTTATCATATAATCTTAACCCTTATTTGGCACTTGAATATTTTCAAATGCAAATTCTCCATTTACAAATGCTTTATTTTGTTTTACTATTTTTTCCCCAACTTTTTCTTTGTAATCAAGAAAAGCAATAGACATTTTTTTTTTATTTCATTGCCTTTTCTTACAAAAACATTTCACTACAATCTTTTCATTAACTAGATTGTTTTATTTAAATCACTGTGTACCTCATCTTTATTCTTTGTTTCTAAGGTTTCACTTTTGTCTTCAGTCTAACATTGAGGAAATGCAAATCTTTTTTCTCAATAATTTTTGGAAAAATTAAAGAGACAACAATTTATGCAATTGCATATATGTAGGTGGCCACTTGGAGTTTGGTCTATTTTAATCATGCCTGTAAGTATGATTATGTATTTTTATTTTGTTTACTATCAAAATATTTTAATTCTTTTTCATTATATATTGCAATTATCCTAATTTTCTTTTAATTCTTTGTTCATCTGATATTCTATATTGATTTATAATATCTAATTTTAGAAGGAAAAAAATATCAGATCTAAACAATTATTGTACAATTTAATGTACCTAATTAATGCAAATCACTAAACAATGTTCTAAAACTGAATTAAAAGCTTAGTATTTGACTTATTTTCCTAGATCTATGGTAGCAAACACTTTTTTTTCCAATCAATTTTTTATTTTTTGGATATAGTGTTTACATTTTTTGTTATAATTTAAATGTGATTGTGTATAATCCAGTATGAATATAAACAGCATTTTAAAGAAAAATGCAATGAAAAAATTTGTGAATGAATTTTGTTAAATTAACTTTATAATATTTATAAAATTTTCAGTGATCTTGTAAATTAATTAACATATCTCCATTCATTTCATGAAAATTACTAGTATTACTTCACTCCTGTCTTTCATTTATATATGGAATTTTTTTAAGTACGTGAGGATTTTCCAAAGAACCTTAGGATTTTAATAGATGCCAGCCTATGATAATCTAGTTACTCTTCCAGAATTGATCTACAAATGGGTATATAGGTATTTTTTTATTAGGTTGATCAAGATCCTGGATTTCCCAGTTTGGCATTAAGACTTTGGAGATGTAAAGGAGCATATACTTTTAGACAACAAAAGTATCTTTTTATTTTTAACTTGATTTTTTGGGCTTAATTTTTTTAATATGTGTTCTTAGAAATAATCACTTTATAATATCTGAAATGATTCTGACAGTGTCATCCAGCATTAGCAGTGAAGTTTTTAAATAATTTTAATTTATGCCTACTCCTCTAGGATTACAAGGATACACACGTATAAAAGTCATTATAAAATAATGTACTGTATACAGTATATATAAACTAAATCTAATACGAAATTCAAATATAATTTTTTTTTTCATGTGTCATAGCGTCGGCCGGGAAGCGAACCCACTAACCCGGGACAACTGTTTGTAAAGCGACTGTATAACACATTTAAAATAAGATGATTTTTATAAAAAAATATTTTTATTGATACTATATACTACTTTATAAAACAATAGAAATATCCATGTTTGTATCCTACTAACTATTTTATCAAATTTAAATATTCGTCAGATTATATAACTTCTAACAAATTATTTACCTTATTTTGCAAATTTTAAAATTTCTGATTCTTTCTCTCTCTTTTTTTATGAGTAATTATTATAATTACTGAAGAGATTTTATGGAAATAATCTCTTTAGAAAATACTTAGTTTAATTAAATCATTTCACTCTTAATTAAATTGATCAATAAGCTTTGCATACATAATATGAATTTAAAACAAAAGATTTGTATGTTCTCGTATACAAAGGTTAAAAAGGATTTTATTTCACGATATTTAGTGCTATTTTATTAATGTCTGTTGAGCATCTCACAATGGCAAACTTACTGTATGTAACTTGTTGATTTGTGATTGCTGTCATTTGGACTGCGAGTTTATAATTGATATCATCATCAGCTAAGAAGATGCTTGCAGTCACTGCTGTGAGATTGCAGGGTGTCCCATTTTCAGGCGGGTGCTAAAAGCATGAGGTGAAGTAAATGAAGCAAATCTTAAACTTTATTATCAGCTTGTCATAACTCAATCACAGCTTATGAGAAACCTGTGGCAAATCTCAGAATTTTGATTACTTTTTCTTTTCTTTCTTCTTTTTTTTAAATGAGGTTTTATTTAACCAAATTAGATAGACTTTATTAAATCAATACTTACAGTTTTTTAATTTCAAATTTATACATTTTATGAATGTAAGTTGTGCTAGTAATTTTGAAAATTAATTTTTATAGCGCATAATATATTTATACTGACACACACACACACTCACACACAAACACCTCATTTACTTAAGGATACTTTTCATATTCAAAAAGTAAGACGGCAAGATCATAGAATTCACTATGTATTTTTCACTTTGCTGGATATATTGAATTCATAATTCTAAGCCTCATTTTTGTCCATTGCAATTTATCACAATGGTAGAGAGGCAGATTCAAAGCTAAAGGTTCCTAAGTCAGTTCCAGCTAAGTAAAGAAAAAAATTAGATTTTTTTTAATTAATTGAAACCATTGAGCCCAGTATGCCATTTGTGTGCTTGAATGTCATGTGTCTTCCCAAGAAAATGATTATATTTAACTACATGTTTCATTGACATCTACATTGGATTGTAATTATGATACAGATGAATAGTGTCAAGTTTTCTATAAAAATATGTGGTGAATATCTGTCTAGCTTTCATGTAAAGGAAAATATTCACATTATAAAGATTATATTAAAGACTCTCTAAAGGCATACGACCTTGATTGTTTCATTGAGAAGATATAGCTGAGGATAGAATAGAAGGAAAAATTACAAATAGAAAATGGTCATGTGTTCTTTTAGAAAAAAAAGTTTGGTTCAGAACTTAAAAGACAGCAGCTTCGAAAATATTGAATTAAAAGATCCGTGAATGATATATGTGGTCCTATTTATAGTTAATTCATGGTCTTATATACTATAACAAAATTTGACTTTAATCTTTAATTCTTTCCTCTGTTTCTCTCTTCTTTATATTTTGGAATCAGGATGACATATTTTTTTATATGTGGATATTTTATTCAAATACAAAGTGCATAAAACTCTGAAGTTCTATATATATGTATTTATCATGTCCTGTCTAGAATGTTATTCTATGATTTAAGATAATGTTAAGCATCTGATTCTACTCATATACCAGGTTATAATGAAAGAAGCATGTATTTATGGAATTTTGCTTTTTTTTTAAACAAATGAAAAATACTGATAAATAATTTCAACAATAAACAAAATTCATTTGAATCTAATAAATAATAATGATTCAAATGATAGGTTCTCTTATAGTATATGCAGGAATATTATAATGTAAATAAACTTTTATATATCACCAGATGTTGTTTCAAACCTTTTTGATTAGCTGAATCAAATGTCTTGACTAAATAGGTAAAAACAGTGTATAAATTGCATCTTTAATTATGATTCTTTTTCTCTGTATTTTTTTTAAAGAAGTTTATTGTTACATCAGAGCAGGTAATTGAACTTGACCGTTTTTAAAAAAAATGAAAATGATAGTGCAATGATGGTCATTGACAAATAATAATGAATTATGATCATACTATTTTGAGAGTAGTCTGTAGCAAGATGGAACTACTGCATACATAAATAAAATCACAATGAAAATTGTTACAGAATTTTGAAATCAATTATCAGATTATTGCAATGCTATAAATTATAGAATTAAACTTAAATGTAATATATATATATTCTAAAAAGGACAACTTTCTTAAAATCACAAGGAAAATTTGTAATGGCCATGTCTATTTGTGAGAATGGAGGATTCAAAAATCTCAGTTTTGTATTAGAAATGAAATAGTGTGCTCAGTCTGGCATTGTGATTTTTTTTTAAAGTTGTAAACGTATATTAACAATAAATAATGAAGTATTGATATAACTGTATTCAAGATTGTCTACAAATTCAATATTTATTGGGAAAGAAATTCATTTAAATACAAGTCAAAATATATATACACAAATACAAATATCAAACATCACAACTTTTTTGTTTTCTTTCCCTGTACCTGGAAATTTTTTAATACATAAAGACAGACTAAATTGCCATAGTTGTCATAAAATTTCATTGTAGTCCATTACAGAAAAAATACTTTTTTTTTTTGACTAGGTTGTTTCCAGTCATAAATGAATGGTTACAAGAAACTCAACGTAGTAAAAAAAATACACATATATAGATCAATTAAGAAGTAAATTATACTTCTTTTCTTTAAATAGGCTTTTTTGCAATAATATTTCTATATATTATAACATTTATACAAACAGCATAATTGAATCAATGTTCTTAAAAAAAATATTGTAATTAAAAATTTGTTATAAGCTTTTTTGAGATGCTATTTTGCAGAAGGGATAAAAAATGAAAATCTCAAATTACTAACTTATTTTAACAATAACTGACAAATTAAGAAAAACAAAAAAAAAATAGTATATACTCATGTCACACAGACAAATGTATTTACTATACAATGTTTATTTTTATTTTTAAAATGTGTTGTATTAATTTATTTAAAACTGAATAAAAATTTTATTTTAATAAATTTTAATTCATGACAAAATAATAAAAATCTGGCTAAAAAAATTAAAGCTCTCCTCAAAATTATTTCTACTAAAGGTGGTATTAGATTATCAGTTGTTGAAAAACTTGGAGTCAGTTTATATATATTGGAATTAGGAAAGTGTTTGCAGTAAGAATATTGAGACTCAAAACTTAGTTAAACCAATTCTATTTAGTGTCCATAATTATTATTCATTGCTTTTGTAAGGATTAATGAAAATTAGTAGAATAATTTTCATTATTATGCATTATTTAAAAGATTTTTTCATTTTTTTAGATTTAGTCACATGAGAAATTAAATATCAATTGCAATCATAGCATTTACTAGGCTGTGAATTGAAGAGTTATTTGAATTTTAATTTCTTACTTTATCTTCTAGTTAAAAATAGTTAGATATTTATGAAATGATCAATATTGAATGGGTAATTGGTATAATATGAGCATGGGTTTTCTATCTAAGAAAAATCTTAATTCATCTCAGAATTTATTTATTTGAAAATTTCAGGCTCAGTCCTGAATTTTGAATCTCAGGTTATGAACCTGTTAGATGCATGCATCATTTATGAAACTTTATTGGAATAAAAATATATAATTTATAACTTAATGAATTAAATCAAAACATTTTTTTTGTCATGTGAAGTATAACTAATAGTTAATTAAAAAATCTGCAGATGTTTTAGTCAGACATTCTTCATAAGATGCTGCAAATTAAAGATAAGATGCTGAAGAAGTGATTTTAATTATGTGAGATATACTGTACAATTTATTTGACACAAACATTAATTATTCAAAATGCTTGAAATTGAAAAATCTTCAAGATTTATATTGTAAATTTGATGTTGCATAATTGGAAAGCTAAAATATAGAAATTTTGTATAATTTAATTTCTGTGTGTGTTTTTTTGTTGTTAAAGTATTTTTTAAAAGCTATCAAAATTATAATTTTAGTTGTCAATGTAAAATATATAGTAACAAGTTATTAAAGATTTCCAGTTGCTTATTTTAAGTTTAATTTTATTTTATGAAATTATTCTTGTTAAAAAAATTGGTACTAGTAAACTATTCACTGTGCAGCCTGTGTTGGCACTGTTTCTGTGTAAAAACACAGAATTATACTGCTTTCGTGGCTGAACCTATGGCTAATAAACGAGTGATCATTAATATACGAGTAGATTGTATGTAGTGGTTATAATACGCGGCCAATTACTTCCGCGTATCAATAACACTACGTCTACTAACAATACTATGATCGTATAGTTTGCCATTGATTTCATTGCGGATTGAATTCCTATATGCATATTGACAGAATTTGTATCGTCACTAGAATTTAAGATGAGAGTGTGAGCATTGTCTTCTTTTTCAAGTGTTTATTTGTTAATGTTTATGATTTTCTGTATTTCCCAACTGAAAGATTTTTGCGTACTAGTAATTTTCAGTGTATTATTGATATTTGTCAAAAATTTTTTTTTGGCTAATTTTGGCTTTTTTTGGGGTCTCTGGCAGACGATTGGAGTTGTTTGTGGAAAAATACCGTTTCTGTCATGACAAGAGTTGAAAAAGAACAAAATGTCTACCACGTTATTATATTTGTGGGACATCCCAAACAGAGAAAGTGAAGCAGTTGCATTTTTTCAAGCCCAAAACATCCTGCCATTCATTATAGTTGATTTAGTTCAGTCATATGTGGTTAATAAATTTATTTTCTGGAAAGAATTTGTGTATTGTTTGCGATTATTTTTATCTGTAAATCATGTAATTAACACCCAGAATGACAGTGTCAAAAAGGGGCGGCGTAGTTTGTTGGACATCTCTTGATTTTTTTTAAAAAAAATACTTCTTCTTTTGACATACCTATTCGTTCCGTTTAGAAGCAAAAAGAGGTTTTTTGTTGTTGTTGTTTTAAATCAATAAACAGCAGCACGTTAAGTAGATTTTAAAAATGAACCCGAGTTTAATTTTTGTTGTTAAAAAAGAATAAAAATACGTTTTATTGAAAAAGTTAAAACTGTCCCTTATTACTTTGAAATGTATCGAATCCAAAACCAAAAAATAAAAGACGTATGTAAAAAAGAAACAGTAGATTTAGAATGGAAATCCCCCCACCCACCCCCAATAAAGGTGTATGTCAAAAATTATGTACTTTTGAGATCCAAAAAAAAGGTCAAAGTCTCCTTTATAGTTTTAAATTTATCAAATGAAAACAAAAAAAAATAATTGTGTCCAAAACAAACAACAACAATATATTAAATATTAAAAATAAATAAATAATTATGTCCAAAACAAACAACAACAATATATTAAATATTAAAAAAAAATATTACAGCCGTATGTTAAAATACGATCTATTAGATAAAAAAAAAATCTAGCGGCCCAGTAATGTTATAACGCTCTGTTTTTAACTAGAAACAGCGCCACCAAAGGCTGCACAGTTAATAGTTTACTAGAACCAAAAAATTAAATAACTTAAAATATTTATATATTACTCTGGTATCTTTTTAGTTATTTTGCTTTAATTAGTTCAATTTTTGAGTAATCATTGATTGGTTGTAATTTTGTGTATTAATGAAAAGTTTTCTTAACTTTATGGTTTTTCTGCCTTGACAAACAGGTTGCATTGACGTTTTTGTTTTGTAATAAATCTATAAATATTACCTGACATCTTAAGGAAGACAATATTAAAGATATTTTAATTTTCAAATTTTTTAATTGCTGTAATTATATATATAGTGGAAAAAGACAAAAAAAAAACATCATTGTAAAAGTTTATAAACTTAAATTCAGAAATCTAAATTTCAAAATTCTATTTTATTTTCATTGGATTCTTTTATTATTTTTCTCTGTTAGATTTTCATATGTTAAGATAATTTTAAATTGAAAAAATGAAATTAATTAAAAAAGCTACTCTATTTTTAACTTTATCCAAAAATTGAAAAAAATCACATAACCACACTTTTTTAATATTAAATATAAAGATACACTTATATTTTTCCTGTCTATATAGCTTAAAATATTATGTTTAACATATTTAATTCCCAATTCCTATTTATTTTTTCTTAAGATATAAATAGGAATTGAAAATTAAATATGTTAAACATAAGTAAGTGAAGAACAGGAAAAATATAGGTGTGTGTTTATGTTTAATACATAAAAATGATTTGATTTTTTTAAATTTTTGACTAAAGTTATAAACAAGGTAATTTGTCATTAATTTCATTTTTTTAATTTTACATTATCTTGTAACATAATTTAATTAAAATAATATTTATTTATTTATTATCTATTTATGTGAATTAAAGAAAGTAAAACAAAATTTAAAAAGAAAAGATGGATTAGGAAGTTTTATGGATTATTTTCAAAGTTTATATTATTATGTCAGCTATGCTGCTAAGGTGTATGACAAATAAGTTGAATTTTTTTTAAATATGTTCAAATCTAGCTTTTCACAAGTTTGTTCATATGAAGTAAAGAAGCACTTTACAATAATGGTAACTTAGAGGCTGAACACCACTGTTAAGTAAATATCACTGTTAAGCGACAGCCTTTTATATATATATATATATTCATAAACACAGCATTCAAGCAATGTGTGACAGCTAAGTCTATAAGAGTCATATATATAAAATAGAGATATAAGGATAAATTAAATACCTTACTTATTCTTAAAATATATGTATATTTTTCTTATAATGGCAGATAAATATATAATTATTAACACATATATTTATTGCATAGATGATGCTTAGGTTGTGAATTAATTTTTAAATGTGTAATACCAAAGAACTCTGTCTTTTCAAGTGTTGTCTCTTTTTTAAAAAAATTTTTTTTATAAAAAGGAATTAAGTTAGCAATTAACATTAGATGATATAATATTATATTTAAATTGTTAGAGAAAGATACACAAATTCTATAAATAAATGGAAGCCATCTTAGAAAGTAGCATCCATTATAGTTTTGAGGCTTAGATGTTGACTATCTATTATCAGAAAAGCTTCTACAGTAGTGAGAACATAATTTAAAAGCAGTGATGTTATTATCAAGCACTGATAAATGAGTAGCCATTATTATGAAGGGTTGCTGTATTTAAGAGGTTCTATGCAAGCATGAAAAGTTTAACAATAATTTTTTAACTTTTTATAAAGTGTATGTTGAAAATGTTGACATGAATAATAAATACTCATGCGTTTTTAAAACAGCTTCACAAAACTGTGATAAAATTATGTCATTGGTAAAATATATGATTTTTAAAAACATTTCTAATAAATCTGCTTTTATCACTAATTATTTATTTATCATATTAATTTTCTTTTCTTTTAGATAGCTTAACTACATAGTGTATTAACAAAATATCACAAGGGAATTTGTAAAGATTCCACTCTGGGAATTTTTCTTTCTTAAATATGTTACTTAACTAGACAGTGCAGAAATAAATTATCATAAGGGTGCTTGTAGAGATTTCAATCAGGAGATAAAATTACTATTCTGTCATTGAAGCCATAGATTAAACAGTCATTAATTATATAGTTCATGATTGTGTTTGGTTAATCTAATGTCAGTATCCATTTACATTCAATTATGAAGCAGATGATTACAACAATTATAGGTTATCCAAAATTGTTATTGAGATTCTAATTGCATCTAGAATATTCAAATCCAGCTGACTTTACCAAAATTTGGCTAGAATCTCAAAATTCTGCCATTTATACTATAATTCATTGGTTATAGATAAATGGAATCTTGATTTTATAAGAATCTTAGGTGGAAAAATTATATTGGCAAATTTGAATTATTTAATAGTGTTTATATTTTGTGTGAATTTTTTTTTTTTTCCTGATATTTATGGAGGAATATGTAGAAGAGCAGTTAACATTGCAAATGAGTATCCTTGAGAGCACCATTTATCATAATAATATTATGTAATTGAATATCCAAAAGTTTCATGTGGGAAATTTTTCTCTGAATAGTACACAGTATTTAACAACAGAATATGCTAATATAACTTTGTGAAGTCAGTCAGCTTTCCAAGGAGATTATTCCTAAAAATTAATTTAGATCTAACCATAGATAAATGAGAAAAAATAAATTAGGCTATAATCCAATTTTACTTCTAAATAACAAAAGATATGATTATGTTTCAATCTATTATTGCAAAAGGTGTTCAGATTATGACATGTTTTTCTGTGTTTCGGTTTTAGGAAGCAATATTTTTTGGGGAAGTCAAAGCAATATTATAAGCATAAGTAAATTTCCTGTTTTCTGTTCTGGAAGATCACTGATAATAATAAACTAGGTGAGAAAATTGAATCCTGTGATTTTTGTATGTACTATGAATATCATTTTGTGTTATTTGAATTTTTGTATTGAAAAGCATTTTGTTAATTAAATTAATGGTTTTATTGCCTTTAAAGGTTTTAGAAACTTTTAAAAAAAGAACATTTTTCTGATAAGAAACATAAGTTGGATGCTAGATCAATAAAGGTAGTAACAGTTTTTAATTTATTTTGAAAATTATTTTCATTATCTATTGTTAATGATAAAACTTGTTTATATCAGCTTCTTCCTATCCTATAGACAGATCCTTCTATAGGTAAATGATGCTTAGTGCAAGATTTTTATTAATATGGTTCTTATCTTGAAGGAAACATAATAATAATGGTCAATAATATTGTAATCATTGTTGGATTTATTTAGTTTTAAGGCTGCTAAATTTTTGGAATAATTTATATATGAGAAAGGTTATTGGATAGTTTTCCAACCGTGCTTTGCCTTTAAGTTCTAAACTTTTTAGAAACTTTGGGGAAATGTTTCTTTTCCTGACATCCTTCCTGATTTAAAATAATAAAGAGCAAGGTCGAGTTCACCATCTTTTACTCATTTACTAGTTTGATATTAGAACATTGTGAAAAAAAGCTTGAAGGTCTTCTCTAGTGATGCTTTTTCTTATTCTATCAATATTGAATTTAAAAATCTGATATATAAGATAGATAACTTATTAGCTATAACATAATAGATCTTTTAGAAGTGCTTTTACAACTATTTAGTTTATATAAAAGTGACCTAGTTTTCCAACTAAATCTTATAAAGTTTTTTCTTCTTCCATGATCACTTCCTTTTTTTCTCTTGGCATTATCCACTGATTTTTCACAAGTTTGCCAGAAATTTGATCTTTAGTAGATAAAAATTGACTATAAAAAGCACTACTGAATTTGTTTAATCTGGAATTAATCACTTTTGATATTCAAGAATGATGCATTCTTTGACAGTTGTTATTATGAATTTTTTAAATTTATTATAGCAAGAGGGGATTGGAAAAATTGTATTAAAAATCTGTTTGAAATATCCAATATATTGACTCCTGTTAGCTTTTTGTCAATTTCATCTTGGAATAAGATAACATTCAATCATAGAAATTTGGATTCCAAAAGTAATCATCTATGTTATGTATGAAGGAAAGATCCAATATCATTAGTTCAGAAGATAATAATAAACTTTTTTTTAAATATCAAAATAAAAACACAAATCAGGATGTATCTCTTCCCAATTTGCCTGAATGAATATTCCTATTTACTTAGCAGCATAAAATAAATGCATGTTCATGCATTCTAAAAGTTGACAAACTTATTAATTCTCATTTGTAAATGCAAAAGATATAGGAAAATTTGGAAGAGAGACATATTGCCAGTTTGTATTGGAAAATTCATAATATTGCATATGTGAAAAATATATCTAAATGCTAATTGCAATCTCATTTGCATTCTCTTCAATAGAATTTAATTGCCTTTTGAAGCAAAAGTAGTTATTCTATATTTAAAACACATTCTTTTAAGAATAAGTGCAAATCCAGAAATTTTAAGAAGATGCACATTATTAGAAAAATGATGAATCTCCTGAATTGCATTTACATTAATGTTGTACTGAGTAATTAATTTGTAAAAGATTTTCATTTTTGATTTTGATATATCCTTAATGTTAGGTTGAAGTAATTTTATTGTATTTACTAAAAAAGATTATCACTCTGTTAAGGGTTTGTCTGATATTTGAGGTGTTCTATGGTTCTAACATCATGTTGTTTTTCATTTTGAGAACATATGACCCTCACTTTTGTAGGCACATTTGTTTTCCACAATACTATAAGAGAATATATCAGAGTTCCTCTTAATAGCTTTATTCTGTGTTTTTATAATTTGCTGTCTTAGTTCAGGGGTTCGTCGAGATAAAATCTGATTTTCATATGTAAACAATTTTGTAAGGATGTCATCTATTCACTTATCACTTATCATATAATGGAAAGAAAAAAAGCTAATTTGAAGAAAAACAGCAAAGAAATAGTTTTTATTGGAGACATTTTTAACCATTCACTGAACTTTGTCTTACATTACTGTATATAGTTATTAAAACAAATTTTTAATTTGATAATAAATTGATTTAAATGTGTGTATAATGGGATGAAGTTTGAATTAACAAGATTTATCAGTGACATTATTAGAAGAATTAAGAGACTGAACTGGAGTCAGGCAGGACTTACTACTAGAAAGGATGCTAATAAATGAATGGTTTATTTCTTAAACTGGATCATAAGAGATTATTAAAAACTTAGGAAGACTTCACATGTGAGATGGATGAAATAAAAAATGTTTGCTGATATAATGTGGATAAGAGAGGCTGGAGATTGGAGAAACTGGATTAAATTTAAAGAGACCTTCATTTTTCAGAGGATCATTATTGTTTGAAAATGGTGATAATGATATTTTTAGATAATTATTGAATGAGTAATTAATTCACAGAATCAAAAGAATCCAGATAAATACAATAATAATAAAAAATAATGAATTTATATATATATATAAAGGAAATCAAAATATAGTTCAGCCCCATTTCACTTTAATCATTATTTTCATCATTTTCAACTATTATCAGTCCATTTCAGAATGTTCTATCCAAGTTCAATACTGTTTTCTCGTCTCTAACTCTACCTTCTCTTTTTTACATTACTCCAGCACACTTCCTTATTTTATTCATTCATCTCTCATGTTGTCTCTTTCTAGCTCTTATACAACTTATTAGAATCCAGTTTTAGATTTCAACTGTCCATCTATTATATTTTCTAGTAATATGTCTATCTCAACTCCACTTTAGTCTTAACCCTTTCAATGATGTCAGTAACACTTCTTTTATTTTCTCACCCATGTATTTTATTTTTGTTACTCCTAATGTGCATCTCTCCATTGAATTGTTTGAAGACTCTGTATTGCTCTTCTATTAAGTATCCAAGTTTACCAGTTTTTACTTATGGATCTGATACTTGGATACTGCAAACCACTCAACAAAGTATGGGGAAATGTATGTTAGGAGTATGGGTGAGAGAACAAACAGGTATTACTGACAGTGGAGTTCTTTAAAACATATTTAGATATAACATTTGCTTGATGAAAATTTGATTTTTTTTCTATACTGCAGTTAAGAAACATGGTGACACTTATTTTATTTTACTTTCATTTTATGGCACTTTCTTGGGAAATTTGTGGAAATCAAATTTTTTCTTTTGCTCTTAATGAACTTTTACATTCAACATTAGGAAAGAGGCTAAAACTGGTGCATTTCTTGAGACCACAAAGAACACAATATTATTCCCCTTCACAAAGCTAAAATCCCATTATAATAATGAGCAAAAATATTATTGTATTTTTTATTTTAATTCAAATTTTTTTTTTGATTTATTTTAATTTTGAATTTTTTGGGTAATTTCAAATATTTATAGTTTGAATTTTTTCTCTCTCTCTCTCTTTTTTTTTTTTTTTTGATTTCAAGTTAAATGGTTTTCTTATAAATACATCTATAATATATTACCAAAATAAATAAACTGTATTATATAAATTAATTTTTTAAGCCACTTTGTTAAACTTGGTAAGTGTATCTTATAAAATATATAAACTTTACAGTAAAAGTGAGAATTTGCCAGTGTAATAGTTTTTCTGATTCTAAAATTATTAGATGTTTTTTTTTTACTTTTAAATTGTTTTATTAACTCCTGGGTGATAGGTGCAGTGTGAATACGTACCACATACCTTTTAGTAAATTAAAATATGTAGCAGATTAGCAATTTTCTCACACTCTGTTTCACCATGAAGTTTTATTTGAACCCTGAAGGCTTTTTTTTTACATTATACATTTTTTAACAATAATTCAGTAGTAAATGTTACAAGTTTATAAACTTTTTGAGAAAAAAAAACATCCCGAGTGAGATCAACTTATTTTGATGTGTAAATAATAATAAATCATTAAATTTTCAAATGTTATTTCTATTCATATTGTTCATTTATAGCATAATATAAACTATTTTTCTATTGTGGTAAATATTTTTTCTTTCTGTTTTTGACATATTTAAATATTAGTAAATTGTAGTACAAAAAAAAAAGTTTAAATAAAAATAAGAATTTTTTTTTTCTTAAGAAAAAAAAAGGAAAATATTCTTTTTATATATATCTTTCATTAAATTTATTAAAAACTTTTTTTTTTCCGATCCTGATAATAAAGTCTGCAAGTCATATGTGCAATATAGGGATTTCAATAAAGTATGTATTTGTGAACAATTACAAATATATATTCATATTTTACAGCGTATTGGGCATAAATGTTATTGCGTTTATATTTAGAATGTATTAAAAAACAATTTTAAAATAAAGAAATTTTTACAATATTACAGATAAATATTCCTAACTTTAATACTAAAAAGTGCAAAAAA
This sequence comes from Epiperipatus broadwayi, assembly GCA_028023455.1. Classification (NCBI taxonomy): domain Eukaryota; kingdom Metazoa; phylum Onychophora; class Udeonychophora; order Euonychophora; family Peripatidae; genus Epiperipatus; species Epiperipatus broadwayi. Next base: position 5,638,479 of record JAQFVV010000011.1, read on the forward strand.
ATAATGCTATAGTCATACTGTAAAACAATTTAAATTTTAATATAAAACTAATAGAGTTATTAAGTGGCTGCAGAACGAAGTTTGTTATGAACTGAAAGGGAATCCTTTGATTCCTCTTTGAGAACTGAGTGAGAGGAATTGCTAATATTCAATCCATGTGATTAGTCATATTGTAAACAAATATGGATAGGTTTCACAACAATATTCATCATTTAGCATGGGGAGTTTATTGATCTTTTACTATGACAATGAGGCCTTTATTTATAATGAGTCTCCATCTATTGAAAAAAGTATGATTAAAGATTTTTAAAAATTTACAGAAATATTCACATAAAATACAAAACTAATAAATGTTAACGGAGGAATTTGAAATACCACCATTATATCAAGAGGTACTGCAACAGTACCACCATGAAATAGTTTATTTATCAAATCAAGAGGCTAGAGGGCTTTCTTTTTTGCTGATAAAAATATGTGTACTATATTTATTTTTTTAAAAAAAAACCAACAGTAGTTGATATAAAATTAAAAGTCAATGAAATAAATACAAGTTTATTTTCTATATACAAACACATAAATGTACACATATATCAAATATATATTTTACATAGAATGAATAAAAAACGATATACTATTGTATAATATTTGAAACTCTACGTATGAGAATCTATAACAAGAATATGACAAGCAGTTGTAAATATTATACATTATCATATAGATTTTTGGTTTTGCATTTGACAGAAACATATGTGCATATATAAAATACGGGTCGTGTGAAAGTCTGAGTTCGAACCTGCACATATTACATATATAAATGCAGGTTTAAGCCTGTACAATATATTAATTTAGATAAATAGTGTGTAAAAGGTCTGCCCATCCCTCGCATATGTATATATAAATGGATTATTCTCCTGTACATGAGGGGTCAGAATGACTAATATGTCAACATGGGTAGGATGACAACCTTGGCACTATCAAGGGCTTTGAACGTTCCATCATCAGATTTTCAATGAAATGGAAGGCTAAAGAGTTGTGAGTTGGAATAGTTTGAAGCCTGTCCATTAAAGTATAAATATTGGCTATCTTAATATAAAGCTGAGTACTGATTATATATATGTGTGAGGATAGTAATCTAGACTAACTGATGATTGCTGGTTTAGCATGAAATATGTATATTGGTGATTATTTATCTTTTCAACATGTGGGTGATCAGTTGGGTCAACAATATGAGATTGCACTGAGACTGGTGGGTCGTGTGAAAGTCTGAGTTCGAACCCTGCACATATTACATATATAAATGCAGGTTTAAGCCTGTACAATATATAAAAGCATTAAGAAATTTTTTTCAGAATCTATCCAACAATAAGAGATTAATTAAATAATTCTGATTACTTGATAATGTTTGATGATCTGCTTGCATTTACTTATTAATATTTGTTTAAAATCTTTGATGTTATTTTTATAAAATATGAATGAATTAAAATAATTGTTATATTTAAGATAAAAAGTGCATTCCAAGATATCCTAAAATAAAAATACTAAAAAAAATATCTCAAAATCTTTTATTTTGATGAGTGCATAGTAATGTAAGCATTGATTGTTTTATGTTAGTTAATAAAATAAAGGAAAAATATTAAAAATTCAATTTTAAATTTCTGAATATATAAACAGAATGTAAGATTGGATCTTAATAATAAACTCATTTGATAAGAGTTCTTTAAGAATAAAAATAGATTTTCATTCTAATAGCATAAATATCCAGGAAGATATTTTTGCTATGCTAGAGGCTTAAGGTTGGGCTAAGGCAGATGGATTACTTATAATTCATAAACAATTTATAAGAGTTAATCAAATATTATAATAATATATGATATAGTATTGACAGAACTATGACTAATTTTTGTCTAAATTTTCATTGTAAAAAAAGCTGGAAAATGGAATAAAAAGAAATATATAGACAATTTCAACATGAACAACAATCAATCAATAGATAATCTGATAGCCAAATAAGTTCAAGAGTGTTCTCATCTTCTTTTTTCAACTTTAAATAATTATTGAAAAAGTGAAGTCAACTAGTTAAAACAAATCAGCAATTAGTCTTGTTGAATATTGACATTTTAAATAAATTAAAATAAATATGAGATCAATTTTGATGTACTACTACTATCTTCCAATTTTTTTTTGTTAATGCATATGAGACACATCTTCATATTATATTTGGTAAATATTGTTTCCAGAAAGAAGTGATTTGTTTTAGAAAAATATTTGAGATCACAGATTTGCTACTAGTGAATTAAAATATTTAGAAATTTTAGGAAACTCAACCCATCTTTCATTTGATTATTATGTTATAAGGTGATTATGGGCTTTCCATGATCATTCTAAGATACAGCCCAACTATTTCTTATATCAATTGTCTAGATCACTGGATTATTGATTGCAATGTCAGAAGATGTAAAAGATGTTACTACTTGGATTATCACATATTGTTTGCTCAAAAATGAAACTAATGAAGTGACCCAAGGAAGTGATTTTAAAGCAAAGATAAAATGCTACATGATAGACATCAAACTGTGATTGATCTAAACGCACTTAATTGATTTATTTTAATTGATGAAAGCTGTAATCATTTCATCTGAAAGATTTTAAAATCAAATTTTCTTGTAATAGTTAATTTTGGGAAAATCTTACATACAAATAGATCTGTTAATAATTTTCATTAGATTGGAAATTATCCACTTAATGAATAATATTTCATTAGTATAATTTTTACTATACCATTCTCATAATAAGGTAGGGACTGGTTTCTATCTGCTTTTAATATCTTGTGGAGGTGGTGTAATCATAACTATATGACCAAAGACATGTGAAAAAGATGTTTTAATTATCATATGCTTGTGATTACACCCTTCTACAAGGTGTTAAAAATGGATTGGGGATCATAAATCTTTTTCCATGTCTTTGTTCATATGATTATGATTACACTACTCTACAAGTGAAGTGAAAATTACAATACAGAAATATTATTCATTAAATAGATCTGTTGATGCATTTCTAGTTTATAAAGAATAAGTTTATTGTTTATAGACTAAATTTTTGCTTGAAGTCGATTATTATGAAAGTATAACAGGTCATTTTAGGCACAATAAGTAGGCTTTCATCATTGTATGGAAAAAATAAGGAAATTCTTTAAATGATAAAATAATGTTTATATTTCTAAGAAATTTTTATAATTTGGATTTTCGGGAGGTAAATTCCAGGATAAAGTCAACAAAAGTTATCATAACTTTTAAATTATCATGATATAGATGTTTTTGGATATAAATGAGATACCAGGCTTCTAATGTTTATCATATTTTTACATAGGGGAAATATAAATTTTAATTTATATCAGATTGTAATGTAGATTTATTTATTTTTTATAGTAATATATTCAGTCAAATTTTAAAGATTGATATTGTTAAATTTTAAATACTTTTTTAGTAAAGTATTTAATGCCATTAAATGATAATTAATCATTGCCACATAATTATGAAAGTGAATCTATCATCAAACTCAACAATCCAACAATAGATTAAAGTTATATACTTTAATAAAATAATATATATGCTTTTTGCATAGAAATAAATAAATTAAATTTAAAAAAACCATTATACAACAAATATTATATTTTTTTAATTTATGAAAACCTGTTTTGATAATGTTTTATTGTCCTCTTCATTGTAACATACATCTTCATTACTAATGAAGGCAAACACCAGAAAACCCATCTGTAGTTGTAATAGCACTGTACAAGCTTAAGATCTGTTGAGTATTTATTTAACTTACAATAAATAGCTCTAGAATGAAGGAAGGCAATAAAATTGCTCTTGAATATTATATATGGTAACCTTAAACATCTCTTTAATATATATGCTACACTCTCTGTGAAGCTTTTGTGAATTAAAAAATTACAATATTTGTTTTGAATACTTTTTTTCAGTTTTTTTTTTGTTTATTTAAATTTTATACAATATGGTTTTATTAAAGACTTTATATATTTTTATTTTGAATTTTTTCACTAGCTTCTTTAAAAATGATTGTGAATTGGGGATATGTAGTTTAATTTTAAGAAATTAATTATTAAATTTTGTTTGTAGCAATTAAAAAATAATAATAATAACTTTTTGCCATAATTATATAAATGCAAAGTTTAAAATAGTTATATAAGCAGGATTAAGGAATGCTTTTATTTTTTAATAAACTAAAGAAGTTAATTAAAAAAGAAAAACTTGTAAAAAAACCCAAACGCGTAATAATAAAGTGTATATGCTCAAATAAAACAAAAAAATGTATTATTTGTTGAGATGAATTTATTTTTTTGAAAAAGCAATTCATATTGCACCAGAAAAGTATTACATTTGTATCTTATGTATATATTTTCATCATTTATATTTGTAATGGTTTAATGTTTTGTTGGAGCAATATTTTGCATAAAATAAAAATGTTGATCATAGAAAAGAGAAGTAAAGCAATTGAAATCTTTTAAGTTATAGCTGTGAAAGAAAATGTAAAAGATGTCTTGAGTAGATAAGATTAAGACTATTACTGAAGTATTAATAAAAATAATTCATTGAAAGATATTTGTTAAGGAAAGCTTTTATTAGATATAATAATAATAATAATAATAATAATAATAATAATAATAATAATAATAATAATAATGATGATGATGATGATGATGATGATGATGCTGTTGCTGTTTATAAGGAAAGGAAGACTAATTGATAAATCTTAAGAAAATAATATTTACTTTACTTTGTTAGATATGATGTAGAAGAGTGGTACTTGTGACAGGTATTTATTGAATACATATCAATTTTTTTTAAAAAAATATCATGTCCATTTCAAACGTAGCCATTTACCAGCATAAAAAATCAAACTTAGTCTCTCACTATGCATATATTCATTAGATGAGGTATTGGAATTAAATATCTGGAACACACCCCCCCCCCCCATGGTAATTCAATATTTTTCTTCTTCACTGTTTTCTTGAAACTTAAGGACTGTTATTATTGCACTATAAATATTTGCAATTTTTTATTTATTTTCGTCATGATGAGAAAAATGTTTTTGTCAATAAGTAATTTATTTCATAATTAATTAACCTATTATACTTCATTATACAATGTTTTAAAAATAAGTCATTATGAAAGTGGTGGTCAAAATTGGAAAAGAATAATTACTATAAATATAGTATATATATAAATTTCAGTCTACTCTAAAGCTATATATTGTAAGCTGATCATCAGTAGACATTAAGTGGTATATTGCTATTATATCACCTTTCGATTTATAGCTTTTTCTTCATCAATGAGGACTCTTGTATCTAACAGCCATTTTTTACATCTCCATACTATTCAAGCTAATAACTTGAAATTAAAAAAACAAACAAAAATCCAAAACTTAATGTAAAAGTAGCTGGTTAATGCATAAGCATTATGAGTTTTAAGTTGTCATCGATGAAGGCAAAAGCCACAAACTGGCTTGGAAATGTGGATATTATAGAAATACATCGTCGATTATCTATTGGTTAAGGAGGTTTATTGCAAGCGATTTTAAAGTGAAGAAAAACCTCTTAGAATCAAATAAGCAAGCTGAGAAAATAATGCGATTGCATATGTAAAAGTATATTTTAACAATAATTTTCATTCCGTTTTTTTTTTTTTTTTCCAACTGAATTGCTAAACCCTGTTGAAAATTATCCCCAAATTGAAATTTATTTTATGCTGCAAATGATTTAGATCTGAGATTGCTATAGGTAAATTGTTAAGAACAAGCAGCCTGCAAACAGGAACCGTATTAGGAAGCTTAAACAGTATTATCTAGGTCAAACAGAAATTGAAAAATGTTGTTATTAATGAGTTATTAGCAAGTAATGACAATTTATCATATTATTATAATACAAATCTATGATTATTGTTATTTTTAAAAATATTGATAAAATATTTATTTTCAAGCTATAGTTATAAAGCCATTTGTATATATGTATGTAATAGTTTTCTTTTTTATGATGGACTTTCAAAATCAGATAATCATAAAAAAATGAATAGATCAAATCATTTATGAAGAAATAACGTGGCAATTTAATTATCACTTTGTATGATTTTTAGATATTTCGACTAGTACATTATTATTGCATCTTATATTAAGAAAAATATTTAGAAATAGTTCAGAATTAATAAAAATTAATGGCAGCTTCATTACAAAAACCAATTTTCACATATAGAAAATTTAATAGTCGTTTTCTTGATTTGGAAGGCAGTTAGTTTGTGTGACATCTGAAAATAGGTGCTAGTATCTGGAGCCATTTAGAAGATCACTTTCACAATTTAATAAAGTATCTTTTTATTCTTTTTTTTGTTTTGTTTAGGGCAGTTGTTTTCATTTTTTTTATATATATATATAAATATAGAGGTTTTGCTTTATTAAAAGGATCAAACTCGACATTATCTATTTTGATCGTCATTAAATATGACTATCATGGAATTACGTTTAATGTGCATTTATATATAGTACTGTATTAATTTGTCTCGACTGCTAAAAGAAAACATTTTAACATTTTTATAATGAACCACCATTTTTAAGAAACCTATCTTCACTTGGAAACATTTGATCATTAATCATACACATAGACACTGTTGCGAAAATTTGTTAGATATTCATAAATTTATAGTTTCTTGAAAAATAATACAAAACTGACTATTGTCCTGTCTAATATGTGTTATAGCAAAATAATAAAAAAATGAAATAATCATTTAAATTATATTCATATCAATATATTGTAAATTCATCTCGATCAGTAAAAAAAAAAAAAAAATCAATTTTGTTTTTCCATTTGTAAGTAATTATAAATTGTTAGTATAAAAATAAATTCCACATCTTTTTTTTTTGAATGGAAAATTGAAAATTGAAGATGATAAATAATAATTTTTATATAAATCTAAAAGCGTATTATTTCTAAACTTTAATATATTTAAATCATTTTTATTAATTATACAAATTAATAAAATGATTTTATTAATTAATGTAATAAAACTACTAGAATGTCACAAGATCACCATTTAAACCACTAAACATCACATGATCACTATCTCATACTAGCACAATAATTGTTATTAAACAATTCAAAACAAAACAACACTCTCCATATAGTAGTGCCATCTTGTGCTAACAAGAGCAATCAATGGATGCCAGAAGGCTTGTGCATAAAATCCCTATCTAGTGCCTACTCATCCAATATCCCCAGACTAGTTTCTGTCTTGTGGCCTTCATCAGTGAGGAGCCTTGGATCTGAGAGCACTGCACCTAGATCTTAGTTAAATAGAGTTAAAAGGTGGGTGCTGGAGGGTTGCATTAGATCCTAAGATCTAGGTGCAGTGCTCTCAGATCCAAGGCTCCTCACTGATGAAGGCCACAAGCCAGAAACTAGTCTGGGGATATTGGATGAGTAGGCACTAGATAGGGATTTTATGCACAAGCCTTCTGGCATCCATTGATTGCTCTTGTTAGCACAAGATGGCACTACTATATGGAAAGATCACCATTTGTTAAAACAATAACTTTCTTCATACAGTATTGCCACCTAGTGCAAATTAGTAATCAATGGATGCTGGAAGATTAATGCATTAAATCCCTATCTGGTGTCTACACATCCAACATCTCCATCTGGTTTCCAACTTATGCCTTCTGGCATCCATTGATTGCTCTTGTTAGCACAAGATGGCACTACTATATGGAAAGATCACCATTTGTTAAAACAATAACAACTTTCTTCATACAGTATTGCCACCTAGTGCAAATTAGTAATCAATGGATGCTGGAAGATTAATGCATTAAATCCCTATCTGGTGTCTACACATCCAACATCTCCATTCTGGTTTCCAACTTATGGTTTTCATCAGTGAGGAGCTTTGAATATGAGAGCATTGCACCTACATCTTTGGATCTAATACATTCTTCCAGAAGTCACCTTTTATCCTTTTAGTAATATAAATTATGAGCCTAAATTGAAAAAAAAAAAAAACAGTAATGTTTTCAATTCAAACTAATTTGTTTATATGGTTGTACAGAATTTAATCAAGTTTTTATCTACATGTTTTAATGCCCTTTGTTTTTCATAATCAAACATCCTTCAGATAGGAATAGTATTAAACAACTAGACCATCACATGATCACCATTTTTTATGCTTACACAATCTATTAATACAGTAACAATTTTTTTCCATATAGTATTCCATCTAGTGCAAACTAATAATTACTGGGGCTAACAGGTTAGTGCAGCAAATTCCATCATTGCATGCTTATCTAACATTCCTAGAGTAGCTTATATTATTGAGGACTCATGGATAAGAGTACACTACATTTAGATCTTTTGGATATAATGCATTTTTCCAGAAACCATCTTTTACTTTATATTTTTAGTTAACTATAAAGCTACAAGTCCAAAATGAAAACAATAATGTTTTCAATCCAAGATTCCTAACTGATGAAAACCAATATAGATTTCATGCTTTAACTTTTAGCATCCATTGATTATCATGACTTGCACTAGATGACAATACTGTAGGGAAAAGGTTGCTTCTGTGATTGTTGCTAAAAAAAATAGTGAACATGTGATGTTGTAGTCATTTGATGCAACTAGTCTGGTGATGTTGGATGAGTAGGCACTATATATAGATTTATTGTTTTAACCTTTTAACATCCATTGATTATCATGCTTTGTACTATATGGCAATATTGTATGGAGAAAGTTGCTCCTGCACTAGCAAATTGTGTAAATAAAAGAAATAGTGGCCATGTGACATTCTAGTCATTTGATATTAATCCTAGTCAAAGGATGTTGGTAACTATGATTATTTAAAAAAACCAAAGACACCAAAATATACAGGTGGTGAACTGGGTTCAGATATAGATGACTAATGACTATACAAATGAATTAGCTTGAATTAATAATGTTATTGTATTTTAATTTGGTTAACTAAAAAAGGTAAAGGGTGACTGCTAGAGGGTATGCATTATGTTCAAAGATCTTGTGCAGGGCTCTCAAATTCAAAATCATTGATGAAAAACCAATCTAGGGATGTTTGATGAGTATGTGATATATAGGAATTTGATGCATTAAGTTTCAGGTATCAGTTGATAACTGTGGCTTGCTCTAGAGATACTGTATGGAGAAAGTTGCTACTGAGATAACAGATAATGTAAGCATAAAAAGTGGTCATTATGTGATTTTCAAGTGGTTTACCAACAATCCTAGCCAAAGGATGTTAGTGTCTATAGTTATTAAAAAATCAAAGATATCAAAAATATAGATGCTGAACTGGGTTCAGGTCTGTATGACTCTGCATGTGAATTAGCTTAAATTTAAAACATTATTGTTTTTTTTTTTTTCAGTTTGAGTTCATAGCTTTGCAGTTAACTAAAAAGATAAAATGTGGCTGTCAGTGGGATGCATTAGATTCAAATATCTATGTGCAATGTTCTCAGATTTAAGACTTCTTATGATATAAGCTAGAAACTAGTCTGGGGATGTTGGATGAATTGTCACTAGTTAGGGATTTAATGCACTAATCTTCTAGTGTCCATTGATTACTATGGCTTTCACTAAGTGGCAATACTGTATGAAGAAAGTTGCTACTATATTAAAATTTCCAGAATTCGAAAATTTAATTAGATTTTAAAAATATAAATACAAAATCATAAATTTAAAAGCAAGTATATCTGTATACAAATATTCAAATATGAAATATCTAATTAATAATAATAATAACTAATTTTACTTGTGCTAAGCAGCTTAGACAAGAAATTGGTGCATTGACCTATTAACATTATTTGTTAAGTTCCTCACTTTTTGTTTTGATTAAACAAATAGTGCAATTTTAAACTAGTTTCATTTTATTCTGTCATTTCACTGTTCTATTTTTTCTTCAGTTATTAATTTTTTACAACTTTCTATCTTTGCAATGACCAGTAATAGCATCTTTATGAATTTGAAGCAAATGTTATTTTGCCAAAAATATTGGTAGGTATATCTTTTAATATTCTACATGCTTGATCTGAAAGATTCCAATGAATTGTAATACACAAACACAGACATGTAAATGTATATCTATAAATTAACATTTAATTATATTTTCTAAATAATAATTTCTTTATATAGTAACTTTTATATGTTGTAATGGTCAATCTAGTCAGCTGATATTAGCCTACATCTATCACCAAAAAGCACCACTAGATGTATCATCTAGAATTTCTTATATTAAAGTATTGGTATTTGTTGGACATTTAGCTACTGATATTTATGTAGGAAGGTTATAATTTATTGGTGAGAAAATCTAACCATATATTCCTGCAAAGCCCCTTAATGACTAGCAGCAATTTAAATGTCCACTAGGTTGTAGAGAACTAAAGACTCCTTGGAATATTCAATTGGCCATAGTATATGATGGTATGGTATGTTAACAATAATGATTAATAAAAAAGAGACCCTACTAAATAAAATTCACAAATAACCAAATTTATTTTTAAGTTCATTATGTTATATTAAAACATATAATTATTTTTGTTTTTTATAGTTAACTAGAATAATTTAATATCTGTGTGATCTACATTTATATAAATTATTTCAATGAGTCCTTCTCTTGAACCTCATGTCATCATGTATACATTTTCGTTGACATTTCTAATATATTTCTGAATACCATCATGGACCAGATTTCAACAGCAAATCAGTAATATCAGCCATTCCATTCATAAGTCAGTTGACTATGCGTGGTAAAGCTAAGTTCGGTAAGAGCACACACACACATATATATATATTGCTTTGGAATTTTCCTTAGCAAGTAACACGCACAGTCTCATTCACATGAATATTATATATTCTTAATACTTTTAACAGTATGTATTCAGTAAAGTGCTAGATGATAATCATCAACAAATAAATAATTAACTGCATACCTAATTCAAATATACTTGAAATAAATCTAAAATATAATCACCTAAGTAATTATTAATTCTAATATCAAAATTTAAAGAATAAGCATGAGAATCATCGGTGAGGACAGGCATTGGAAATATATCTGTAAAATAAAACGTAAAAAATTTGAAAATATTTTACTAATTATGTATAACTATGTCAATATTCTCTTTACTATATAAACATGTTTGTGACATAATTTAACTAAAATGTGCTTAAAACTTTTAATGAACACGTCAAGCCTATTTAACAAATCAATAAAATTAAGACATATTCCTGTATCACCTTCAACTGCGTGCCAATAAGGATAATTCCTGTATTACCTTCAATTGCATGCCAATAAATCGCTTCACTCTCTACCTCCCTCTCTCTCTCTCTTTTTTTTTTTTTAAAAAAATATTGGTCCTAATAAAATGTTTGAAAAAAAAAAAAAAAGGCAGTATTCATAGATATGTCTATTCTAATTCATTATTATTATTATTCATTTTTATATAATTATCTTCTAATATCTTAATTAAGTATTAGGAGGATGATTTCTGTGAAGCAAATTTTTGATTCTTATTAAAATGTTTTAAAACAAATAATTAGCTGTGGTTAATCTAATTCAAATAACTATAGAACCATTAAAATGATTAATTAGTGAGTGGCTAACGGAACAACTACATTACTGTGCTTACACCATTTAAGTTGTCTTTCGAATTTGTAAATCTTATTAAAAGTTCAAAATTAGGAGTTGATGGCAAAATAGCTTCCCTTTATATAACCGAGCTATATGACTCTATTACAGAAAACAGTCTATTAACATCATTAAAAATCAAAACTTTTGAAAAGCAACTATTCACCTACATGAATTAATTTTATAATAGACCGTTTTAAATGGCTTGATAACGACATTATCGCCATGTTTGATGGAAAACATTATTATATAATTGATGGATAGCCTCTGAGTCTACCCATACACGAGATTATTTTAAATATATATCTTAATCACATTGAAAAACAGCTCCTCTCTAAATACATCACACATACTCCCAACCTTATTTACACATGATATATATATATATAGATGATGTATTTATATGGCACCCAAAATCTTTAATTAATGAAATCAAAACAGACATTAAGGCAAAATCTGCATTATTGTGGCCTATAGAATGAGAAGACCATCATAGGGAATTAAAATATCTAAATATCTAGCTACAGAGAGATAATTTCCTGTTAAATTATAAGATTATCCTCAAATCATTAGTAATCAGAGGTTTCACACCCCCCCAAATCCATCTCATCTCACTCTCACAAATATGCCAGTCTGTCATCATTTCTTTATAGAAACTATCACTTATACAAGGTGGACGCTACTTAAAAAGCCACCATTGAACAATACCTTAAAGCAGGGGTGGGCAAATAGTGGCCCGAGGGCCACATGTGGCCCGCTAAGAGGTTTTATGTGGCCCACCAAGACAATCAGAAAAATCTGCCTTGAACTGAGATTTCCTTTCCATGCATGATCGAAAATTCATCTCATACTTTCCACCAGGATGGCCACATCAATACACATGCACAGTGTAGCTACAATGTGCAGTGCTTTTCCAGTTGATTTGGTTAATTTCAATTTTGTCTTTGCATTAGCATATACATTTCCAACTTTAGTAAAACCATGAACCCTCCGTGATGAATGTTATGTGTTTAATGAAGAATGGACAACATTTTTTTGGTAATACAGGGAATAAAGCAGTGTGTTTATTGTGTCATGAAAAAAGGTGTGGCTCTCCACTAACCTTCGCTTCCCCAATGCGGCCCTCTGCCACTCTATGCGGCCCCCAAGCAAAAACAATTGCCCACCCCTGCCTTAAAGAACAAATTGGCATAGACTTCAAATATAATGATGTCACATGAATAGTCAAACAATTTTATAAAAAATATGAAATCAAACCCACCCAAAGATGAGAGATCTTGGATACTACTTCATATATCCCATGGATAGCCAAAAACATCAATAAAGCTTGTTCACAAATACATCAAGTAAGCTTCATACTCCTCCCATAGTTAACACATTAATAAATAATTCTAAGGACAGACTCCATGTAGAATAAACTTTGCATGCTGTATATAAAATTACATGCCCCTAAGCAGGGTGCAGTGCTATATATTACAGTGAATCATGACATACCTCTCTACTCAGACATTTTTACAGATAAGCCATAGATAATATAGAGCAGAAGTCAATTTTCCTCAAGTACCAAAACACCACAGACCATACATTTGGAAACATGTCTGGCAATGTAATAAGCATGGAGCAAAATGACTAAGCAGAAGATCAAAGAAGCATGCCTTACAGCTAACAACACTAATGCCGTAAATTGGAAGGAATCAGGTTTCCTCTTTCTAAAAAATGGCCAATCTGAGTTACATTCAGTTTGGATAATCTATTGCCTATATATACACATATTCATATAATTATACACATTCAAAGACTATGACTGTGAGAACATTTAATGCTCTTGAAAGTGCTTAGCTTTGATAGTAATTTTCATGCAATTACAGCTTTTCTTATGAGAGTATGTTAGTGCATACAGTTATAATTTAAAATGACTAATAAAAATATTAAACCAAAAAATTGATAGTGAAATGGATAATAATGTGAGTCTTTAGTTAAAATAAAGTTCATTTTAGAATTTAAATAATGTTCATAAATATATACATTGAGTTTGATCCAGTTACTTCAAATTAGTCTTTATGCAGCAATCAGCAAAGTACCTTGGCAATAATATTTGTTGTTTTTTTTTTTAAATGTATGTTTTTATTTTAAAATAATTCTATATAGAAATTCAAAGTTTAAGTTGACATTGTAGGATCCTGTGTTTTTCTCTGTTGGTTTTAGACATTTAATCACAATCAGTTTTTCACATATGTTTGAACTATTTACTTTGTCATTATCAACTTTCCACATATTTGAAATATATAGTTTAAGTTGATGTAAGATCCTGGTTTTTTTCTCTTATTGATTTTACACATTAAATCACAATCAGTTGTTCACATATATTTGAATTATTTCAATTTTCCACATATTTGAAATAAACATCATTGATAGTTATGTTTTTGTATGGTTAGATATAGATGATTTAAGATTAGCTACTTTGGGGACAACAAGACCATTCTGATAAAACTGATTATGTAGATTTAGGAAGGAGTTCCTAGGTGTAGATTAATAGTAAATGGACAGTTTTTTGATTCTAAGGTTTTTGTCAGTTGACTTTAATTTGAGGGGTGACTCCTATATTGACAATCAGCACAAGAACCAGAATCAGAGATGAAAGAAAAAACAAACTGACTTCTGCTGCTCAATATTTTTATATTAAAAGTCTAAAAATTTTAATCTTATAATTGCAACTGGAATTATTATAGAAATTTTTTATTTTTAAAACAATTTTTTTAAATTTTTTAAACCGGTTAAAGATAACAAATCATTTTAAGAATAATTAATTCTGATAACATAAAAATTTAATAGAAATTTTATTTCTGATCTTCAATTTGTTTTATTTAAAACTTACTGTAGTTTTTTTCCTTTATACTTGGAGTCTGTTAATAAAACTTTTTTTAAAATTAAATCTTTTTATATTAATTAAACTCATATAAAAAAAAGAACACTAACTTTTTTTATTTCTTGTACTATAAAAATAAAATTATTATTATTATTATTTTAACCATTCTAATTTTCTCACTAAAGCAATTTGTACCAGTGTCAATTTGCCACCTAGTGAGAGAAATTACCTTACAAGAAGAGTAAAACAATTTTATCATAAGATGAACACAAATCTGCCTAAAGATGACAGACCTTGGATTCTCCTGCCATATATCCCTTTTATCATCAAAAATCTTAAAACTTTATGACCATTACATCATATAGGTTAATGCACACCCCCTTCAACTGATAGATTGATAAGCAATTACAAGGGTAGACTTAACACTGATCAAATCCTAAACATCATATACAAAAGTATATGCCCCCAGGATGGGTGCAAGGTCATATATTATAGTGAGTCTCATGCTTTCACAACACCGATAGCTGTATAGAAGAGTTTAAGATAAGCCTAAGTATAAGTCAATTTTTCTGGAGCATCAGAACATCACTAGACATATATTTGAGCCTTTCTCAGCCACCATTGTATATATTGAAAGTAATGATTCTAAGCGAAAGTTCAAATAAGTCTGGTACATAGCTAATAACAACAATGCTATAAACCAGAATGAATCTTGCTTCCCACCTTTCTAGGAAATGGATTCTCTAATTTGCATAAGCTTTGAATATATTTTTGCTCAAATATACTACTACTACTTTCCCATGTTTGTTTATTCTATTTGTATAAATATGTGAATATAGATAGCCACCAAAAGTACTCAGTTGCTTTGTATCATCATTATTCAGTTACAGCTTTTCCTTTTTATTGTGTTTCAGCTTGTATAAGTTATATTACACTTGTCTAGGAAAAGTCAAGTATCTTTTATAATTATAACCTTTTTTAAGTATCAGTAATCTTATATATATATATATTATTCATAATATTTTAATTCCAAAACAATTTACAGATGTTAGAATATCTGAAGATTCAGCAACTTAAATCACTTTTATTTGGTAGTATCTAACTTTACTAAAAATAGAATATTATATTTTTGAACAAGTCAAGTTGCAGGGAAAGTGATTACAAACTGCAAATACATAAGCAGTGACTGTCTGTTAGAAAATATTGCATTGTAAAAATTATAAAAAAAATTTAAACTTTTAAAGCATAAATTGATAGATTTATCAGATTTTGATATTAATTTATTCATATTTTAAAAACAAATATCAAATAAAAAATATTTTGTTTGTTTTTGAAAAAAATCTAATCCTTTCTGTCAATTGAATGACAGAATAGTGCTTTTCTTTTTTAATTATGATATAATTTATTAATATTTAAAGAAATCAGATATGATTTTTTTAGAATTATTTTATTTCTAAACAAAAATATTTATCAAATGAAGTCAAATTTATTTTATTTTGATAAATAATAATAGTTTAATATTAAATTTAATGTTTAAAACTTATTGCAGTAAAAAGATTAAAACTATAACTATGCTAGTGTAGTGCAAGAATTTTAAACCTAAAATAAAAATAATTTTTAATTAAACCTAAATTAAATTTCTCATATTTAATGTGCACATGCCTATATCTGTGCTAAATTTGAATATAATCTATTATGTTATATTTTACTTGGATATGTACTATATTAATAAAACATGCAATAAAACACTAAAATGGTCTTGAAATGGATATTTTCTTTTCAATATATATTATGAAAGAACCAATTACTAACAGAGTTTTCCAACCAGGGGTCTTACATCCCCCAAGGAGTGCAAGATGGTATTCCAAGGGAAGCAAGATAACCTTTCAGTTTTTTTGTTTATATTAGGGTATTGTCCTATATAGTCAAAAATTACATTCAATTTTTATTTGTGTAATGTATTCAAGTGATTGTGACTCGAGAAACTTCCAGAAGTACCAAGACTTAATCCATGATATCATGTGATATACACTCTAGAATGTTCTAGAATGTTTTGCAGAGTATATAAATCCATGAGTGATGCCATGATTGTCAGTGCATTGTTGATTCTGTGTTAGTGCAGTGCTAATTTCTCTTGCACCTATAATAAATGGTGATTATGCTTAATGTTATTTTGCTTATTATTATTTTAATTAACTTTATCCTTTTTTTTTCAGATTATAATTCTTAAATTATTAATTATCCCTTCATTATGTCAAAGAAAAGGAAATGGAATGATTATATGCAGTTTTGTTTCACTTGTACTGGAACAACTGAGAATCTGCTTTGTGCATACTTTGTGACACTATCTTTTCAAACACAAATATGAAGCCATATAAGCTTCTGGAATGCTTCAACAACCAGCATGGTGAAGCAGGTGTTGTAGACCATGATGTTGAATCATTGAAAGCTAAAAGGCCCTGCTTTTATTCTTGAGCAACCTTTCCAAAATTTAGATTTTATATCTGCTGTCAAACCATTGATGGCTTCATACTACATGGCGCATAAAGTAGCAAAATTGAAGAAGCCCCATACAATTGCAGAAGAAGTGATAGAAATGGCAACAATTGATGTGGGAAAAGAAGCCTCAAACAAGCTTAAATTAGTGCCGTTATCAAATAATGATATTCAGAATCAAATTTATCAGGGCTAGTCCCCTGAAAATCTCTGCAGTTGGATGAAACAACTTATGTGCAAATTGCAATCAACTCATCACATTAGTGAGGTATGTACATGATATTGTTATAATGGACAGTTTTCTGATATGTGAAAATCTGAAACAGCCACAAAAGGAAAGGATGACTTCTAATGTGTAAAAGACTTCGTGTAAAATATAGCTTAGATATCCAAATTATTGATCTGTGTGTACCGATAGTTGCCCCTGCTATACTAGGAAATAAATTAGGATTTTTTTTTGTGCTGATGAAATGAGATTCAGCATTTGCAAAGTCCCATTGTTTTCTTCATTGACATGCTTTGGCATCAAAAATATTGCCTCCAAAGTTGAAAAAAATCCTAACAACTTTTGTGGAGACCATCAACTGGATTAGGGATTGTGCCGTGACCTCCACCTCTTTAAGTCTCTTTGTGAAGATTTGGGAAATGAGCATTCAGGTTTGTTTTTCACATAGAAATTTGCTAGTTGTCATGTGAGAAAGCTTTAAGGTGCATCTATAAACTGTGAGAAGAAGTCAAATTTTTTCTGGAGGAATGTGATTATAATCTTGCTTGAAGAAATAGAATTACAAGAATTAGAGTGATATTCTTATTTGTATGAATGATCTGAGGGTATCTATTTAAGGGGAAAATATAAATATATTGAAATGCTGGGAAAAGTTAAATGCTTTCCAAGAAAAGTTACACTTTTGGTGTCAATGAGTTAAAAAAGGGAATCTTTCAAATTTTCCATAATTCGAATAAATAGTTTATGAAACGAGTTTTTAATTTCACATGTGTGTGAAGAATTTGTGGATCATTTGGAAGTACTATCAAAGTCATTTGATAGATATTTTGGAAGCAAAGAACTGGAAACTTTTGGAAAATGGATTTATAAATCCATACTCCTTCAATTAGGATAATATGTCAGATGATGAAGAGCTGAAGGAAGATCTTTTTGAACTGGAACAATATTGATGTTAGGCAATGGACATGTTTTCAAAATTTTGTGAAAAAGCACCAACTATGCTCATCCCATGCATGATGACATACTTATGCAAGTCTGGATTTAATGTTCTTTTATCAATAAAGACAAAATCTAGAAATTACTTGGGTACACAGGCAGACATATGGATTGATATGAGCAACAAAGTGCCATATTTTGAAAAACTTTTATGCAATAAACAAGAACAAAAGATTCATTAAATTTAAATTGGCTTATGAATATCTGAAAATTAGTTATAATTTTTTTAAAGAAATTTCATGTATGGATGAAAATTTAATTTTTTTGTAGTGTTTATGCAACTTTTAATTTGTAGTAATATTTTTTCTTTTTCATATGTTTTATTTTTGTTTATATATTATTAAAAATTGAATATACAAACTTGTTTTGGTCATCTTCACTTTTATTCTTAAATAAATTATTACTTTAAGGAGTGTGAGAACAAATTAACATTTTTTAGGGGTGCGGGCATAAAAAGAATGGGAACCGTTGAGACAGTGTATATTTATCTTATATCAATAAAGTCATATTGTAAATAAAGTGTGTAATCTATTACACAAAGCATGGAATTCTATTTTTAATGATAATAGAACAATTAATTGATACAATTAACTAGTCTCAACAAATTAGTTATTTGCCATTTGAATACTGAATAATAAATTATCACTAGTTTCCATAATATATCAGATGAAGTTTTTAGATTTTATAGTGTATTTAATTTAATGTAATTTTGCATTGAATTATCTAATTATAAATAGACAACGTTTGTTACCAGCATTGTGCAGCCCACAAAGGCTTTTTAAATAAACACAAATTTGAATAAACCTTTTATGCAGGTTGTATTTTTGTTGTATTTTTATTGTATTCTTTATAAGCTAAATAATGTAATTAATATTTATAAAAAAGACTACATATCTAATTCTTTTGTATATTTGTACATAATTGCTTAATGAGACAAAGTTTTTTTTTTTTTATTATTCAATAAGTTAAGAATGTGTCTTGTACTAGCATGATGTGATTTCCAGAAGTGAAGCAAATATGCAGCATGATTGCATGTGAATGTTATGGAATTGTATTACTTCATTGCAAAGATCTAACTCAGGAGTGGGAAACTTTTTCTGCAGGGTCATTTGGATATTTATAATATCATTCACTTGCCATAGAAAATTATTGATTTAAAAATTAGCCTGCTATATTTGATTAAAAATTTTGTTAATTTATGTTTGATCATTAGATTGGGCAATCTTTTCAACTGGCAGACCAATTTCAACTTTCCCTTTTAAACAAGAGTCATATTTTTTTTTTTTATGAATTAAAAATAAAGTAACATCATTATTAGTAACTATTCTACATTTAATGACAATATTTATATTCTTGAATTTCACAGAAGTTAGGATGCAGTCTTTATAAACTTTCCTTCATAAAATAGTTTTAAATTTTCTGACTTGTTTGTTTTTTTATGAAACATGTCAGCTACTTAATGAAGCTTCTTTTTTAATTTTTTATTTAAATATTTTTTTCCCACAACAATTTTATTGTAATCAGAATGTTTTGATAAAAAGTGCTGTTTAATGTTGGGTTCTTTATTAACTGAAATAGTTTCCAGATATATCAGACTCATCAGTTTACCATTTTTTTTCTATGTAAAAAAAAAATGTGTTGATCCATATTTTTTGGTAGTGTGCAATTTTTTGTGTCAATTTTCTTTATTCAGTGTTATCATCCCAATAAAAAAAAATTAAATGCAAAATAACAGTAATAATAATATTAAATGAAGTAAAATTTGACTTATTTTTGATAGTATATTTTTGTCTGCAAAAAATCACTATAAAAACAAACAAAATACTTTCAGCCTCATAGATTAAATCTGTATTCAGATTGATCATACAATATAGATAAAATTTATTGGAATATTGCACTTCTGATAGAATGAACTAGAACTATTATAAAGGTTGGAGAGAAAAAAAATGTTGAGAAAATAAATATTTAGTTCTTAAATCAATATTTGCATTGTTTATGTGTTTAAATACAAGTTTTATACAGGGCCATTTTATATACATTTTTGAAACAATCCAAAGATTAGATTGAGAGCTTTTAAGGGCTGGAGTTGGTATTTGGGCATGAGGTTCTCCAACTATGATCTAACTAATCAATGTTTTGAGCTTGAATTTTGTGTGATATATTGTTATTTCATAGATTAGATTGAACTTCAACTCAGCACATAAAATTGTCATAAAGGCCTGGCTTTGATGATAGAGGAATGAATAATACAATTTGTTTTTATTGTATTTTTCAGTCATGTTTTTGAATGTTTTGAGAAATGAAAACTTGTATTAGACCTGATTAATTTTTTCTTTAATTTTCTGATTGAAGCTTGTTGTGATGAGCAACATGTACTAATTATTTTGCCATCTAAACTCATTCAGCAACCATTTGTTTGAAAATTATCTATTGAATTAATTATAATTTTTCTTTGTTGTAAATCTTATATAATTATAATCATTATTAGTAGATAATTTATTTAATTAAGATAACTTTTCAATATTTTTCAAACATGAGAAGCAGTCCGGTCATGTGTTCGAACCCTGCAACCCCAAAATAGTTTGCTCCGAAGCCAACGATTGTAAGAGAAAGATCAAGGAGGCGTATTTTATTATCAATGATAACAACGCGATAATAGACGCGACACGTGTTTTGCTATTTCAAGAAAATGGGCAAATTAATTTGCATACGCATTTGCATACATTATTATTTAGTAATATTACAGCAATGGTTAATAACCTATTTTGGCCATGAATATGAGGGAAAACTTCGAATAGTACTAGGCCTAGATTAATTTAATTTAATTGTTTTTGTTACTACTCACAACTTCTTTTTCAGCGTGTTAAAGCGCTTATATATACTATTAATTATCTATTTAAGATATGCCTATTATATATATTTGATTATCCTGTGATATATTTGGTATCTTGTCTATACTATAAATCTAATGATAAATGCTAGAAATACACTACTATTTATCACAGAAATGATAGTATCGATTACTATATATATATTTAGTCCCAAATTATTGATAGAAAAACTTATTTACTATACTAAGTATATTCACTTTCATAGATTAGAAAAAGAGATTGTTCATGAAAAAAGAAATTGCTATATTTAAATTCAGGTTTAGAAATATTCTTGCACAGTAAAACTCTGCTATTAACTGAAATTATATTTTTCTAATTACTTTAATTTTGATTTTGTTTTATTTTTAGAATATTTCAAAATTGATCAATGGAAAGACTTAGCTTTTATTGTCTAGTCACTTTAATGGATAGGATTACGTTAAAATGTCCAGAGAAAGGATAAAATAATTATCTTTATAAGTGTTTTTAAATTTTATAGTATTTAATCCCAGTCCTTATCAACTTCTATTTAAATCAGAGTAGTGATGTGTTTAAGTGATTTTTTTGATGTAAAAAAAAAAAGCTTGTTTAGAACGTTAGCATGCTCTTAAGTTTACATATTGGTAATTGCAAGCTATATATGTCATGTGACATCTGACTTTTTATTATTACTATTAAAATGATTTTTGTAATATGACTATAATCTTTTTTTTTTTCAAAATGATAGAAAATATAGGACAAACACAGAATTTTTAATCAATTTTTTTGCAAATAATACAATATTTTTAAAGATTTTAAACCTTTTTAATAACTTTCAAAATAAGTCTTGATATTGAATGATGAGCCTACTTTCTTTATGCATTGTGTGTAAATATTGGATATCATATTAAATTATAATATTTGGCATGTGAATGCAAGTAATATCTTTTGAAAAATAGATATATTCAAGAGGTCTTCAGTGGTAAAAATGAAAATGATAACTAATTTATATTGATAATATTCAGTGATGAGATGCCAGTTTTTGTACTGGAGTAATACTTTCTTCTAAGATAGTCTTTCACTTTTATATAATATTAATCGCCTCGAACTACATTTATATGATTGAACTAGTTTTCCAGAGGATTTACAATCCATTTTTAATAAGGATTAAAATAAAGTTGTTGTTTTTTTGAATAGCATTTGACTTGTTTCAATATTGCCCTATTAAGTTTATGAACTGAATTATTATTATTTAAAATTAATTTTTATTTACATTAGCATGTTTTTATAATTTTTAGGCATATTAATAATAAAGAAAAAGTATTTAATTCTAATAGT
Source organism: Epiperipatus broadwayi (assembly GCA_028023455.1). Classification (NCBI taxonomy): domain Eukaryota; kingdom Metazoa; phylum Onychophora; class Udeonychophora; order Euonychophora; family Peripatidae; genus Epiperipatus; species Epiperipatus broadwayi. The sequence continues at coordinate 5,660,943 of JAQFVV010000011.1, forward strand.
CATTAATAACTTTTTAGTACAGCAAAATAATTTAATTGAATAAAAATATTTATATATAATAATTACGTACAAATTTATTTAAATTATTGATATTTTACATATCATTCATGTTGTGCTATACATGAAAAAACAAACAAACAGCAAAATCTTAAAAGATTAAGTTTGTATGTGTGATATAATGAAATTATTATCCACATGGATTTGCATTACGTAACATTCATATATTATCTTAATTATTTTTTCTTTTTATTTTTTAAATAAATTTTCATTCTCTCTCTCTCTTTTTTGTATTGTCTCTAGAATATGATTAATTGCATTTCGATGCTATGACATAGGAAAACAAAAACTATTTACAATTAAAATTAATATTATAATTAGCAATAAATTAGATATCCTAGTTATTAAACCTTTATATGATGATAACGTTATTAAATGTACTTATATAGCAGTGAAAATTAATTCTCCTCCCATAAGATTATTGTTGTTTATTTTACTATTATAATGTCTTTTTATTTTATTTACTTGTTTGTTGTTAACACGTGAATGTAAAAACCATATAACTCGGGCAAGGGAGGGAAAAACATTAAGGTTATCACCATAATTTGCTCTGAGACATGCTGAGAAGGGGTGTCAACTCCACCTTACTTAACCCTTTATCATCCACTCAGCGGGAATATAAACATTAAAAGTGACAGTTTGTATTTTTTTTCTTTAAATAAATTTATGGTGACAATTGTGTCATAACATTTAAAAAATATTATATGACAACGTGTTTATATGTAGATAGATGTACAACTGTATTATTTTAAAATAAAATTTGTTAGAATTATCACTATTATTAATATTAGAATTGTTAATTTAAAAATAAAGCCCTCTCTCTCAAAAAACGACAACAACAACAAAAAAGATAACTGACCTGTTATTTGAAGAATAGCGAAAACCATAAATATTTATATATTGTTTACTTTTTATTTATAAATATTGCATATTATTAAAACAAAAAATATTTATCTTTTATATATAAAAAAGTTCTACACTAAAATAACATGATAATTTTAAATAAAACAGAATAGTGTATTGTAAAAAGTAATAATTAGTAGATAAATGGTGAAACATTTTTTAAATATTCCACTACAACCAAATATCTCTTTACTAGCCTTCAATAAAGAATTATTGAAGGAGGAGGCATTAGTCATCACACTGGCCACATTTTGGGTAGAATTTGAGCAGTTTTTCATTCTTATTTTAGTTTTTAGTTAAGAATAGCTAGATACTCATCATCAACTGATATTGGATAGTTAGCTATACTTTACATATCTGAAAGAAAAATATTAACTGATTAGAATCTGAATTTTTTTTTTTTTAAGTTTAACTGAAAAATGATTTGAATCCAGGTCATGTATATTGAAGCAGATATTCTGCCACTACACTATGTGATCCATAGATGTAAAAAACTAGTAAAACAAAAGCTTGTACAAAATAAATTTACATGAAGTATAACCATAGCAGTATCTATAAAAGAGGAGAGCAAAAATTACCAGTAAATGACAGTTGAGAAGAATTGACAAGAAATAATAAATTATCAGTTTGCATTTAGTGTTTAATCCAGCTTTCAATCCAAAATAGAAAACTTGCACTTCTGAGAAATTACTTGGATAATAAAGAAAACATAATAATATCAAGAAAAATTATTGGAAAAGAAAAATTGTATGATTTTGCGGTGAAAATTATATCTGTCTATGTTTGATTAAGGTTTTTTTTTTAAAAAAAAGAGATAGAGAGAGATTTCATTAGTTCAAAAATCAAACGGTGAAAAAAATTAAGAAAATGGGGTAATTTGCAAAATATAAATAAGTACTTAAATAAATAGTATTAACCTCATGTAAATAGTAAAATACTTTTTTTCAAAAGCATTCTTATATGAGAAAAATTTAAATGACCCTTAGAGAATGTCACCAAGTGATAGAATTTGAAAGAGGGACACCATTATAAAGAATAAAAACAATTTTTAATGAAAGAAAATGAAAAACTAATAAAGATTGGAAATCTAGGAAAAGCAATGCAGACTTCAAGTAAGCAATAGAAACATAAAAATAGGAAACATTTTAATTATAGTATATTCTTTATAGCAAAATGGATTATGGTGACAATATGTGCAAACATAACTTTGAAATGAAAAGGTTTATGGAGTTAATAAATTGCTAAGAGGAAAGTTGAAGATTGATTTATGTAGGGGGCATTAAATATTGATTAAACATTTTATATAAATAGTTCAAATTGGAAAAAAAGAGGCATTAGTCATATAAAAATAGATAAAAAGAATGCTGTAATGTTATATTAGTGATTGTATTATTTTTACCAAATCAAAAGATTATCTACAGAATATTCTTAACATATTTAAATATAGTTTGATAAAGGCCTTGGTTTAGTTATTGGTTTTTAGGAAAACTAAAATGCTTTATTAATTAGTGATGAAAGAAAATTTTTCAGCAATTTTTAGTTGAGCTTATTCTCATGTTGAGAAAGTAAATCACTTTAAATAAATATCTTAATAGCTTTTTAGATTAAAAGACAAACCTAGATATTGAAGTGCAATTCTGATTTAATGTGCTGCTTTTCAATTAACAAATCTGTAAACTAGTGTATTTTATCATAGTTACTAATTACCTCAATCAAATTAGTTGTTTGCAGGATGATTGGTTATTTTATTCAGTTTATTGTATGGAATGAAAATTTAAATTTTCTATCATAACCTAAAGACACTAGAAAAAATATGTTTAATGATGTTCTTTTACAAATTTTCTGGCAAGATCATAAATTTGTTGATATTTTCATCTATCTGGATGTGATATTATTGAATCTGCTTATATTGTAAAAACATAATTAAACAGTATCAAAGATTGTAAAAAAAAGTATTTTACATTGAGCTTCAGTATAGTTTTTATAAGAAAAATAGAATTTGTTTATATTATAAACATTATCTTAACTCTATAAGCAGAATATTTCAATGCTTACTTGTTTTTTTAACAGATATTTGTCAATAAGTAGTTTCTTCTAAAGATGACCATATATAATATATGCTTGAAGAGCAGCCCAAGCAAGATACAAAATTATCATTGTTAAGTAATAATTCATTGCAAATATAATACAAATCCACAATATTTCTTAAAAATTCAAGAGCAAAATAATAAGGTGGGGTCTATTTGAATACTTATTTGCACTAATTATACCTACAATATTTAATATTCTGGACTTAAAACGAGCACTCCTTCTTTAAATAGTAATAAACTTATAAATAATAAAAGCTGATAAAATAATTGCATTTCTAATGTACATTTTATAAAGGTTAATAACCCTGCTTATATTTAGTAATTTTTCTTCCAATAATAATTATATTGCCAAAATAATGCTTACTTTATCATCATATAAATTTTAAACATTTCAGTTTTTAGAATAAATTAAATAATCGTGGTAAATCAGTCTTTATTGCAAGGTATTTCTAATTTCAGAAAAGATGATTGGTATTCCAATTTTTTTTTTACCAAGCATGAATTTTGAACAAATAGATTATTTTCATATAATCTTTTAAAATTTATTATAAAATAACTTTCAGTTTGTTAAATAAATATTTCATAAACGAGTAGCAAAAATTTTAAAAGTAACATATTTTTTTTTTTGTTTAAAAAAACTTGAGAATACCTTTTTTTCCCCCTGTTGCATGCGAAAGAAAATCTTTCTGGCTACGTATATATATTTTGATGGCTGCCAGTTGTTTAATATATGGAAATTTGCTTTTTTTTTTAAAAATAGGATTTATGTGTTGATAAAACACCACATTTTACTATGGATTGCCATTGTATTTAAGTGATTTCTACAAAATTTGTATTATTTAGATTACTTAAATGAAATATGTTATCTGACATTGTGAGATGATTGTGCAAAAAAAGGTTAAGTTTCAAGTCAGCTAGAAAAAAAAAAAAGATTTCTCTTTCTTACGCAAATTAACACATTGAGTTAATTATATATTTTATTAAATTTTGTTTATACATTATCAACTTCTAGTTACAATACATAATAAATATTTTTAAAAAAGAAAGAGCAAATTTTTATCACCCCCCCCCCCAACATAATTATCATTATCCTTTTGACTCTTCACTGATAATTAATTATTGATTTAACATTGTAATGTGACCTTTATCATACAATACTATATTGACGCATATTGCTTTAAAATAAAAATTAAATTTAGAAAATGTAATTATTTAAAATGGATACTCAGATGTAATACGTGTACACACAATCATATGTATAGCTGTACATGCACACATGCCACTTGTTTATATATTGTAGTAAAATCCCAAATTACCAAATAATTACAGAAATGTAATTATAAATTATACAAAAGCAACTACTCTCTCAAAACAGTTTAAAATCCATTAGATCATTTTTCATTCTTTTGACAAACTGAATCTACAGTCACAAGATTTATGTATGCATCATACTTATATACATATAATTAAAGTATCATACATATGATTATAATATCAGTTTTTATTGGATTCTTTATTATTAGACAATAATTGTTAGATTATGGTTATTCAACATAATATTATTATAGTCATCATCATCATCATCATCAACCATTATCAATCCACTGCAGGATGAAGGTCTCTCCAAGTTTAATCCATCTTCTCCGATCTTTAGCTTCTCTTCTCCACAACACCCCTGCACATTTTCTTATTTCATCCATCCATCTACATGTGGTCTCTTTCTGGGTCTTTTACAATCTCTTGGAATCCAGTTTAAAATTTCAATTGTCCATCTATTATCATCTCTTCTAGCAATATGTCCAGCCCAACTCCATTTCAATCTTTTAATTTTTTCAATAAGGTCAGTAACACCTGTTTGTTGTCTTACCCATACATTGCGTTTTCGATCTCTTCTTGTTACTCCCAACATAACCTCTCCATACTCCTTTGAGTGGTCTGAAGTCTCTGTATTGCTCTTCTATTAAGTGTCCAAGTCTCAGATCCATAAGTAAGAACTGGTAAAACACATTTGTTAAAAACCATCCTTTTCAAACACATAGGCATATTTCCTTTTAGTATCAAGTTATTTCTACCAAAAGCACTCCAACCAAGTTTAATTCTATGATTAATTTCCTCCATTATGTTTCCATCTGTATTAATAATCTGACCAAGGTATTTGTAACTGTTAACTTCTTCTAATTCTTCATAATCAATCTTTATTTTCATATTATTATAGTATTATAAAGTAATATATTGATAATAATATGGAAGTGTCCAGGTTCATTTAAAAAAGACATTTTCATGTGGCCTGCATTTTAACTTCTTAACCCTGTTTAGGGAAATTTAATATTATAACGTGAGCAGTAGAGATGTAGTCAGTAATCTGCCTAATTAATTGCTAAGGACATTTATATTAAGATATATTAAGATACTAATCTCAATGAAAAAATAATAGTTAGAATCTTGTAGTTTAGAACTATAATAAGTGCAAAAAAGATATAAATTCAAGATTCTATAAAAGAAAAGTATATTATATTTTAATAAAGTACCAGACCTAATAATGTTTTATCAATACTCATTAGTTAATTATTAAAGTGTGATTTGAAGTAAAGTTAAGTCATAAATTAATTCATATTATATGAATAAAATTAAGAACTGTAAAAGAAGTATTTTAGATCTACATGATAAAATAATTGCCAAAAATAACAAATTTATATGGTTTCAGGTCAAGTAGAACTGGTCTATCAATATTGTTGATAATTTATACATTTGTTCAAGAATTTCACAGTTTTGTTTGCTTCAGAAATTCAGTTTGTTGAAATTGATTATACATATATAATTAGTTTTGATGATAATATATTTGCTTATTAGGATTTAGTTTTATACTTACAATTTTTGATGATATTTCTTATACAGTATTTTTATTTTATTTAATCCCTTTTTTAAAGATAGGTTCCATAGAGAGTATTGATATTAGTTCATTGTCAACACTATACACATGTAGTGAATCTGGTGATTTAAATGTATGCTATCTCCCCTCCCCTACATGATTATATATGTAAGAAAGGTCTTGTCTCATGTAAGATATGAACTAATTTATATGGTAATTTATTGAATAAATAAATGTAAAATAATGCTAAAAAAATATTAACATTATTTTAAATATGATAAAGTGAATTAAATTATTTCTGTTAAATGAAAGATATTCAAAAAATTAAAAGATTAGTAAACATATATAGTAGAAAAAATAACTTGCAATAGTACAGTTGTTGATACTTTTTAACAAGTATTTTTTGCAGTTGATAATATTTTTTTTTATTTTTAAAAAAAAAACAACCTTTTCCCACTATAGTTGAATTAACAGAATATTTTGTTATATAAGCTAAAATTAAATTAATGTTCATCATTAATGAATAACTATTAAAACTGCATAATGAGATAATAGATTACACAATGTATAATAAAACTTACAATCTATACATTTTTAAAATATATGAATAAAAACAAATGAAAAAAAAAACAAAACCCACAAACCATTCCCGAAATGTATTTGCGGCAGAATCAACTTTTATTATTTGGTCCAGATCATTACCCACATATAATTTCATGATTTTAGTTTAATGTTTATTCTTGTCAAATTGAATTATACATGATTTTTACATTATGTATACTAAATTTATGAACATAACATCAGGCATGGTTTTTTGGTATATGCAAGATGCTTGTAATTGGGTGAGAAAAATATTAATATAGCCATATGGAAATATTTTAAAGTGTTATGGTATTTTTTTTTAGTTTTCAAATAATTTTTCATAGCTTTTTAATTTACCATAATTTTGGCCTGTTTTTATCCATATATCACATGAAAGAAGTTTAGATACTACATTCTAAGATATGTATGCATGAACAGCTTTACCAAGCAAATTCCATTGAAATTGTGCATACATTTTTTTATAAATTCAAATTGATGCATGAAATGTTGTTGTAACAACTAAAATTATTTTAAAATGCTGATATCCTTAGTGATTTATAAAAACTATCTGTTAGCATGTTTTAATTTATCATTGATTGTCTGAAAACCTTATTGATTCTGTCATGACAATGTTCACACATAATAAGATTTTATTCTCTTTTCTGCATGAAATAGATAATGTGGAACAAAAGATATCTCTTTTCAAGAATTTTTATTTAACAGTTTTTAGTTTACAATTACATAACATTTTCTTTTATTTTTATAATTTTTGTTAATCATGATGCACATCTCATATTTTAATACTTATCATTTTACACTTACAATAATCATTGATTATTTTACATTATAATATAAACTTCAAACTTAAGGTACGGCACAATCACCTACTATCTTAATGTATTATGATATTTTAACATTACCATATCTAGGTGATTTTTCTATACAATTTTCAGATTTAGTGATTGTATAAAATACAATTAGCAAATTCATGCAGCCCTATCTATAAATGCTCGTGTGCATCTATATAATAAAAACACACACCAGTCTGCTGGTTGAAATATTAAAGCAGTTTTATAGAGAAGTAATTGTGTGTTTTTATTTTGTTTTTATTTTTCCTTTAGTTAGTTCGTATATTTATTATTTTCATATATATATTGTAATCTTCATGAGAGTTTACATACGTGGCTTTTGTACAGGTATATGCATTTTTTTAATTATATATTTTTAAATGTTATAAAGCTCATGCATGTAAAATAAATTATTAATTCAGTTAAAAAGAAAAATAATAATTATTATTATTAAATGACAATGTTGTTTTTTGTTTTGTTTATTCCAATTATGAGTGAAAATAAAATCGACTATTTAAAATAACAAGTTGCTATGGAAAACAGTTGCAAAATGAAGGAAAAAAACTCTGTGCTTTTCAAACCAAAGGAAGGAAAAACAGCACTTCTTGAGCTTATAATGGATGCCAAGAATATTTTAATGCGTATCTATGTGGATATATAATTTATTTATTGAGGTAAGACTTCAGAGTGCTCCCCCTCCCACCAAACCTTTCACTGATATAGCTTATTATGGAGATATAAATATAAAATACCTTAGTAATCAACAGCAACCCTCTCAACCTTGTAACTGATTGAGGTTGTTAAAATATATGACACTTGACACTTGATTTCACAAGGAAACCTGCCATTCAATTAATTGTTTAATTAATGGATTAATTAATTATGTAGATTCAGTACACTCAATCATAAGGAAAGGAATTTAATGGAAATAGATCATTGATAAATTGAAAATATTAAATAAGGATGCTTATGGCCATACATATATCTCGATTCCAATGTGAAAGAAAACCAAGTTCAACTGGAAAAAAAATAGGTTACTTAATAAAATCCATATGACACTTTTATGGATTGTTATAAGTAAAAAGATTTTCTGTCATGCACGTTCTTTATACTTGTACATTGATGTAAATAAATAAATATGATTTGATATATTTTTATCTACTAATACATTGATGTAAAAATATAAGTATGAATTGTTACATTGTTTTTTTTTTATATTTGTTAATTAAATTAATGTAATTATTAATAATTTCATTGTTTATTTATTTGTCATCCAAATTCCAAGTAGATTAATTTATTTTGTCTTAGAATTATATCTTAAATGTAGAGAGGATAATGGGCAGAAAATATGGATGGATCTGCATAAAGGCTTGTCCTTCATGTAAGCCCAGTTTGATTATTATCTATGATTATTATCAATTAGTTATTAAAAAAAATAAAAATTGTATAGTCTCTCCATCATGTTCTTGGTTATCCACATGGTATTCATATTCAGAATTAATTCATGAATATTTTTATTTTATAATACTTTGATCAATTACCATTATCTGTATCATTTTCTTATTGGGAAACTGTCACATTATATATTGTAATGAAATAATGATAATTTAAAATTTTTTTTATTGGCTTATCAGTATTGCAACTATTATTTATTATTAATATCATTATTATCATAGCTATGAATAACAATATTAAAATTATATTATTATTGATAATATTACCTTAGAAGGCAAATTATTAAACTGATCCATGATGTCTTCTCATATATATTTTATAAATACATTGTTTTCGAATATGTGTATGAAATTTTTTTTATCATAGTTTATATTTAATTATAAAAGACACTTGCACATATAAAATTAATTTTAAAACAATAATACTTAGAATGAAAAAGGTATATTACTACTACTAATAAAAATAAATTATTTAAAAATAGTATTAGTAAAGGAATAACTTTATTAGTGTATGTATAAGATTAAAATTACATTTAATAAAGATAGAAAGTTTTAGCACAATATTTAAATATATGTGAGCACATGCACAAATGATTATAATTCTTGATTGTATTTAATACAATTACAAAATACTTAGGTAAATTTATTATTATTTGTAATAAAAGATTAATTATAATTAGAACTTAAAAACAAATAAAATCATTTATTTTAATATTTACAATATGAATATTTATTTGTAAAGTAATACATGTTTTATTTCTATTAATTATAAGATCCTTAAAATATTATTTTGTCATTTTTTAAAATAATTTTATTACAAATTGCTACAAATTCTTAAAACTTCCAAAGATCACCTACTTCACACTCATGAACCATGTGACACAATCCTATAAATACATCTATATGTTCAGAATTGTTTAATCTTTATTAGCTGATTGCAAGCGAACTCTATGAACTTAAATTTAAAGCTAGCCATATGTATCTTGCAATACAATGATAATAGAGTAAAGAATCAGATAAACATTTGCTTTAATGGCAAATGTATCTAACCATGTTCATTTTGTAATGCACTTTAAATGGAATGAAATTTTATAACTTAGATTTAAATATGAAATTTGAAACTGTTTTGGGAATGCTATTTTTATTTAAACCATGTTACTCACTTATCTATTCACTAAATATTTGCTTAATGTTATAATTACTACAGCAACCTACAGTTTTCCCAATAAACACTTATGTCTTGGACAATGAATGTTAAAAATGGAATTTAACTAAAGAATTTTATCTTCATTTTGAAAAACATTTTTTTATTGTACATTTACTGTTAAGATGAACTTTTAACTATTGGACTTATCTTCATAAATATTTAGAGAAAAGTTACAATTTATGAATGCCATCCCTCAAGAGATTAATAACTATGTTTCACATCTAGGAAATAAAACAACTTACGGTGATTTTGGAATATTTTAAACTTACTGGCAATGGATTGTACTTAAAAAGTTCAAACTTCATTACTGGATTAAATTTGTTTCTCTCATCCATTAGGATTTTACAACTTAAAACATCAAAGGATGTAATCAATTTCAAATATTTTGAAAGAATGTGCTAGAATAAATATTTTGAATTTTTTTTTAAAAAAGACTTAGAATTAATTTTAAATTATAAAGATATATTATATTTCTCGAATTTGTTTAAGTGTTATAATATCTAGAGTTATCTTTGTTAGTGAAAGTTCTCACAAAAAGAAAGGTATAATAAAAAATATTAAATTTATGATTACCATTTAGTATGTGTGTGTTGTTGATTCTTTGTAGTATGAAGACCAGTTGGTAATATTTAAATTTAATTAATAATTTATAATTAAGTCGTAATACCCCATGTTTATCTAAAGTATCTAGTTTAAATATTTATAAATATTACCCATCTTATTTATCCACAGAAGTACTTTCTAGATTTTATAAAGATTATATTGTATATTCACTTATACTTGTGGCAACTGATACATGTATAAATATTATTGTTCAGTTGAGTTGAACTCCTGACAATATTGTATTCTCAGTTTAATCATAATGTAAGCTTTATAAGCCTCTTATGAAATGCCAGAAGTACCTATGGAATCAGTTTAATTAGAAAGAATATTATAAGTTGGGTTAATGTTTTTCAGTATTAATCATGTGACATGGAGCACATATTAGACATTCAGCACCTTTTCACATATGTATCAATCCACTGATACCTTTGTAATATTGTGATCTGACCAAAATAATGTGTACGTAGATCTTATACATGATATTTTCGTAAAAATTTACAAAAATAATATGTATATTGATCTTTTGTATGTGATATTTTCCCAAGATTTACAAAGTTATCGGCAGGTTGTATACATGTGTGAAAAGGCGCAGCATGCCTAAAACATACTTTATGTCACAGGACTAATACACACCCTAATACACACTATAAATAATTCTTAAGCAATTAATACGAGATGCCATTAAACAAAAAGGCTATAAAATCGGTAAGTTTCAAAAACTTTGGAGCATGTTTTACCAGAAACATATGCGACTTCCACAGGAGAAATATACATTTAATATATATTAAAGGGTTAATTTTTAAGCAAATAACATGAGACATCATTAAACAAAAAAATGCAAATTCCCTGATATATAATTAAAAAAAGGATGAAATACATGCGACATTTTCAATAAATATATATATACAAAATTAACAAAGCGTATGACACACTTGAATGAGAAGCTATAAAGATACACAGAAATTATTACATGCTATATGAAATTTAGATGAAAAAGTATAAAATGTAGCAATTTTAATCTGTAAATTACAAACGATAAATAATTACACACTATAAATAATTTTTAAGCAATTAATACTAGACACCATTAAATTAAAAGCCATAAAATCGGTAAATTTCAAAAACTTTGGAGTGTATTTTACCAGAAACATATATGACTTTCACAGGAGAAATATATATTTAATATATATTAAAGGTTAATTTTTAAGCAATTCCCTGATATATTATTAAAAAAATAATGAAATATATGCAGCATTTTCAATAACTATATATATAAAATTTAAACGAAAAAGTATAAAAAAAATTAATTGGTAAATCACAAAAATTCCTTAAAATACTATTTAGAAAAACAAAATATTATTTATGGGGAAAAAAAGCATGAAAGATATATGGCATTTTCAATAAATACATACAGCATTTTTAATAAATATATATGAAATTTAGATGAAAAAGTATAACAATATTAAAGATATCACATGCTATTATGGACTGAACAATGACTAAATTACCAAAATTTTTAAAATATTCATGAAAACATAAAATATACACACATATGTTACCATGCAATATATAACAGGAATTGTCGCAATAAATAAATACAAAGGTTCTGTTTGATTTTATTAATAGGTCAATCAAATTTTCCAGATAAAATGGAGATTTCAAGTAAAAATTTTACACTTTTTCCCCTCCAAAATGAACATGTGATTGTGGAGAGTATTGCTTTAACAGGATTTTTTTTTAAAAAATGTTAAAAGGAAACCATTTTGCTACAAAACAAAAAAATACACAACTTTTATTAGTAATTCATATTGGCAGCAAATTATTTTTGATCTCATTCATTATGCAAATGAATGCATCCTTGTCTTTATGACACCTGCGTCACATAAATTTGGCCAAATGCAAATCCAAATATTGCTGAGATGTTTCCCATTATTGCTTATTATGCCATTTTGTGGAACCCCAAAGTTTTTCGATGTTTTGCATGTGGACATCTGTTTCCATATTGATGAAATTATACTTATGGTTCACACAAAAATAGTTGAAACTGCACTTTTGTATGCCTTCTAACAATTGGAATATATGGTCGAACCCTTGTTTACATTTTTCTTGATGGCTTCCATGAGAGTTGCTGTTGTCCTATCACTAATTCTAATGTTAAAACACTCATTGGTCTCTCTGCACAAGCCACCGAACATCCACTGTTCAGGAAGAATGTGTCTGGATTGGGTTTTTCTTTTGGAAAATAGGCTCTCATCTATCTTGACAATTTTGTCAGGCCCTCCAATTTTTCATCTTTCATGTTCAAACATAGCAGTTGTACAAACTTCTTGGATGTAGCTATTCCAGTCAATCACTGTCTTATCTGCTAAACTGAGCTCCATTTTGTCCCATTCTATGGAGGTTCATTTCTGAGCCCAACTACATATAAAACATATGGCAGTTAGGAGTGGGATTCTGGAACCCTTCAACCATGTTCCCTTACAAATGCCGATTCTATGGTTGCATCCTCAAATATTGCAATGCCATTTCCTGTCTGAGGAATGAATGCAAATGATCATAGGATGACCATTTGGATACATTTTATGAGATTGCAGGATTTTTTTTTTTGGAAATACGACACAGTGTCCATTTCAGTTGATGGAAGGTTCCAAATTGTCATCATTTTGGACTGTTCAACAAACAAAAAAAGCATTTAATTACGAGAAATATACAATGGAAATCAAAAGGAAAGTACAGTTATTTACTCACAATCAACTTAATTAAGCAACAATGAAATTAAAACAAATAGTAATTATGTAGAAAAAATATAATGACAGTAACTGTGAAGAAAAAATCCAATTAAAATCAAGCTATTGTCAAAATGAATTCTTGACAATAACTGGGCCAAAAAAAAGATCAGATATATGATAAGAAATCTTGAAAAATAGTTGAAAAAAAAAATTAGATTGGAGCTACGGTAAACACATTTTGATATGACATCAGATAACAACATTTCAGGATTTACTTGGATTTATTTGACCTGATCACAATGTTACACATTTATCATGGATGTGAAAAGGTGCAACAGGTCTAATACCTAAGGGGTGGCCAACTTTTGTGTTCATAAGATCTACTTTTTATTTTTAATATGTGTTGTGATCGACTTGTTGTCATAGGCATAGTCTATAAGTGGAGGGAGGCATGAAGTACATACTATTTTTATATATCTACCTAGTAAAAAATAATTATTTAATGGGCCAAAAACTCATGTCTGGGGGAATTAAAGCAACTTGAGTAATTATTAATAATATTTATTAATTCAAATTAGCTATATTAAATCAAGATTAAAAATATTATTTTCAATAATGATATAACTTAGTAGACTTCACTTATCTAGAATTGAAAAAAAAATTAGAACAAAAATAAAAATAACAAAAAAACTTGAAAATCTTCATTTAATTTGTTTCACTTGTTACCCAAGAGCTCTTGCCAATAACTTTGCAATTGACCAGTGCATCATAATTGACTTGTTGGACACCCCTGTAAAACATGCTGTGCACAAGATCAATACATAAGTACATGTCTTTCTCTTGTTTGAAATAACTAAGTTTATAAATTAGATACCTAGAAGAAACGGATTTTATTCTTTAATTAAAGATACAATAAAACATTCTTTTGTTTGATTCATTATTTATAATTAAGTTTTTTGAATAGATGTTAACAACTTTTTCCAATAAAGTGTGTATATTACATCATGTCAAGATACACAACACATTTAATTACGAATAAAGAAAGAATATTTTCTTAAAGTCATCACAAGAATATTTATAATCATTGTGGAGAACTTATCTCATTTATTTAAAATATTTTTATATTTATTATCGATAATAAATTAATTATATACAGTATTTTGCTAATTATCTGGTCATTGCCATTAATTAGTTAATACTTATCATCTACTAATTGTATAAGTAGATATGGTCACAAGATTTTATAATTATTATACATTATTTAAAAGATTATCAGTTTGATCCAAAAGGTTATTCATTATTTTTATATACTTAAACCATCTTTATCTTAATATTTATTTGATTAAGATATGAATTAAATACACTAAAATGCCATTTGCTATTTAGTCATATCAAATATAATAATTTATAATTTATAAAAATTTAAAATTTTAAGAATAGTATTTACTATACTGTGTTATTAGAACTCTGTGATAACTTTAAATCAAATTTACATAATATGAAAGCTTAAGACAAACCTGCTAATCTAAAAGAAGAATGTTATAGGATTTATTCTTGTAAATCCACAGTTATACTTTAAGTCATAGTAGAATCTTGAGATATTATTGTGATTAATCATAAAGATACATCTATATAGTGCTTCCTTAAAATAAATATTTGTTTATTATAACATCTCCTAAAGTGACTATACAAGTGTTTAAAAGTTTAAGCTCAGCATTATTTAATTGATAAATCGTCAAAACTTGTTTTAGCACAAATTATCAGTTACAATATATATATATATATATTACTTATCAAGCAAATTTTAAATTAAATGGCCTATAAATGTACATATATTCACATTAAAATTGCGATAAATCAGCTTCTCCAGGATGACTATTTCAAACATTTCTCAGCTAACTGCAATAAATTATTTATGTAGTTGCCATTTTAGCATTAACTTGTTTCACTTATGTAAGTACAAAATTATCCCAAATCCAAAACTCAATCAAACTAGCCAAGAAAACAAAATCTACAACACAAACAATGGTTTCACTGCTCTCAATAGGAATATGAAAAATTGAAAATGTTTTTTAAAGATTGAAGTCTTATTCCTAATCCAATGAAGACAGTATAGTAATTTTTTTATCTAAATAACAAGGATCATTTTGCAATCTGAATATAATCTTTTGCAATATTAATCTATAGCATAATTCTATCCCATGCTATTTAAAAGCAACTTTAGATCATAGACCAAGTTATTTTTCTCATCTAAGATTAGATCAAAATTAATTTTTCTTAGCATCAGCATTTTTTACTGGAGAATATTATATCCCTTGTTGGAGAAAAACTTCTCACTTAAACTTCCTGGGACTTCAATTAAATACTATCATGAGAAATTTTACTGGTACACCCAAGTGTGTTTCTTCACAAAGGCTTTATCTTTTTTTTTTTTAAATATTCCTCCACCTGATTTCAGAAGAGACTGTGAAGCAGGTCAAAATTGCCAATAACTAAAGATATAGTTTCATCACTCAAGACTAGGCTGAAATCAAGATTTTTAATTTTTGTTATTCAATCAAGAATCTACAATCAAAGAATTATGGCATAAAAACAATTCTTATGATATTCTAAATAAATTACTTTTTTCAGATTTAACAATAAAGCCACCTGAATTTGGTCTTTTTAGATGCAACTATAGTCTCATCAACAGATTCAGGATAAACTATGGTCATTGCATTCCTCTGCTTCACAAAGAGAATTTATTTTCACCCACTAATTTTTGTAAATGTGGATAAATAGTAACTATGAACCATATTGTTAATAACTATCAAACATATGGCTATACTAGCAAAGTTGAAGGATTTAATAAAGCCTTTAATGAATCTATTTGGTTGCAATCTCAACATGTTTCTTTATGATATCTTGTTAATTATTAAGCTGTACAAATCCATATACTAAATAATGAACTGGGAAAATATTGTGGAGATGAAAACATTGATGAGTTGTAATTAAACAATATATTAGGGTCTTTTAGAAGGAAAGGTTTACTGCAGAAATAAAAGACAGCTTCATAAAATGTCAGTCAGAATAGAGAATAATATATTTTATATATGGACATAATTTTCATTCTCAGATTGGTTTATTTACTCATTCAAAAGTCATCTTTAATGGATTATTGCTTTTTTTTTTTTTTTACTTTCTATCATTATTATTTTTGGATTGGAATAACCATGAATGGCTGCTGATAAAAAGACTCATTTTTGAAGACCAACTAGATTTTGAAAAATAATATCATAGCAACATGCTAACACATATAAATGTTGTTTGCAATATCAATGCTATTCAAGTTGATCATTAACAGAATCATTTAAACATTCTTATTTGGAAATATATATGTTAGATAAGTGATATAATAAGAAAATGACTGTAACATATACATCACATCATTTCTTTATTACATATGTATGTATATCTGAGGTAGAATATACAATTGTGGCATGCATACAAACTAGATTAAAAAAAATATAATTATGGCTATTGATAGATGAATGAAGTTAGTAAATTCAGTACATAGATTTCATGTTCATAGATTCAGTCAGATAAATTATGATTAAAAAAGTAGTTAACATGTTTATTTGTCTTAGCTTTTTTAACATTTTTTTGTAAGATTTGATTAAAAAAAAACGTAGTATTCCGTTTGTATCTATAATTGATAAAAAAAAATAGTGCTAATATTTTTATTATATATTCAATAATTACGTCATTTAAACATGGCTGCATAAATAAGTATAATTTTTACAGATTATAATACTGATTGGAGAAATGTATAAAGTGTACAGCTAATTATTAGCATCCAAGTTCCAAAATGTGACAATAGATTTTTTTAATTGAATGAACCGATACTCAATATTTTATTTCTATTTTTTTGTGTGTGTTCTTTACTGTGAATTGATATAAGAACGTTTACTTACAAGCAAACTATTGTGATCTTTCTCAAGATAATATAGAAATGATTATGATTTTTTGGATTTATTTTTTATTGCCGTAGTAATAGTATATACATAATACTTTTCATACTTATGTGCGTATGCTTGCAGAAGTGGGATATTTTTACCCTCTTCTTTCTGCTTTATTATCTGGCTTTAATTATTGGGTTGAGTGCAGTTTGGGTGAAACACCAGAAATGAAAGTGCATTTGTCCAAATAGTTAAAACCAGTTAATAAAGCAAAAAGAAGAGGGGGGGGGGAGGGATATCCCACTTCATCAAGCATATACACATATGTATGCAAAAATACTACACATATAATAAAATGAAAATTAAAATTATATATATAAAGATAATATTATTTAATTTTTTTTTTTTTTTCATTAATTAATGTAACTACTGAAATTTTGGAATCCACATGGAATCTACATGTGCTTTTCATTTTAACTACTCTATATGCAATTAATGGCTATTAAATATCCAGTGCTGAAAATTAGTACTTTAGAAATATTACAATGTATATACTGTGTGTTATCTGTATAAAAGATTTGTACTATGCTTTAGACATATTTGATTAATAAATTATGCACATCTTTTGATGTGACAAAAGGTGGATGGAATTGTATATTATTTTTTAAGTGTCTCGGTATTTCATTAAAGTAAAAAAAAATATATATATATTTTTTTTGGAAAAATCATTCAGCAGTAGCTTCACTAAAGTTTGACTATAATTATGTATATTACAAACGTACAAAATTTATTTTATCAAAAAGAAAATAAAAGTCATTATCATAAATAATCCATTATAATATAACTGTTGGGGAAATAGCATTCCATGTTGGAAAGAGAATCTATTTGCTTAATTGAATAATTTTATGTTACTCTGATTTCTGTATATGTTATTATATATTTTTGCTTCTTAAAATTTACTTTATTAATTATACAAAGAGCAGATGAAAGGGAGGAGCATTAACTTGTTAATTTTATTTTTTTTTCGTACCACCTCAGTGATAAATTGACAGCTTTTATTGACCTATATATAATGTTGTTTTTTGACATTTATTATTTATTATTTTAAAACATTTGAATTTTAATTAGTTTTATTTATTATTATTATTTCTTGGCATTACCTTGTTGATTAATTAAAAAATGTTGTAAGGATTCTTCTAATGTTTTAGTAACATTATGACTTACTTTTTCAATTAATAAACTATATTCTAATTTGTATGTGTGCATAATTAAATTATTAAATGGGAAAAATTAAATCGTTCTTATATTTTTTTCAAATAATACAAGTATTATTTTATTTTTTACAATTATTTTTAAAAAAAAAACATGCATTTATACTATATATTTATGTTTTCTACTATTCATATCATTTTTTTTTTTTTTTTTGGCTTAGTATCAAAACAACTTTAAACTTTACTTGTATATATAATTCAAGAATACAATTATATTATAGATTTTAAGATTTTTTTGAATAGAATTGTTTGATTCTTTATATATCACTCTTTTCGTTTTGAGCTTTAATCATCATATATCTGGAATGTAATATTTCTTTATTTTAGAGAATAATAACTATATATTTTCTTTTTAAAAAGATAGATTATTTTTAAATTAAATAGTACTAAAAATGTATATATATATAATTGAATGGTCATTTGGAAGATTCTAGAAAAAGAAGTGAAAACTGAACTTTGATTTAACAATTTGACATTTGAATTTAAAGAACTCCTTAACATTTGGTACAAAATGTCAAAATTATAGATTCATTATTATTTTATTGGAACTGTTTATTATAAAATTGCAATACAAGTCTTGATATGTAGGCCCAAGTCATCTTATCATCAACAATAATTAGACATTCCCATAATTGATTATTAAAAAATTATTTGAAGACAAATCTAGATTTTTTGAGATTATTTATGATGAGAAGCCATAAACAAATTATAAACAATATATATAACAAGCATGCCATGTTTGTCTAAATTATAAACTTATTAATATAGAAAATGTTATGTTGTATGTAAATAATTTCTATGATAATAGTTTAAGTTCTGCAGCAATATAAATTTTAATGAGAATTGTATATATTGTTGGATATCTTATGACTTGTGTATTGTGTTTGGGATTTTTTCTGTAAAGCAGATTGCATGATTCCATAGAGTCCCTGCAAGATAGTAATCATTATTTACATGTTTATTTATGTCATATATTTTGAATTGCTTTAAGTTTTAAGTTTTTCTTGAAAATAATGTTATTTTATTACTTGATGAATGTTGAATGTTTTAAAATTAATGATTTAACATTTAATTATAAATTTTAATGCTGTTGTATCTATTACTAAGGCACATTTTATTGGATAAACTATATGAACTGAATGCAAAGCAATGATACTTTTTAAAAAATGTATTTTATAATGAAGTTAATTAGGATTTTTGTGAAAGAATTATATTTCATTTGTATTGTAAAAATTAAATTACTGAGACTATAAAGAAGTATAACATCAACTGCTGTTATTAAAAATATATGGGTGAGCATAGAAATATATTGGAAAGTTACTAGCAGACAAGATGTTGAAGTTTCAGAAATAAAAGTTTACTACAGAAAAATTTAAAAGAAAGCATCATTAGATATCACAAAACTTAAGACCTCCCTGTGATATATTTGCCTTATTTATGGTTTGTATCATCATTATTTGACTCTTTTTTTTTTGCCTTTTTCTTTTTTTTTTTGGAATTAGGATAGCCATATTCATGTATGAGTTTCACCTCTTTTGACAAAGTAAAAATTTAGATTAAACAAATCAAGAAAGAGCGAGAATTTGAAAAGAAACAACAACGATAACAAAGTAACTTTTTGCGATTTGTCAGTCTTTTGTGTATTCTTATAATGATACTAGTAAGAGTTGATTATGTAATATTAATGTTTATTATTGGTTTTTTAAAAATAAACGATTTTACCCGGTTCATTCTTGCTTTATCTGATATATTCTAAAATCTTTCTATCTTTTTGAACAATCATATTTTTTGTTGTTAATACAATACATTAATTTTGTATTAAATAAAATTTGTCAACTTGTATTCATGTTAGTACTGACAATCTCTTGCTGACATCAATTATAATAATATATATTATTTAATGTAATTAAAGTAATCTTGAGCATTATTGTATATATATAAAATATTCATTTTTATAAGAAAAATCTTTTTTTCATCTTGATTACAAAAATTTTATATCAGAAATTTAAAATGTTTCTGTATCTCAACATGACCATTTTTATAAACTTGTTTCATAGTTGAATTTATATAAATGTTCTTTTATAAAAAGGAGTAGGAAATTTTTTTCTTGAAAAAGATTTCAGAATGAAGTCAGAATGTCAAAATAATTGATCCAGTATTGTGGAAACTGTTCCTGATATTTACAAACTACGTAATATATCAAGAAAAAAAGTTTTAAGTATCTGAAGCTTGAGAAAAATCAATGTCAGTACTATTCTAGAAAAAAAGGAAGTAGCAAATTGGAAAGTGAAAATTACTAAACTATTATCATACTAATTTTCAGTTTAAATAAAATCCTAAGGAATATTTTAAATGAAATATTAAATGTTTAAATAAAAAATCTTTTGGCAGATGAACAAGCTTGATTTATAAAAGACAGACCTACTTTTAGCAGATACTTTTACTCAGTCTTATTGCAGAGTATTATTTCTGCTATGATGTATTACTCTGGTGACTTATTATTCTAAGTTTGCAATATATTTAAAAAAATGCTTTGCAAGGGATGTGCAACAAACTTAATTGATCAAATTTGTCTGCAGATCCCATGGAGGCATTATTTTAAACATATCACAACCTTAGAATAATACATCACCAGAGTAATACATCATACCACATGTAATATCAAACTTCAAATCTTAAAAAAAAGGTGGAGAAATATATTCATTATGGAAATATATTGTTGAGGTTTTAATATTTTTGTGACTTTTTATTGCAACACTTTGTGCCATCATAAATACCCAGCATGTGTAATACCAAACTTCAAATCTAAAAAAAAAAAATCATCTTATTTCCAATGGTGGAGAGATATATTCATTATGGAAAAAGGAAAAATATGAAAAAGAACCCTGAAATATTTTTTAATTGGTAAGCTGTAACAAAGTTTTAGCATTAAGTTATTTTTTAAACTTAAAAAAAAAAAAGGGTGAACTGTAAGATAAAGTTTTAGCTTTAACTATGTATTTTAAATATTTTTTTTTTTTTATATATAAAAACATATATAAAATTTTAACAAATAAAAAAATCACAAATGTATAAAGTTTTAGCTGTAAATGTATTTTTAAATATAAAACCATATTACTTACAAATGATGTGAGATATAAAACTTTGTTTTTTATTTATTTGAAATTTGGTATTACACATGCTAGATGTTTATGGTGGCAACAAATGCCGAAATAAAACTCACAAAAAATACTAAATTAAAAACTCACACCTACATATTTTTATTTGTATTGTAATGTGTTTTTTTTTTTTTCCCCATAATGAATATATTTCTCCATTTTGATAGCACAAAATCATACAGGTCAGCACATTTTACAACTTGGTGAAGTATATATTTGAGATTGATTAGTCATGCCAGGATTCTAGGATGGTATGACATCAGAAATGGAAACTTTGAATAATTATTGCTGGATGAAAATATCAGAAGAGTAATATGTCATAGCAGGAATATTGAGTTTATGCATTTATTTTATATATATCAGAAAAGTTTTAGTGGTATTGTGAGAAGAGTTTCAATTATTTTATGTAGATAGTAAAGCTATTAATTTTTAAAAAAATATATGTGATAATTCAAAAGCATTTAGCAACATGAGAAAAATTGGAAGCTCATTTGAAATTTGAAAAGCCACAAAACAAGTAAATTCACTTCGAGCAAAATATATTAATTATACATTGGAAAGAGAAATGAATAAGTTCAAAATAAATTTGTGTATACAAATGAAAATCAATATATTAAACTACGTAAATGAAAATAATCATTGAAAAAAATGAAATATTGAAGGAGCAAAATAATATAGTTTGCACAAACATAGTCAAAAGCAAAAACAACAGTACTGATAATGAACTTAACTACTATAGTTATTTTTATGCCTTAAAAATAAAATGGACTGCCATTAAGAAATAATAGTAAGAGCAGTTAGAGCAAGAATATGCTTAGTCAAGATTTGGAAAAGCAAAGAAGTCAGTTACGAATCAAATTATATGTTTTTACCATGTGCTATCAGCCTTTGAAAAGACTTGCTACAGAATATTGTAAAGAATTATCTAGATATAAATGTTGATTAAGAACTGCATTTAAAAAAGAATTGGAGAAAAAATTTTGTGTTGAAAAATCATAGAATAGAAATGATCCATGTTTGGCCATATACGTCAAATGAATTATGATTTTAAATTAAAAGACCTTTTTGATATCGCATAAAGCACAATTGAAATAAACACAAAGTTGGTGATACTAAAGAATAATGTGTTGCTTGTTTGTATTCAAAAGATAGCCAAAATTGGAAAAAGGGTTTTTTTTTTTTAAAGCATTGTGCACTTTTGAATGTTGACTCCATGGCTTCTTTTGAAGAAGAAGAGGTTAATTTAACTAGAATGCAACTATCATAGATATATTGTAGAAAGAAATATTCACATTTTTAGATTGAATACTTATAAAGCAAACACTCTTCAATCAATGTTAACATTTTTAAAATCCAGAACAACTTTTTTCACACTAGGTGGGGTAAAAGTTTTGTTAGATTAAAAAAAAAAGCATTAACTTTGATTAGCAAGTGTTTGCTTTTCATAGATATATGGTTATATACAGAATATTAAAGATCATGTGGACATAAATTATAAGTAGTCAAAATAAGAGTCATAGATCAATTCATAGATCACATGACCCTATCTCTTAAGCTTGTAAGTTATAAACTACTAGCTATTTGAGTTGAATAGCTGGGTTTGAAGACATGTAGATGTCTGAAAATTTCAGATTTTCCACTCAATAGATAACTTTTAGCTAAGTGCTTAGCTTTGGGTTGATATTTTTAGATCTAGTGTCTGAACCTACCCTGACACCTCTCTGAGGAGTGCCAAAGCACGAAACCATGGTCAGGGGTTTGGGGGGGGGGTTCCTGACAGATATATTTTAAGTGCTGGCTCTGGCTAAGCATTTATCATAAAGCTTGTAGAGGAATTGGCAATCCTCGCTGTTTATAAATTATAAGTGTTTTGAAAATGATAATAATAATTGTTAAAAGTAAAATGTATTATAATTTTTATTTTGAAGTAAATAATAATTATTTTATAAAAAAACGAGGATGCTATAGAAACCAGTCACAAAAGCTCTCTTCAATAATCTCTTATAGATAAAAAGGAGGATTTAGTGTTACTTCTTTATCACATCACTTATTGGAAATAAGTCATCAAAAATTGTAATGCCAAAGCTAAATATGTAGAACTTATTTGCTAGAAGAAGAAAACTAGTCATCTAAATTGATTATCACATAGAAATATTTTTTTTTATAAATTAATTAGTAAATCTACTTATTTCAATGCACTGTCTGGGGACCCCTTATAGGAAAATTACTATGGAAACTACCATGGAATGAATCAAAAAGAAGTTAAAATGTGAGTATTGCTAGCAGATGGTTAAAATTAATGATTTTAATGGCCATATATACACATTCGTAGAGACAGAAATATATGTGAGCTCACATATTATAAGCTTTTTCTCGATGAATCATAAATCCACAAATATTTTTTTTCATGCATGCTCTTCATATAATTTTTAAGTATAAATATGTAGATACATTGTTATTAGTATTATTATCATTCTATTTGTTAATTAAAGTTATTGTTAATAATTTTGTTGTTTGTTATTTTTTATCTGAAGTTCAAGCTAATTATTTATTTTATCATTTAATAATAGTATTAAGATAGAGGGAGGGGGTAGCAATTAAGAAATATAATTGAATCTGCATAGAGATTTGATTTTTATATATGATTAATTTGATTGTTACCTCTGACTATGATAGATTTGTCAACTAAAAATAAAATTGTTTAGTTATCTCCACCATGTACATAGTCACCCATTAGTTATCTTTATTTTCCTAGACAAAAATTAATTTTCGAATATTGTTTTCCATCTTATTCTTAATTTTATTATTACCAATTGTTTAAAAAGGGCAGTTACTGTTACATATATATATTGATATTATTTCTATTGTATAAAAATTTAAACTGGAGGGAATATTCTAATTATGATTTTCATGTAAAATTAGAAATCATTATTTATGGTTTAGTAGAAGATATATACAATGAAAATAGTAATGCGCTATAATGTAACAGACCGTCAGACATAATTGCTTTAACTGTTCATGCCAAAAATGTAATGGACTGAGGTCTGGCATAATTTCCAGATGGATACTCAATGTATTAAAATGAAACAGCAAAGCAATGGAATATTGTTGATGGAGAATATGGGAAAAGGTCTACATTATACTTGACCAATATTTAAGCTTGTCTACAACAGTTAAGTTTTAAAATTAGGTCAAAATACAATTTTAAATGGTATACCCAGAACCCTCCCAACTTACAGGTCCTATGACATCTCTGAGTTCAAACTCAGTGAAGAAATTTGCCTTTAACTCTACTCAAAGATGGATTTAAATAGGATGACAATAACGTGACCTCTATATAGGTCCCTAATGGCTTTTACTAATGAATATATTCAAATTGTGTACACATGTATGATAGATGTTCTGGTGAGTGAAGCATGAATGATGCTTGATAATCTAGAGACCAGAGAAACAAATATTTTAACTTCAAAGAACAAATATTTATTAATAAAATCTGGATTAAATTAATAACATTTATAACTTAATAAAAATATATACATGAATATAATAAAATATGGATCTCTCTTTACTATAATACGAGTAGTTGTAAGTTAAATCTTAAACATATCAATCAAAATAAAAATTATGAAATTACAATGCACAATGTAGAATAAACTATTATTTTGAGGATCAAATTATATTATTAGATGTTCAATGTTTTATTTCATGGTGTTATCTGAATGTATATTACACTTATATCTATGGATTGTTAATAAATGTTTTATAGATAGAGTTCATTCATGACTGTTAATCATCCAAACACGAAAATTTACTCATATATAATTACCTGTTAGTAAGTAAAATAAATATTTAATTTTATATATTAAATGCCTAATTAAATGTAGATGTTTAAAAATCTTACCTTTGTATTTTAAAGTCAATGTCCAGATGTCAATTCTAATGCACCCAATTATACTATGATTTTATTTACAAATATATATATATATGTATACCTTGAGTTGTGTATTTATATTTCTCTCCTCCTATCAAAATTTAAACAAAATGGGTTCTTTACATTTTAAGATTTATGGGGGGGGAAAATGTTTTCTGCAAATATGTAAAAGGGTGAGAAAAATAGTAACTCAACTCTCAGTATACACCAAAAAATACAAATATAAAATATTTAAGAGCATCAAAATGGAATGAAATCTTGGACTTCTTTAAAAATAAAAGGTTAAAATTTGTAAGAGTGGCTTCAGTGTTTTTTAAGCAGATGGTGTCTTTCTTTTATTGGAGCATGTTGAATGATTTCAAACTCCAACCACTTAAAACAATTCCCATGATGAAAAAGAACTCATAAAGCTCCCGATTTTGTAGCAGTTTCCTTTCTGATTCCATAAGAACTTCCTCTAAATCAGCTCATTTAGATACTAGGCATACCAATGGTTACACTTTATCACTATCTGATGACACAAAGAAGGCACAAAGATCCTGTGACAATTAATTTAGCAAGATTGCATCATTATGCTATATATATATCCAAATACGTAGTTAAATGTAGGTTTTTTTTCTCAAAGTTTATAATATAAATAGAAACGTTATTTATATGCAGTATTTTGCTTCAAAAGAAATACAAATTAGTATTTTAAAATTCTATTTCATTATTAGTTTGCTTTTTTTTTTTTTTTTTTTTTAAAGCATTTTATAATAATTATACTTTTGTAGTTGATAAGCAAATATAAATCTCTCAGAACTTTCGAATGAAAATTCATAACTTAAATAAAGAATGTCTCTTTTCTTTTTAAAATATTCTGCACCTTACCAAATCAATAATAAATAAATGCAATTCAAGATATTAAACAGTTTTTTTTAAACGAAATTGAATCATGATAATCAATATAACAACAATAATAAAAATATTCTTATTCTAAATCTTTGCTTCAACTGTATTCCATTTTTAACAACCAACAACAACTGTTGCTTAGTTGTTTTTTTTTCACGTTCCAAAATCAGTAAATGTTTACTTTTTTTTTACTCTTTTATATAAAAGAAACTTGATTGCTAGCATCTCTTAACGTTAGATTATTATGTCTGTCACGTCATGATTAAAACTATTAAATCTATAATGTATAAATGTTTCACATTTATTTTAACAAAATAATATATAAATTCATTCCTTTCTGAGGGCATGGTTATTTATATATATGTCTCAAAATATCCTAAAACTATTCAATGTGTTTTAAAGGTTGGGTGCCTATATAATCTTCATAACCTTAGCTTGTCATTCCAAAACATCAGTTATTATTATTATTATTATTTTTTATAAGGATTGGGCATCACATTACAATATATTTTAAATTTTTGTAAAGAAAATTAATAGGAGTTATATAGGCATATAGTGCTCTAAATCTGGTTACATTAATCTAGTGCAAATTTCAAAATAACTTAAGAGTTAGGTTAGCAGAATTTCTGATTTAAGTTAGAAAATTAAAGTTAACTACTTAGAGATTTTCAGTTTTTATTAGTTTATTAAACTGATTTTGTATGTGATGATTATAATTATTTTCTTTTTTTCAAATTTATTCTTTTTTTACTATTATTATTTTAAATTACTAGAAAAATTTTAACCTATTTTTTATTAGAGATTACTTTAATCGATTTTTTTTTTTTAATTATTTTATTTTAGCAACAAATAGCCAAAGATTTTCAAAATAATGAAAATAAATCGACATTGAAACGGGCAAATCGTCGAACTTCATCATTCCTTAAAATTCCAAGGTTTTATTATCCTTGCGGTCGTCCAATTTCACCAACAGAACATGAAAATATTTTGCAAAAAATAGCAATGACCTTTTCTAAATTTGAAGATGGAAAAGTTACCAAAGAAAATTTTAAAGTTATTACTAAGGTAAGAAATAGGTATAACCAGTCTCATTTTTTCTCATTTTTAGATAAACAATATTTAAGAATTATTTGTCTTTTCTTTTTTTATTTATTTTTATACATTATTAATAGAAAATACTTTCAAAAAACTATTTTGAAAATAATTTTACTGTAAAATGGTAACAATTTTAAACTGATTTTTTTTTGTTAAATATAATATATTAAAAATTTTTAAGCATTATAACTTGTGATTAAATAGCAAAATTTCTTTATGAAGCTACTTAATGGCATTTCTTTCTCTTTGAAAGAATATGTTATTGATGTAATGAAGAATAATATTAATTATTGTAACAAAAAATAAACAATTATAGTCTTGCAGGTAAGCATGCAGGTTTTGAATAAAATAGTGATCATAATTTTGAAAGTGAAATTGTATTACCCACAAAACAAGTGGAGTTCCACAAGTCAAATTGAATAGAAAAATTAGAAAAGGTTGTAAATAATTTAAAAACTGTTTATTAGAGATTTTCTTAGAACTACATTTTTGAATGATATTTTATTGCAGCAAAAGATTTCACAGTAAATAGTTTTTATTCTGAAAGGTAATATGTATTTATGAAATTCATTAAGTTTTTCCAGGCATTCTGCAAGATTCAGATTCTTTGGATAATTGTTATACTATATATAATGAAAGACCAATCTGGAGGATGCATATAATTCAGGGAAAACCATCCTTTGCCAGTTGGCTAGAGTACTACTAATCATCCATGCAAATATAGTAACTTTTTTATATTAATAAAATTGACTGATCTAATATTAAAGTATCAATAAACCATATAATGATCATCTATAAATTGACCTATTTCAACATAGCCAAAGATTAAACATGGCAGAATCATTTAAAACTCATTACATAAACCTTGTTTAATAACTTAACATCTAATAAATATTTAATTTATATATTCAATTAACTGATTATTGATTCCATTATCTCAATGAAAAATGAAAAATCTTTCTCTAATAATTTTGTAGGTAGTTTAGAATTAGTGACACTTTCAATTGATATTCTCATTTTTATGTTTTTTGTTTTAAAGATTAAAAAACTTTATATTTAAAAAAAAAAGTTTTTGAATTCAAATTCATATAAAAAAACTATTATGATGATGAGATTTATATTTTAAAAAATGAGTTAAAATAAATTATTACCAATATGCTAAAACAATTAGGAACAAAAGTAATTTTTTGACATTTAGTTTTGTTTAATTTTAAATATTTTAGTTATATTGTATTCAGAACTTTGAAAAAAATTAATTTGAATTCAAGACCCCATTTTTAAAGTATAAAGTTTACTAAACCTAACCCAATATTTCCAAATATATTCACAAAGTTAGAATCAATATGGTAGAAAGCAGTGCTAATCCCAACGTATCATTTTGTAAAGACTATAAAAAGCAGACTTTTAATGGAATGTTCTTAGAAAATCATTTATCAGGATATCAAATTTTGTCAGTTATCCATGCATAATTAACAAATTAACTATTTGTTTGTTAAAGTCCTAAAATTACTCATTAACTGCTGTTTTTAATTATCATCTGGAAATAATTCAAAATTAATATCTTTATTTTTAATAATTCTTTTATTGATGAAGTTGTTTTTTTTTTACTTCAGCAATGTGTAGTTTTTGTTTTTGTAAGGAGTATACCATAGCATTTATTTTTTTGTCATTATTATCCATTTTATTAGTGAAGTTCTCGTAATGTTTAAGTGAAAAAATATATATATATATATTTTATTTTTTATACTTATACCATCATCCACTTCTCATGTTATTTAAGATTAGTATAAAAATGGCATCATGTTTATTTAACTTCTAAAGGATTATGGTATATTAAGTTTTCTTATTAACATGTATGATTTGTTCAGCTGTTTTACAGTATAGCAATTTTTTATTACTTCATCTATAATTTCATAATACATAACATTTCAATTTTCCATAATTTAAAAAAAATAATAAAAATATTGCCTTGATAAATGTGTGAACATTTCTGGGATGAAGAACCCTGCAAGTTTTTTTGTTGCAAGTATTCTGTGTTAGATTGCACATATAATGATTGTTAAATTATTATTTTTAACAAAGTTTTTTTTTATCTTAAACTATAAAATAATTAAAGAACTAATTTAAAATCTCATCACTATGACTTATTTCTCACAAGGTAACTTCTATGTATTTGTCAAATCACTATATTTTGCACTTCTCCTTCCATCATTCCAAGCAACTCTTTTTAAATATATATAATTGAAAGCAACTCATAAAAATATAAACCTATTTTTGGAAGAATAATAAATGCCAAAATTTATTAAAGAATAATTGTCTTTATACTATTAATTTTAAAAACTTGAACATTATAAAGAGATATTAGGTAAAAAATATATATATTATAATATTTGAAGCAGAGACAAAAAAACAAAGACTTGAAAAAAATAGAGTAGAATACTGTTTTTTAAGATGAACACTATAAGGATATCAGGTTCAGAAAAGCAGTGATCAAGGCTATACTTAGGACAAATATAATGACTGATAATAGAATGATAAAGTGAAATAATTTGAAAAGAAGTTGTAAGAGACGTGTCATTGATTAATTAAACTATTCTATTTTACATGTATTCTAACATATGAAAATAAACTGAAATATACAAAAATAAGAATGTTATTCAATAAAAATAGTAGATTTTTGGTTTGGGCATATCTAAAAGATCAAGATGTTCTGAAGATTATATTGGGGGGATGGGCATTATTAAAAAATTTGGGCATGTCATATATTAGCCCATATTTGGGGTTTGAATTTATCTCGTATAAAATTGTTTTCAGCTAATTATTGTCAGGAAATGGATGCCTAGCTATCTTTAACTAAAAGATAAAGCAAGAATGGAAAACAGTAAAGTACAGCTTTTTTTTTTTTTGTGAGGGACTGTTGGATAGGCCTTTGAGAAAAATGATCTGTTTATTTGAAAAAGTGTTTTACCTTTTTTTTTTTTTTTTGTGAGGGACTGTTGGATAGGCCTTTGAGAAAAATGATCTGTTTATTTAAAAAAATGTTTTACCTTTTATTTACCAAATCAAAAAAAATGTGAAAACCAAAAAAAAAAAAAAATGTAGATTTTAAAATAAACAATAATTTTAACAAAAAGCTTTAGCTATTAAAACAATAGCAAAGTTTTCCACATAATAGTGCTACCTAGTACACGCTCTAATAATTAATGGATGCTTGAGGGTGATATATGATATTTAAAGTTTTAACTATCTCAAAGTATATTCATGTCAATAAAAATCATTGGAAAAGTTAGCACTAATACTAAGGTGAGTGGATGGGTTGTTTTTGAAAAACTCCAGAATCAAAAATTAGATTTGATTTTG
Source organism: Epiperipatus broadwayi (assembly GCA_028023455.1). Classification (NCBI taxonomy): domain Eukaryota; kingdom Metazoa; phylum Onychophora; class Udeonychophora; order Euonychophora; family Peripatidae; genus Epiperipatus; species Epiperipatus broadwayi. Next base: position 5,691,929 of record JAQFVV010000011.1, read on the forward strand.
ATAACACTTTTTAGAATTGAGAATAAACTTAAAGAAGTAAACCAACCTATGTTAATATTGATCCATATATTATTTTGAATCATTAGTATTTAATAAAAAAGATGAAGATTGATACTTAAAGATAAGTTAAAAGAAAAAATACATTACTATCATTCTCAAAAGTGTAAAATGAATTAGATATAACAGAAAAAGATATACAACAGAATGCTAGGAAAAATCTTATATGGAATAGCATTCATATTAATTTGAACCTTTAAAAGACTTAAAAGGATTGTTAGATATATAAGTGTAGAATTCTATTCATTATCATTATTAACATTTCCACCCATTTTCAATCAACTGCTGGATGGTTTCTCCAAGTTTAATCCAGTTTCTCTGATCCATAGCTTCTCTTGTCTAAACCACATCAGAAAACTTCCTTATTTCATCTATCCATTTTATGTGTGATTTCTTACTAGGTCTTTTACAATCTTTTGGTATCCCATTTAAAACTTCCACTGTTCATCTATTATCTCTTCTAGCAATATCTGTCCAATACAAGAGTATTTTGAAGATTAAAGTGGTAAACTAAAGAAGTAAAAGTAAATAGAGATTATTTAAATCATCTGAGTTTTGCATTTGATGTGGCTATTTGTATCAAAGTTTCAGAAAATGTTCAAGAATTATCAGATGAAAGTAAGAAACCAGAACTAAGAATAAATGATAAAAAAAAAAAACCAAGAAACTAAAGATTAATAATCATGAATTAGAAGAAGTTAACAATTAAAATATCTTGATCAGATTTTTATCAATAATTTGTTAAGTTAAATTTTTTTCATTCTCGTTGCAGACTTTGATTTCAATGGTATAACTGCAACACAATATTATTTTTGTAGGTATACTTTTCCATTTCTTTTATCAGAAACACTGAATTATATATTTCAAATATATTTTATTAATATGTAACATTATTATTTATTATTAGTATAATTAAATATTAATATGTTTAATGTTATTTATTAAAATTCTTTTATTATTAAACTATGATTTCTTTATATATATATATAATTATTTTGTAAGGAATATAATTCTGATATGATGATAATCATCCTTTATGCATGTACCATAATTTTAATATTAATTTAATACCCTTCATATATGCACCAAACTTTTATTTAACATCGTTAATTTAATATTAAAAGTATAGCAATTATCTTCATATCAGAATTACAGTTTGACAATCCACTAGTAAAAAAACTTCTAGATTATTTCCATTCAAAGGAATATAATTGTAAATTCTGACTATTTGATCTTTCTCAGTTTATGAAAATGATTTCATTTCTATGAAATCAGTTTTTTTAAATTATTATTTAAAAATTTTAATGGTTATGATATAACTCTATCATTGACTTTGTTATATTAACATATAAATTATTTCTTCTTTTATAAACTGTAGTTTATTTACTTTTATTTATTTAGGGTGTGGATTTAGGCAGCATAATTATTAAATAGATATTATAAAGAAAACTGTAGAAGTTCCAGCTATGAGATAGATTCATTAATGGCTTTATTAAATCCTTTAATTTTGACACTGTAGCCTTAAATCTAACAGTCATTAATGATATGGTTCATAGTTTGTATTTACCTATATTTACTAAGATCAGTGACTAATAAATCCCATTTATGAAGTTAATGAATGCAATGACCATGGGTTGCTCTGAATCTATTGATGCAACTTCAGTTGTGCCTCGGAAGATCAAACCAGCTAGCTTTATTGTTGATCTGGAAAAAGAAATTTATTTAGGAATTTCATAAGAATTTCATTTTTATGGCATAGTTCTTTGATTATAGATTTTTTGTTGAATATCCAAAATGAAGATCTTGATTTGAACAGAGTTATAGATTTTTTGTTGAATATCCAAAATGAAGATCTTGATTTGAACAGAGTTTTAGATGGTGAAACTATATCTTTTGTCAAGTCCAATCTGCGTAACAGTTTTCTGTACATTTTCTGTGTGGTAATTTCTCTTTTGATGTTTTGGAGGAGGAATATATGAACGAACAGGAAGCCACTAGTAGTAATCTTAAGTGTACCATAATTTTCACATGGTAATATTTGAGTATCTAGAAATTTAGTACGAGAACTTTTTCTCCAAACACTAATGCTAATAAAGCTATATATAAAGTAGTTCCATCACAACTTAAAATAGTGCCAATCACTTTTCTGAGGAGGTTATGAGGAAAATAAATCAGGTTATGATTCAAGATTATGTCTAAATAGTATATGGTAGGTACATGTTATAGTCTATTATTATTGAAGATTATATCCAGGTTACAAGATGATTTTCCTGATATTTTAATGATAAATTGATTATACTTTTTTTGATAGTCTTTGAAAAATATTTCCAATTTTTTCATATTCTTATAAAGATACTTATTTATTTCAGGAAATAACTTCTTTTGAGAAGCCAAGGTAATGTCTATAGCATAGATGATTTCATGCCTCTGTATCTTCAAGATCAATGATTAATATATTAGTAAAGTAGGTGAGAGAAACTGAACTATGAGGCAATCTATTCTGTAAAATTTTGTATCCACTATAATGATCATTTCATTTGAATTTTTTTTACTGAAGAGTACTTTGTCAAGAAATTAAAATTTGTCTACATTTAAATTTTTTTAAAAACTTTTAGAAGATCATTTTTACAAACAGAATTATAAGCAAAGGGTAGATCAATAAAGATAGTACCAGTTTTTATTACTGGCTCTGTTTGATTTTAAGACTGTTATAGTTTTATTTGTATGCTTAATTTATTGAATACTTTCTGTTTGAATACTGTTACTGAATAATTCTCCCATCCATGCTTTGACTTCAAGTTTCTACATTTTTTATAAACTCCGGAAGTACTAGAAGTATGTTGACTACTCCTGAGGCTTTTTCTAATGTAAGATAATCAAGGACAATTTCAATTTTGCTGACTTCCTCATGTTTTATCAGATTGCTATTATAGATCATTTATGAAAGAGATGCTTTCAATTTTAGTTTTCCTCATTCTATCAATTTTGATATTAGAAGTCTGGTATATAAGATTGGCAACCTGATTAGCAGTAGTGGCTTTTTTAGAAAGCCTTTTACCTCTACCAAGCTTTTGTGGAAGTGCTCTTGCTTATGACTATGTTTGTAAAGTTTTCCTATGGTCTCTCCATTTTTCTTTTCTGACATCATTCGTGATTTCATAAGTTTGTAAGCAATTTTAAAATCTTTGACAGAAAAGTTGCATATAAAAGAGCACTGCTAATTTTATTCCAACCTGGAATAAATTACTTTTATCCACAAGAATGGCTTCTCTGGCAGCTGTTATTAAGTTTGTTAAATGTTTCATAGCAAATGAGAAGTGGAGAGATTCTATTTATACTTTGTTCAAGATTTTCAATATATGGACTCTTATTAACTTTTCTTAAATTTCATCTTGGAACATGATAACCTTCAACTATAGGAATTTAAATTCCCATAGTGATTAGACTAGGTTTATGTTGTCTATAGGGAATATGATTTAATATTAGTAGTTCATCTGGAAATTATGAATTTGTCAAAACGATAATGTAAATCAGAGTTGTTTCTGTTTGTCATGTGCTTGTATTGAATGTTCCTTCTTGCTTAGCATCATAAAGTTAACATGTTATTTACTACCATCCATTCTACAAGTTGACAATCTGCTTTGATCCTCATATCATACTCCTGAATTCTACTATGAAAATTGGAAATCTCCTATAATTACAATAAATGTAGGAAGAATTGGAATCAGTTGAGAGAGCCAATTTGCATTGGGAGATTTGTAAACATTGCATACATAAAAAATATATATATCATTTGATCTTCAGTAGAAGTTAATGAGTTTCTTAAAGTACAATTATATTAACATTGTACTAAACAGTTACTTTGTTGAGGATCTCCTGTTTAGATTTTGTTATATTCTCAATGTTAAATAGAATTTTATTGTATTTCCTAGGCAAAGATAAGATTGCTATGCAGAATGAATGCCTAATGCTTAAGGTATTCTATGATTGCCTGCATCATGTAGTTATTTTTATTTTATTTTGAGGATCCTATGACTTTTATCTCAATAGTTTTAGCATGGCTTTCCTTAATAATATGATTAGAATTAACATTAATTGTAAGATGAAGTCTGCTTTCTATTTAGAGACATTAGTTTCACATACTAATTCATGTTAATTTCAGGGTGGGCCACAAAAGACTGTCATCCACCTTCCAATAAACTGTAATTTCTAGAAAGTTTAGAGAAACAAAATTAACAAAGATTGGCATAATTGAATTTGCCAGCCACTCAGCAGCATTTATAATTTAATAATTGCTCTAAAAAATTAGAATTGCATTATTTTTAAAAATTGTAAATTGTTTAATTAAAATTATAGCTTTCGGTATGGTCTGTTAAAAATGTTTTATTGATATAATCTGATACTTCACAAAATCGATTTTTGTTTATAATTTATATAAAAAGTGTCTTTTTTTTTAAAAAAAAAAAAAGTAATAACAATAATCACAACATATAATTAATATCTTTTTAATTATTAATGTATAGTTGTATTTTATAAAAATAAAAATTTTGTTTTTAAATATGCACATGGAGACATGTAAATACAGACACATATACATACGAGCTTTCCCCCCCTCTCATATTGGTAAAATGTAAAGTTACCTCCAGTAATAATATGGTTACTTTTAATTTTCATAAAGTCTTGTTATTATGGACTTTAAATATGACAAAGAGAATTGAAACTTTTTGATTTTTTCTCATATTTTTTTAAAAAAAACCCAGTGGGGCTCTTGATAGGACAGATTAGTAATGATATTAGTGAATTTAAGAACTAGAAATTTTTGGATTGATTTTAACTGAAATAAAATAAAACATCAGTTTGATTATTTGAATAGAATTGTTGTATTCCACCCATCTCTTATATTTCAACAATATACTTTATTGACCAAAAATTTATGTTACACAGGTTTTACAAATGTTTTGCAATGGTTTTGCCAGGATTAAAAGGCAATTCAAATATAACTAACATGGTATGAGCTTACAGTAATACTGGAATGAGTTTAATCGATTGTTGGTTATTGTATAAATCTGGTTAATATAACTGATTACAGATGTGTAAGTGTGGACATTGGAAATTATAAATGATTGTCATTAATGATATTTTTTGTACAATGTAGTACATGATATATATATATATCATTTGAATGAAAATTCATTTTCTGGAGGTTTGACTGGTCCCATTAAACAGGCTTTTATGGTATAAGACTAATCTAATGAAGATGTCTGGAACATAGTCTTTCATAAAGATAGTTGTCCCATGAAACAGATGAGATATCTGAGAAGGTTGTTAGTACTGGCTACTGTAGTTGTGGTAACTTATAGGGACTGCTCTCTAAGGAGTGACCAGAGGATCACAAAAATGTCTGGGGGACTATGTTGTTATCTCATGCTTTTAGCTGTCATAATTTGTTGGTAAATGAAAATGGATGCTTCCTGGTGTTGTTGCCTATAAAAAGGTGCAATGTGTTCACCAGAAGGTAAACAGATAAATGTGGCTGTATGCACTATGGGGGGGGGGAGTGATTTTTGGAAGGACTAAGTTATGTAATGGATAAAAGTAGCAGACTACCTCTATACATTGAACATAATTTGTTGTGTGGAATTTAGTACTTAGCAGTTATTGAGAAGGTGTTGTTGAGTCTCCTTAGCTTCATGGCATTGCCCATAGAATGTGTTGATATTTTGTACAGATGAAAAAGGAAGTTGGAAGCACATATAGGTTGAGTGATTAGGAAGTCAAAAAACTTTGGTTCTAGTGCCCATTTTTTAAATTGGTGGAGATGACATCAGTTATTAATGCTAAGCATGGGGAGGGATAATCATTCTTTTGAGTCTGGATAAAACAGGTTATTTTTGCCAGTGAGTGTTCTTGGAATTGTGGGTGAGGCTAATCTGCCCTATGGTCACTAGGGTTGAGTGAATGAGTTGCAAGATACGACATTGAGGGGAAGAGGGGTTCTGTAGGGGTTACTTTCATCAGGCACTGAAGGGTTTGGTACTGGCTGGTAATAACTATTAAATTAATGGCTTGTTGTGAATAGAACATCTGAATATTGTGCAGGCGTAGACCATTATACAAGAGTTGGTGGTTGAGCTGTTTTATTGAGATTGATATTGTCTTGTGATCCCAGAACATATCTCTTAAATGTCAAATTTTATGATTTTTGAGCAATTTATTATATGATTTATTAATAATACATATTTTGAAAATAATGAAAATATATTTCTTATGAGTAGTTGCGGTAAATATAGTTAAAAGGAAATATAAATTTAGAATTTTGTATTATGAGATCTCATTAACCCATGCCCCAAACTGTTTAATTTAATGGCCAAGATTTATAGATTATTGAATCAATTCTGGCGGTTTTAATTGAATCAAAGTTTCTACGTTGTCATTGCTTTGATGCTTGGATGTCAATGTGACATCCTAAGCAACTATCAATACAATTTAGTTTGGAAGCCCATACTATCTGAATATGAAAGCACGAGATGCATATGCATATACATTATATAAAAATATTTTTAATTTTTTATTGTAATGTAGTTTCAGGAATGCTTTTTTTAAATTCAACTTTAACGAATAATTATTAATATGAATAGATTATTAATAATTACTATACTATTTGACCTTTATCTTAGAATTTATTAATTTATCATTATTGAAAACGTATTATTTTGTACCTGCATTAATCTTACCCAAAGCTATATATATATATCTTTCTTTTTCTATTTTTATTTAACGGTTAACTAATCCAGTGTAATAGGAATGACGTGCCAGAAGGAAACCCAATTATGTGATTATAAAAAGGTGTGGTTTTCGCTTATAATGAGATATTTATTTTGCATCTAGCACTTAATATAACAAATTAGTTTAAATTGTAATTCATAAATATCACTTCATTTATTTTTAAATTTTAATTATATTAGAGATATACATCTAAACATAGAAAACATAGTACAATATATATACATGAAATAGTTCTCTATACTAAGATATCTATCTATAAATACCTAATCCTATAATCAAGATAATAGTTATTATAGTCAAGAGAGTGATACCTCTTATGGTCATTTATCATTATAATGTGCTTAAATTATTTATTTTATATTTTGTAAATTTAAGACATCACTGTGCTTTCACAAATGACTGGAATCAAAATATAGTATTCATATTCTTTTAAAGGAGAATGTTTTTTCACGATCGTGTCTGGAAATGATATATATATATATATATTATTAGATAATAATATAGGCATTAAGAAGCTTACTTTTTTCAGTCAAACTATTTATTTGCATGAAAAGATTCAGTGCAACAATTCTACTTCATTTGACTGAATTAAGAATTTTTTCCTGATCCAGAAACCTAAAGGTATCCTTCACTTTTATTATTGGGTTAAAGTTTTCAGAAAATCTTTTTTTTAAATTTATAATTATTTTATTTTATAGAATAATTGTATACTTATTAAATAAATGAACCCACAAATGTCCACTCCTTATTATATTTTTCACAATACCTTTATTATAATTATATTGACAGTTTTGAGTGCCCAGCAATCTTCTTCAGAATCTTTTTTAAAATTCTTGGTACCAACTATTTGGAATCTTAAATTTAGATGTGAAAAGTAATATTAATATTAAAGGCATTATGAAAAATGCAATAGCAATGATGATTTCTGAACCTATTTATTCAAAATAAAAATGAAAGTGAATTTATTATCTTGTATATTTATTCTTACTAATTTATTACTTTTGTGCTTAATTAGAAATGTTTTTGTTATATGTATGTGTATTAAATTTCTTGCCCATAGAAAGAACTTGAGGTAACTAAGCAATAAGGTACTATAACTTATAATGTTTTATCAATTTGATGGTGTTTTGCTATTAATTGCTATCTTCTTACAATTTATTTTTGCATCTCAAAATTGGAAATGACAACTGAAAAAACGAAATTCAATGTGTTCATTAAGAAAATAATTGTGGAAATTACATTAAGTTAAAGGGATCTCTTTAATATCACGGCTCAGAAATTTCATATATTTTTAATTTTTGATTGGATTGACTAATTAGTTATATTACACAGTGCTATATACAATCTTCACATTTATTTCTTTTATGTTTATTTATATAATTATAAAGTAGTTCTCTGCTTTATTCTGTCTGTATAATTGGTATAGTAACTATTCATTTTAATTTTGATAGAAATGATAATGATGTCATTTTAGACCAAGTAAAAATGTAGCAAAAGAAAATAAATTAAAATTAGTTTGTCAATGTTATTTTCATATGCATAATATTATAATCATGATTTTATAAAGTATTACTTTTTGATGACATTATAAATTCATGTGCAATAATAGCTGAATAAAATGAAAGAAATAGAAAAGACAAATTCAAAGACCAATTGAGATAAGTCTGTAGTGCATGAATCATCTTTACATTACCCAATTTGTTGAAGGATATTTAAATTCTTGTGCCATCAAATCAAACTGTTAAATTAATATGTACCTAGTTCTTTATAAAATAAGAGATAAGTTGTGCTCAGGCACTGAAAAATATTACTTTTAAATAACTAAAATAGTAGCGAGCAATTACATGATAGGATTAAAATCAAACATTGAAACAAGAAAGTCCTATATAATAATAAGAAATTGTTCATTAACTCTAATCCTTATATATTTGAATTCAGTGCATTTATTATTATTTATTTTTGACTGATCTGCCATTTCCCGAATTGTTTTATTAATAAAAGAGCACTGAACAAGTTTGTAAATATGCAAATAAATGGTAATAAAAGTGTTGCGATTGTAGATCAGTTGAGACTAAGCAATTAAAAAATCATAATAGCATTGAGTTTAACAATGCAAAAAGAAAAATTTTAAGAAATAGATCATTTTACATCCAATGTAATTCGGAATGGATTTTAAAATGAAGTGTTAGTTCTGCTCAGTAAAATCAGGTTGAAAATTTACACATCAAAAGTTTTAATGTGTATGGTTCATAATATAGATTTAATTTGCAACTGTGCATAATATCAAGTAATGAATTAAACAATGCATTCTACAATAGAGAATTATCATTTGCTTTGTCTTTCTCAGGGATATATTACATCTTTTTAGATTTAAATATGAAATCATATGAGAAACAATATTTAGCAATAGGAGTAATAATCCACCATCTTCCCATGTAATCTTTTGTAAGTTTGAGTAAAATTGGCAGTGGATGCTATTTTTATGTCCATATTACCAGACTGGCTTCTAGATATTGTATATAAGTGAGATGCACCAGAAACTACTTAATGTCTATCAGAAAATTTGTGATGGGGGCATCTTACTAGTAATTATATATTGGATTATTTTCATCATTTAGTTTGAATTGTTAAATGTTTTCCAAAAAAATTCAAACTTTATTTAAAATTTTCTAGATATATTCATCTGTTATTAATAATACATAGGTTCAAGTGGTATTATTCTCTTTTTTCAGGTGCTGTTGATCTAACCACTTCTGGGATTAAATGAATTATTTTTAGATACATGAATATTGAAATTGGGGTGATGCTTTAACCAACTAGGCTATTCTGTCAATGACAACAATCAGTAGAAATTTTATATATTTATTCTCTTAATTTTTGTACCTCCCCTCTTTTTTTTTTTTATTATAAAGGTTATAGTTAAAAGTGATTTCTAAACATTATGGATTACCTGGGTTGATTTTTATGTTATTTGCTATTGTCATGTGAGCAGCTTTAAAATTTTTTTTCTCTGTGTTTTACTCTCTGCCCAACGTTTTCGTACTTTCCAACCAATGTTCATTGATTCCTTCTAATAATTGTTTTTATATTATTATTTTTTGTAATCATTATATTATATTTAATTTTTTTCAATGGGATGATTGGTTATGTTGATAAATATTCTTTCACACTCACATAGTGTTTTATATAGTTCTTGTTTTTCAATATTTCAAATTTAGATATTGTAGAGGTGTACATAGTAAATATCAGAATAGCTTTTCAAAACTATAGCATATTATGAAGATTTTTAACCTGTCATATATTTTGAATTAATTATATTAAAATAGATGAATATTATTTATTCATGATATTCTAATACAGTGATTTAATTCTAAGATTTATTACATAGGTTGTGTAGAATTTAATCATCAAAAGCCTCTCATGCCATCGATTGTGTGTTTCCAGTTTTGACTTTAATCCCTCTTTTTTTTCATGTTTTTAACTTCTTTTTTTTTGTCCTAATTAAAGTTGGAAAAACTATTTTGATACTGAAGAGATGAAGATAATTTTTATATATAATTTTGAAGAAAATTATGATATTAGTAGAATAACTTTATAGCAATTGTAGAATTTTATAACTTTGCAATTAACTCTTATTACTTTGTATTAAAGCATTGATAATATGTAAAATTCAAAATTCATTATTTTCTTAACAAAAGAAATACTATATTTTTAATATAAAATTTTAATTATCATAGTTATGAAATATCATGATTAATTTATAAAATCAGAGCAATATTAAAAATGTATGTGATTTTAACTATTATTGCGTAAAATGCTGAATTTATTATTTATCTTAATAATGATGCATCTTCACAGACAGATATTTATCCATTTTTATTTTGCTCTCATTGTCAAAAAGTTTTATCAACTCTAAATTCACTATGGCTTACTTCTAAAAAGTAAGGAATGATGAGAAGCATTGTCTAATCCGCTTTCAGCAATTTAAAGAATAAACAAATAAAATATAAAGATCCTCATATTGTTTGTAACTATATATTTGACTGCTTCCATCATCTAAATGCATTGTTAAATATTTTTTAGATAAATTCTCAGTTTATTTTACATTTTTACAATATATTGAGCTGCTAATATAATACACGTTAGCATGGAACATGATATTTTGAATTCCATTTTTCTCCTCTCTTTTTTAGATGTTGTTGGTCTGACCAGTGATAGCTTGCATAGGAATCTGGTGACCTTTAGATTTAAGAATATTGAATTTAAGGTTATTCTGTCAAAGATAACCATCAGTAGAAATAAATATATATTTACCCATAATGATGTTTTGGATTTTCTTCATTTTTTTAAAGGGGAAAGTTAATAAATTAATTTGAGATATTATGGATTATTGTATTAAGTTGATCTGAAGAGCCATATGCTGTTGTTGTGTGAGCAGATTCTTTAAATTATTATTATTATTATCAACATCATCATGATGGTGATGGTGGTGGTGATGATGTTTCAAAGATAAAGTTTATTCAATGCTCAATGGTTACATAGGATTCACAATATACAGGTATAACGTTTTCCATTTTGCTAGGCCTCTACATGCTAATATAAACTGCGCGTGAGTTGATCAAGCTATGTCAAAAAAGAAGAATTATATTTCTATTCTAAAAACATAGCTATATTTCCTGATCAACTTGGCCTATTAATTGTTGAGAATTGTGCTATTGATGAAATCAGCTTTTAATTAATTTAATCTGGGCGCCAGAATTCCTAAGAATTCACTGAAATCGTCATATAACATCTCACAAATAAAAAAAAAAAACTTTTAAACTAATCGGTATTACATCATACCGTAACGAGAATTATTTTTTTTAAGATTATTATTCCTGGGCTTATTCAAACATATTGGCAAAGGTAAATTACATTTTTAAATTTTATTAAACTACTAATAGATTTAATAATAAAAAATAATAATTATTATTAATAACGCACCAATGAAAATTGGTATTAGAAATATTTTTATTCTAATAGAAATAAAATGTTAAATGAAATTAGATGTAAATCAATTAATAAAAAAACAATTTTACAATTACAGCTCACTTCCAAATTTCTTCTAGAAAGTTACTAAAAAATGAATGTCTCTTGCACAAGAAATTTAATGTCTCTATCGGGATTGTTTAAACATACTTTTAGAAATTGTTTGAAAACGTTTAATTTGGTCACAATCAGGAGTAATGAAGCATTACTTACTGGTAAGTTTTGTGAATTCAGTAGTAGATAACTATCCATAGTTTTTCGGAGTTGAATTGAGCTCACGGCCTTTGATTATTAGTTGATCTTGGTGCTGGTTCCATAGGCTAGTCGCGTAAGCTTCTCTGGTGTCCATCGGTAATGATGTCAGCTAAAGCTCCGGTCTACTCTTGTATGAATAACTTTTTCATCGTAGAGTGGTCTGGATTCTCTAATCCAAAACCAACCAAAAGAATATCAGCTAAACCAACACGTTCCTCCAACTGAATCCCTCCTTTTTATACTAGAGGTCCCATTGTCGGACTTCTGCGCATGCTAATATCATGGCGTTTTGCGTTTATAATCTTATATATTCTTTATAAAATTTATGTTACAAAGTCTTTATTTTTTTCAGCATAATTCTGCCATCTTTAATTAGTTGAAATATTTTTACTTTCTCTTATCTAGATTGGTAATTTGTGTCTTTTGTTCTCTCCAATTCTAACTTTTATTTCTAATTACATAAAAAAAAAAATGAAAGAATAATTTAACTTTCATTGTACATTATTTTTTTTTTTTTAAAAAAAAATTAGTCAAAAAAAAAATCTAAATTTACTTTTATTTTTTAGCTTTTACCAAATGCCAATATATTTGCAACGTATATAAATAAACGTTACACAGGTTATATGAATATTTACATGTATGTACTAAAGCAGGGTATATCTACACAGATAAACTTGCTTCATGTTCATTTTAATTTGCCCATCTTCCATTGTATATATGCAATTTATTATTAAATATCTGCACACATTAGTAATAGGTGTGTGTACAACTTGGCATTATTCTGACATAATCATAAAAAGCTAGGTTTGTTCACTAAAATCAGGTGATATATTAGTTATTGTTAAAAAAAAAAAAAAGTAAAAGTAAAAATCAATTGTAGCAAGATGTTTGAATAATTTTATACAATAGGAGAAAGGAATTAGTTATTACGGAAGGGAGCTTAAGTGCCACAGTTCTATATCAGTACATTCTATCTACAAAAATAGTTGCAGTTGGACATCTTTAGACATGATAAGGTGTTATTAAGAAAAAACAAACAAAAGTCAGAAAACCAGCTGGGCAACGCAGGAGAATGAGGAAGTGAAGAGTGGATAAATAGCAATTAGAGAAATTAGTCAAAATCCATTAAAGAAAGTCACTAAGTGCAATGTAAGGTAGGGAACTAAAATATATAAGCATACAATTCGACATTGTCTAGATATAATAATAATTTCTTCCAGCGAATAATAATAATTCTTAAAAAATTTATGAAAGATTATGAGTTTTCATGATTATTAAGATTATCAACTAACTTTGTATCACCGAGAAGTATCATCCAAATTTCATCTTATTGTTCAACCCAAGATTGCCGAGAATAACAGCATCAAGCTAAAACTGACTGCAAGAAGAAATAAATAGAATGATTGCTGTACCTGCAATGAGTGAGTAGTAGGGTGTCAGCTTCTCCACAGTCATAGGGGGGGGTGATTGTGGCATCCTAGCTGTTCCATCCAAAATATGAAGTTCAAAACCATATCCTATATCCTCCATATAAGCCGCAAGATCACCAGTTTACTTACATATTCCTGAAGCCCCGAGAAAATTAAGTTTTACTGGTAAATATGTTCCACTATTTTAGAAACTAACTGTAACTTTATATATATACACACACACTTTAACTAGTCTTAATCACTCAAATTATTTAACCTTTATTTTATATCAAAATCTACTCTCTCAATTATTTTTATGAAATGAGAATTATATTTGTTTATTTTATTTATGCTATTTTTTTGAATGATGGAGGGAACGTGTTTATTAAGTATGATAGTTACACTTCTTTGCTCACGAAATCCCAGTAGAACGGAGTGGGGTAAAGAAGATGGCTAATTTAGAATCTAATTTTAAAGAACAACAATAACTAAAGGATGTCAAGAAAGTTACCTTTTAATTCTCAGAATTTGTGTACAAAATAATTAAAGAGTGGCAAGCGTATTTTTCTAAACATTTTCTAAATTATTTGTTTAAAGTATGCTTTTATATATGTGGAACTTTGTATTAAACCAGTAATAGAATAACATATTGACTTAATTTAAATTATTTTTATATACTGCTAAGCTAATAATGTGAGAAATAATAAAATTCATAATCATGGGTTGTAATTATTTTGGGTCAGTACGAACATTAATCACTTATTTAAAATGTATTTGCTGCAATACTGCCTCTATATAGCTCAAACTGCAATCCATATCAATCTATATAATGAACCTAGGATTGCGCTATCAGCTTGTTTCAGGAATAATCCACGTCCCAAATCTAAATAAATAGATAAAAACTACATATATCATTGAATTTGAAGTATTAAAGCATCAATAATTATTGTTTGTGAGTTATTAAATAACACAATTATTCATTGATTAGCTAGGGACACTCATGGTTTATCCCTATATATATATATATATATATATATATATATATATATATATATATATATATATAGATATATATATATATATATATATATATAATGCATTTTACAAAGTTATTATCATAGGCAGTAGGCCAATGATAGATTCTTAGTTATTGATATGTATATTCACATTCATGCCTATATATGTTGGGCTTGGTTGTTATTTTTTTATACTTCAACTACACACATTCTCTCAAAGATTCATGCATCTCAGGTCAAATGGCATAAGAGCAGACCAGACAACACTCACCAGGGTTCCTAATCAAAAGACTAGCACCGGTATAGGTTCAGCAGAAGCTGGAGACTCTGTGACCCCAAGTCCTAGATTTAGCACACCACTTCTCTCCATCTGGTATGCATCCTTGGTCAGAAACAGACACACTTCTAGTGGGGGAACATCTATTTGGATCAACCAGCTGATCATCATTCCTATACCATTGCCCATTCTAAGATAGGTAGTATCGTGATTCCTTCATAATGCTCATGTTTCAGCCTCTGTTTACCTCCATTAGCAACCCTAAGTGATCTAACTTTGAAGCCGTACACAAATGTCCCATTTAATAATTAATTTATTCATTGTATTAAAACCCAAAATGAGCTGGTAGACTATGTATTTGTTAACCCTTTATAAATAGTAAGCTGCCATGACCTTCAAATAAGCGTTGTAAAAGCCAGTGAATAATTTTAGTTAACTGTTGTAAGCCAATCTTTCTACTTTGATAATTTGTAATAAACTGTATACCTTGTATTTATTAAATGCATGTCTTTATTATGGGTTGCAGCATGGATGACTTACTATTATCTCTAATCATTATTTCTTAGGCGTTAGTCATGGTTTAAGTATTTTAAAACATCTATAATACAAGTCACACATCCATGGGTGTATCTGAGGGTAGTGGTAATCAAACTTTGATGACGGTAGTATTAATACATCCATATAGGGTATAGAGTTATGTAGGAAGTGTGGGAATCCTAAGAAAGAGTCTATGCTCAGTCTCCGAGTTGCAATGCACTGTATGAAGAGGGAAGGCTGTGTGATGTCAAGGGCATTAATTACGTGTTTGAGACTGGGAAGCTCAGGTAGGGGTTTAAAGTAGGGATGTGGGCTCTTCCCATGCCAGCTTATTGAGAGTTCCTACTTGGTCTTTGGGTATTGTTGACTAATTATACCATCTTGACCATTACATTATTATTATTGAGTACAAATTACATAAATGTCACATTATATATGACTTGCTTTTTTAATTATTACAAATTACATATAGATATATTATAACAGTTGGGGAATAGATGAATACTTTCACTATCTGCCGCACAAGCCGCCACTAGACCATTTGAACCTAGAAAATTTATAATTGTAGAGAGATGCTTTTGCTAAGATCTAAATTTTGACCATTAGCCCTTACCACTAGCTCAAGGAGAAGCAGAGATTTAAAAATCTACATTCTTAAAATATATTTTTAATAAAGAAAAAGATAAAAATAAACTAAACCCCTGCCAGTAATAACACAAAAAGATTATATATATATTGTACAGGACCATACTTCCCTGTGGAATTCTGCTCTTAATCTTGCACTGAGCATGAAGTGATTAAGATTTAACAGGGAAAGAAATGGTTACCAATTTAGCCAATTATATGTACTCATATATATTGGTACTTCCAGCTAAACTGATAGAAAGAGTGAATTGAGAGGATTCTGCCAATTACAAATCCCTTTAGTTAATATCCTACTCGAATGCCCGAATGCTTAGGACCTATGATAAGTACACATCTTCAAAAAGTCTATTTACAAATAGCTTTTGCGCACCACTCCTAGAAAAGAATAAAAATGAATTTCCCCTCCTCCTAGAAGAATATGTAATACCATATGTACAGTGGAGCATGAGAATAAGATTTAACACCCTGATAGAGCAATATCCCATGTGGCTAGCTCAGTACACTCTATATCCAGGGTCTTCAATGAGTAAGTTAAATAGTTATTACAGGTATGTGATTGATAATGAAAGATTACATTTTATCAAAAAATAATAATACGAAAACAAAACAAATTTAATATTATTATTAAATATTTATTTAATCCCAAGTACCCACTATTGTTTCATATTTAAAATGATATAATAAAAATGAATAAATGAATTATCACAAACCTGTGTATATATTTGATGCTTTGAAATAGATAAATATATAAATACAATTTTAAATGAATAAGAACAATACTAAATCCCTAAAGCTATTTATATTTCATAATGAAATGGAAGTGGTCAGAGCTTTTTACCCATAGAAATAAGTTATACTTTGTATAATTTGATATATATTTTTCAGATAAAAGATTTTCTGTTATACGGGCATACACTTCTATTCAGGACTTTAAAACCTTTTTTATTGATAGAAAATCTAATAAAAAAAAATTATGCATGTATATATCTGCACTATAAAATATTTCACTAATTTCGTATTTTACATGTCAATAAGGTTGCGTTAGCTCAGATACCGTAGAGCACTCAACATGAGCTTATCTATTTGCCTTTTATGATAGGTAAATTCTTATACATGTATATACGTGCAGTACAATTATACAATCACTTCTATTTTAAATGCAAAGTTATTAGTAGAGTTGTTTATGGGAAATTTACAGTGAATAAACCCCCTTTGACACTCATCATAAGGTGCCACAATAACAAAAATAACTTAAAAGGATATACGGATAAATACATTTTAGACACTAAACATGAAGTGTTATATTTATCGAATATTACAAGTGTATGTGCGCATATATACACATGTATATTTATGTATGACAAATTTCAGGAGTAACAGCAAAAAAAAAAAAAACAGCAACAAAAAAAAAAAAAAACTAATTGCAACCTTTGCTGAAAATACTAGAATTTGGAATAGAAAAAAAATGAATTAAAAGATTTAAGTAAAAGCTGTATCATTATGCCTGTAATGACCGTAAATTCAATATATATATATATGCGAGAGACAACTCTCTCTCTCTTTTTTAAAATGATTAATAATAATAACAAAAAATATATTTCTAATTATCGGAAATAGAATGAATGAATTCAATATTAATAAAATAATTTTTAAAAGAAACTTATGTAGGTGTCTTCATTTTCTCCTGACTGGGCTTTGAGTGGGCTTCAAGTCAACTGGCTGTGTGGTGAGGATTTCATCTCATTCTGGCATAGGCAAGGTGGCTTTTGTCATCATCGCGGCCGGCTGGAACTGGCGTGATCACATCTTGATGATTTGGACAGAGAAAGGGCGGGTGCACCGGCTGGTTGTCTACCCCACGGTCATTTTACTGGAACCTCTAGTAGATTGCTTCATATTTTCTTTTTTGTATATTATAACAATTATGATTATTATTAAATTTTCATCTGCTGTCTTGAATGGTTACTCGAATCCACAAGAAGACAAAGAGTTCTTAAAAGACCTGTATAATGGATTTCTTTTTAAGAAATATCAGTAATAGTCTGGTCCATATATGAATCTTTAAGTGGCTGGATGATTGAAGAATACCAGAGCCAAAGTAGTGAATGACTTGCCCAGAACGACTGCCAAAGAAAGAAGGAATCCCACAGCACTGAGTAAAATCTATCAACCCTACTCATACAGAACCAATTCAGGTACCCCTCTGAGGAGTATGAATCAGCCAACCCTTTTAATTTAGCTTATCATTTAGATTATGAACATTCCTATTTTTCTGATTAAATTCTACATAGGGTTTGATATAATATTTGGTTTCCATCTTGAATACTCAGACAACTTGATTACAGTTATCAATTCAAAATAATTTTTATTTTATATACAAAAAAAAAGACAACAGTTTAATTATAGCATTGATTATCAAACATTTTGCTTTTGGTCAGATTTTTGCCAAAGCAATTAACATTCTTTGCTTACGGAATAAAATTGCAGTTTTTAGAAAAGTAATTAAAAAAATAAAAAATATATACAAGTATGTTGGAACAATTACTTTAATTATTTATTTTACTAATATGTTCCAACATGTGATCCATTTGTTCAATAAAGTTTGCTTTTCTCTATTTGAATTTTTCAGAGAAAAGCAAAATACATAAAATGACATATACTGAAAATATACAAAAAAAAATACATGAGTTTATTATATGTGTATTTGCGTACAATATTTCTGCGTCAATTCAATGTTTGCTTTAAATTAATGTGTGTGGGTATTCTAATGCTCAGACCCAACTTCCATTATTAATATAGCACATTTATATATTTGTTGTGCTTAATATACACAAATTTACATGTTTATCTGCTGTAATTTTCTTTACAGCAGACTTTGTGCATGGACATTTGCTAATGCCTGGCACAATATATAACAACAACTAATTTAAATAATAAATTATTCAACCCTGCTTTAGGTTTCATTATTTTTTTTTAAACTTTAATTTTTAATTTTAGAATGTTGAACATAGATAGGCTACCTAGACTACGTGCTTAAAAGATTTTCAAAACATTTGATTCAAGGCTAAAAGTTCACAGCTAAACCAATGCTAGCTTTCTGATATACATACACAACCAATGCAGTATGAAGATGTTAGCATAAAACCATGCTGATAGCATGATGTTATTTAAAAGAAATGATCCTTGTCCAGTACAGGAATGTGCTTCTGTTTGGCGAAGGAATCATATATATTACACATTAAAAAGGAAATGCTTTGCATGCAGGGAGAACAGTCTTTTCCATCTTATAGTCCCTATCCATAGAGCTAAAGAGGATCAATGTCATGGGAAATACTCCATGTCCATTGCAACGCTATGGCTACACCCCTAGGGCCATGCATTCATTTGTGCACAGTGCTCTGTATGCTAACACACTTCACATTACATTGATATGAACATCCATATATCCCTCCACCAGCATCAGCTCAACTACAAACAAATAGTCCG
This sequence comes from Epiperipatus broadwayi, assembly GCA_028023455.1. Taxonomy (NCBI): domain Eukaryota; kingdom Metazoa; phylum Onychophora; class Udeonychophora; order Euonychophora; family Peripatidae; genus Epiperipatus; species Epiperipatus broadwayi. The sequence continues at coordinate 5,711,425 of JAQFVV010000011.1, forward strand.
AAATCAAAACCTCTTAAACTAACATACAGTTAAACAAATCTAAGCAGCCATCTACACCCAAATTAAATTTAAGTCAATTTAATAATTTATTCTTTAAAAAAATATTTAGTTTAAAATATTTAACTTATTTTAAAATCACCTAATGTATTTAATTTATTTTAAAATCAAATAATGTATTTGACCTATTTTTAAAATCCAATAATGCACAAATAATGATATGTGTTCAATTTTATCTTTAAATTTGTTGCAATCGCAAACTCCCTCCCTATTACCAACAGGCCTTACACTAAGCATAAAAAATATATAATACATATTTTAAAAAGATTATGTTTAACTTTTAGATAAGATTTTCAACATTGCAAAGATTATGAAAATAAAGTTCAGATGTGATCATGAGAGAAAGTCTATAATTCTTATTTAAAGGAAAATAAAGTTTGCAGATTTTAAATTAAAGAGAGTTTATAGTTCATTTTATCATTAATAATTTATACTTTCCTTCCTTTCTCCGAGCTCATTCCTTCATAATGAAGATCTGAGTTTACACAAGATCCATTTCTTGTGGATGATGTCAATTTATGAAGATGGTTCCAGTGGTTTGATCCTGGGAAACGCGGAGATGAAAGCTGCCTTCAGCCAGCTGGACTGAGGGAAGCGCGATCAAACGGATTACATTGTGGCAAAGACAACCACTCTCCTACTTTGATCTACTTTTAGGTTTCTTTTGAACAATGACAAACAAATTCAAATTCTTTTCTTATTTCTTTTGAATTTTTTTTTTTTTAATCCTGAAACATCTTATCTGGGAATCCTTGGATCCATCTGACATATTTCATATATGTATTTCATTGGTTCTGTGGTAAGTTGATTTTTCCTCTGTGGTCTGTGTGCATATATATCTTGGGTGGGAAAAGCAAGTCATTTGTTTTGATGTTTAAAAAAATGAAAATTATAATGTTATATTTGATTTTCTCTCTTATTAAAGAGAAATAAGTTTGCTGTAAAAGAAACAGATGTTTATCTCTGTAAATATTTTACATGTCAGTATAGAAATATTTTCATTGTATGTATTTTAATTTTTATTATTTGTTTTGTAATGTTATTTTAAAAATTCCGAATGGACTGCTTTTAGCTTTAACCTGTTAAAAGGGTTTCTTTTGTCAAAGATTTAGAACTTAACAGTGGAAGCTGGATTTGGAAAAAACAAAAAATAAATTAAAAAAAAACATATAATAATAAAAAATGAGAAATTAAATGAGATAGGGATGCACATAATTTTCACTATCAATATTCGATCCGACATAAAAATAGAATTTTTTTTAAATTAGAAAATAACTGGAGATAGTGTATCAGATTAAAGAAATTGAACATTTTTTTGATTTGTAAATAATTGGAGATGGCTGATGGCTTCCAGGAACTTCTAGGGATCAACCCAATTGCCATGGTTCCTCTAGTTAAGAAACTACAAGGTCCTCGGAACCTGGGGAATCTCAGGCCAATATCGATGATCTCTCTACTGGTAAAGACAGTTGAGGCCCTAATAAAAAATGACATACAAGATATTATAATTGATCAGCTGTCTAAATGCCAGTTTGCCAAAAAGGGGAACTCGATGGCTGATGCTGTGAGCCAATTTCATCTATTGATAAACCACATTCGCATGAAGAAGATGTCACAGCCAATCACAGTTCAGCTTGATTTTGCTGCCGCTTTTGATTGTGTTCAAGTTGATGCACTTATGAAGATCCTGGAGGGGCTCAAAGTACCAGCTACCTACCTCCAGATAATAGAGAAACTTTTGTATAGTAGGGAGGTGATTTTGTCTCTGGATGGGAGGGTGTCCCCAGGATTTAAGCCTGTTGTTTCCATTTCTCAGGGCTTTCCTCTGAGTGCACTCCTTTCCCCTGCCTATGTGAATCCCCTCCTGCTAAGGATGAAGCATCTCTTAAAAGGATACTCATACCTTTGTTGAGGGACAGTCAATCATGTCTCCTATATGGATGATGTGGTGGTTTTTCTTGCTTCATGGGAGGAGCTCTTGGACCAATTCGAATGTGAATTTGGTCTAAGAGTCAACAAGGAGAAATCGGCAATCTGGTTGATTATGACTGGCAAGCAAATTCCTGACATGTTTAAGGCTCCACCTCAGAAGTTCCTGGGTATTCATCTAGTGCTCCCCCCCCATCTAAAATGAAGGGAATTGAAAATAATCTAATGATTAAGATAACAAAATTTATTGGATTATTGGAGGATTTATTTGTCTTTGTTCGGGAAAATCGCACTCATGAATGCTATTATGCTTCCCAAGATCACATATTTCCTTGCAGGCTTCTCACTGATGAAAGCCTTTATAAGGAATGTCGAAACCCAATGTAGGAAGGTATGTTGGGGGGCAAAGCTCCTGTCATCAGCCTGTGCCTACTACTGAAATCTAAATAGATGAACGGCTTAGGATTACACTCAGTCAAGATCTCATAATGTACTTACCAGATTATTTATGAAAAACCAGATATGGAAGGGCCAATATTTCCAGAAGAAATAACTCTTACCGATAGGCCATCTTTCAAAAGTGGAAGGCTTTGGATTCAAAAGCAAATCTCCATAGTATTTAACAATCTAAAAATAAAGAAGCCAGGAACAATGCTCAACAACAAACTAAACTACTGGAGTACATATGATCTTATGAATCCGGAAGAAACTAAAATTGACAATATTCTTTCGATTGGGATATCGAGGTTCTCGAGCTTCACCAAATGTCTAAAATTGGAACCGAGGTTTGTTGATTTTTTAATCGAGGGCAACCTCGGGGACTAGCCTACCACTGACTTTCTACATAGTAAAAGGAATTATAATCTGGACTCTGCATGTGCACTATGTAGGCGAAGTAATGAGACAATGGCACATATATTGGAAGAGTGTCAAATTTGGAATAACATAAGAAACATTATTAAATCTCTCATTAAAAACAAAGAATCAGCTTGTATAAATTTGATTAAAGCCTTCAAGAATGGACATTTTGAAATCATAAGATTAGCAACATTTATAAATTTTTGCATTTGGTCACTGATAAATAAGATCATCTTCGAAAGTGGAGAAGAATATGACATGATTAAAATGACTTTACACTTATTAGAAGGAATTAAAGAATTAGACCAAAAATTTTCTCAGAATTGGATGTTTAACCAGACCTGGTCCCTAATAAACCTAAAACAAAGTGTAGTACTGATGATGAAAAAAATATAAAGTTGTAAATCCACAGATACTAAGAAAATTTGAGTGAACTGTTTACCTAAAACATTTTAGGTAAACTTTATATGGAAGAGATCCAAGAACTAGAAAATTTTATTATAAAGTTATTCACCTAATTGATGATTAATAGGAAAGGGCTTTCATTTGATTAATGGATCAGTTTTAATCAATGACCCAATAAATATATGCTTAATGGTAACCAATTTGTTTACTGTAAAGAATCTATGATATATTTTGTATAAGTTTCAATCTTAGATATTCTATGAAAACCTGCTTTTAAGTAAATTTTTATGAGTGTTATCCCTATTTTGGATTGGCTAACCTCATGATCTATAAGTAAAGTGTATGGCTTTCAATATATCATTCAAAATGACTAATCTCAAAATTTAAATGTTTAAATTAATATACACAGAAACATTGGAAGTGCTCGTCATTTGGTAAGATAAAGCTCTACAGACTAAATGGCTAAATATATTTTTAATCATTATCTACATGTTCATAAATTTAAACAAACTTATATGTGTTTGAATTGACTAACACCATCATATATGTGATATACATGATTAAATTAATGTAAATGGGCCACAACTATGATTTTCTGGAATGGGAAGTTATATCTCTTCAATTTTTGGTGATAACTAATACAAGCATAACCTCCAATTTTGTTTACTGGTCTCCATTGAGATTGATGTGTAAAGGTCCTTTTTTTAATGTAAATGATTCTTATGGATTGTGAATACATTTTTCTTTGAAAGATAAATAATTGGAGATATTGCATGAGATAAAAGATATAGAACATTTTGGATTGTTTTAAAGAAATATAAATAAATAAAAAATCTGAACTTTCAGTTAGTTTTTTGGGGTACTAGAAAGCAAGGAAGAAGAAAACTCTTTCTATATGCATAGGTACGAAGCACTGGAGACAAATAGTTAGTATGGCAACAAAAATTGTTATCCATGGAAAATAAATATTTCATCAGATTGTTAAAATTAACAGAGAAGTATAACTTAAAGATGCAACTGAAAGAATATGTGAACACCAATATGATGATTATGGGGTAAAGTCGAAAACATGCTTGGCTGTTAACCAACCACCCAAGCAAGGAAATGTGCTATTGATCCTGTTGTTTATTAAAAAACCAAAATCTGCATCAGATCAAGACTTCCCGCAAAGTAGGATAAAACAATTCCTTCAACTGATTCCTCAAGAAGCTGAAAATAGAGACATTATCCAGACAGTGCATATGGTTTAGAGACATTATCCAGACAGTGCATATGGTTATATCTTTGCATATAATAAGCTTATACTTATCTGTATCTGAATAAGATAAATTCCTGGGGACTAAGATAATTATTGTATTTTTATTTAAATACATCATATAATGTAATCCATATATGTATACTATATATATATTGTTTTTGTTGTTGTTTCTTGTAAAACTGTATTTTAACTTGAATAATTTTCTAAATGATAACCATTAAAGATGTAATATATATAATTTTATGAGAGTAGTGAGTATTTATTTTTTTAATCTCACTAAATGCATTCCATTAACTTGTCAATATATCTGTGTGGTTAGACAAGTAAACATATGTTCTAACATTAACATATCTCTGTTGGTATAGGTACCACCTGCTCTGTGATTGAGCTAGATAGGGTCAGGCCCTTTAATTATATTAACTTAAAATGCTCCATAGTCGACCCTCAGGATTCTTACTTTGATAGTAGGATTGGCATTTGGAATTGGCTAAATCCGATGACCATAAATATGTGACTAGGGTATCATATTAATAGGGAATATGTAAATAATATTATCAGGCAAATAGAGTGAGGTGATTAATTTATTTCACTAAAAACTTTCATTCCATAATAATATTAATAAAGCTAATAGATCACATAGATGTTGGATTATCTCTAAAATTGTTTGCTTAATCAGGTATTACTATGAGAACAAAATAATCCCAATTATATATATATATATTTTATGGTAGATAAGATTTAAAATAAATTATCTGCAGGTCAGTGGTGACTAGACAGTCATTCTGAAAAATAAATTTAAAATAAAACATAATATACATTAAATTAGCAAAAATATAACCAAATACAACTGGGTTTGTTACAATATAATTGTATATAAATTGGGTGTATTTGGTGGAATGTACTAATAATTTTTATGGCTGTCTTATTGTTCATGTGTTACATACATTGCTTGTGAAAAACATTTGTTTTTAGATACAGTTTGATACATGAGATCAATGAGAGTTTACAATTTTGCTTATGATAAAAAAAGGTGATTTCAAGTAGTTGGAAGAATAATAATTGTTGAATAACAAGATATATATTTCAAATTAGGTTTACATAAATTTTAAAATGCATTATGAGTTAAGTACATGAACACACATGGTGATAGGTGGTGAGCACTATAGATGTCAAGGCTAAGTCTTATTGCTCATGTGCTGGGCATTTAAAGTAAGTTAGTGGAATGATTTTGTAAACTTCTTAGGATCAGTGTTTGATGAGGTGGGAGTATTATTTTATTCTCAAGTGGTGCAGTATTTGTTCCAGAGTTCACCATGGTATGAGATCATGTGTGGTAGGCACTTGAGCTGGTTGAAATTCCAGAGAGTAGGGTGGAAATGATATAGAGAGCGGTTGGAATCAATCGCTGATATAATGATGTACTTGAAGGGAAAATGTTTTAAATGATACAAAATATCCCCTGTGGCATGTAATAATAAATTTTGACAAATTGTTGTCAGCATATCAGGCATCCACACCATAGTGAGTGGCAGTGGTTTACAATCTTATGTTTTTAAGTGTTTGTATTGGTTGTCCTGAGACTTCAAATTGGCTTATTCATTAATGGACTTTAAATATCTTTGCTATTGCTATCTTTGCTATTGCTGACATGGAAATTGATCTTGAGGATGCTGGCATATGTTTTTTTTATGAGGTAAAGCTGGCAATATGGCAGAATAGGTTTGGCTGCCAATCACTTGATCGCATGATTGTATTGCAGATATTTTGATTGGTTTTAATGATTTAAAAATGGCATTTTTTAAAGAAAAAGCTTTTGTAAATATAAAATTATCTTAGAAAATTGTGGCATAGTTAATTGTTAATAATTGGTTCAATATAAATTAAATTTAACTGAAATATTGCAGATTTTGAGCGATCTTTTGGTGATTTAAATATCAAATTTTTCCTTGTTGCCTAGCAATACTAAGGTTTACTGCCACTAATGAAATATTTTTTCCTTTAAATTATCCATTATACACATGAATTTTTTTTATAAATAGCAAGCTATCTAATTAGGTCAAGTTCAGTCTTTGTGATGACTTGGAAATCTATCTTTAAAAAAACTAATATTTGCACATTCTTAGAATATGAAACAGGACATCTTGGAATGAATATAATGACTGGACTAAGATTAATTGCTGAACAATTATTATTATCATCATTATTATTACTATTCTGATGATGATGATGTTTTAATAATATATTTTACTGTCAACTAAAGTTACATGATATTATGATAATGATGAAAAATAATATCATGAATTACATTCTAGGTAAATGAAAAACTACTAGTTCAGCATAAATTAGATCTCGGAGAAAATGGAAAAATAGTAGTCTGCATGAATTGCATCTTGAGAAAAAGAAAAATTACTAGTCAGCGTGAATTGCATCTTGGTAAAATGAAAATATACTAGTCAACTTGAATTGCATCTTGGGAAAATAGAAAAATACTAGTTCAGCATGTGTTGTATCTTGGGAAATTGGGAAAATGCTATTATTATTATTATTATTATTATTATTATTATTATTATTATTATTATTATTATTATTATTATTATTATTATTATTATTATTATGTTATTGCTGTTGCTGCTGTGTTTATTATTTTCTATCTTTTAATATTCTAATATTTTCCCAATTGAATATATTTTTATTGGTATATTCATGGTCTGCTACATTAGTTGTGGTTATACTTTGAAAAGCTGGTGTCTTGCTGGTGTTTTATCTCATAATTTTCAAAAGTTAGCCCCATAGGATATTTATAAAAGAATATGTATATATTTTAATGTAGAAAGTAGTAATGAAATAGTCAAAATAAGAGTCATAGATCACATGACCCTATCTCTTAAGCTTGTAAGTTATAAACAATGAGGATTGTCAATTCCTCTACAAGCTTTGTGATAAATGCTTAGCCAGAGCCAGCACTTAAAATATCTCTGTCAGGAACCCCTCTCCAAACCTCTCTCTGAGGAGTTCCAAAGCACGAAACCATGGTCAGGGGTTTGGGGAGGGTTCCTGACAGAGATATTTTAAGTGTTGGCTCTGGCTAAGCATTTATCACAAAGCTTGTAGAGGAATTGGCAATCCTCATTGTTTAGTAATGAAATATTTATTTAATTATGCAGAAATGTTAGATTTTTACTAACTAATACAACATACTCTTTTTTTTAATAATTTGTGGCTAATCACAAGCTGTGAAACATATTGTTTATGGCTGTTATGTCAATGGCTAAAATAGCTAAATTGGTCTTAATAAAGCCTAGAGTAAATCTATCTTCTGGTAGGATTTCGACAGGTTTCTTTACGATATTTTTTAATAGTTAAGCTGTCTATAAAAAAACAATTATATGATAAATAAATAAATGTGTAACTTAGTTGTTATGAAACATTTATATATTTCTATTTACATTTCAAATTATATTATATTTTAATGTTTTTTGTATTGTTTTTGGTTTTGGGATCAATTGTTTCTTAATTTGTTTATTTCCTGTTTCCTATTTAATAAAACGAGACACACTTTTATTATAAAGTTGTGTAATAAATTAATAGCCTGTTGAGAAACTTAATATTGATTATTTTTATAACAATGTGAGTGGGCACCATTCTTGGTATTCATAAATACAAATTATATATTTTATGCTATTAATTAACTTTGCTATCGTATTTATTACTTTACAAAAAATAAAACAATGTAAGCAGAGATAGACTAGAAATTATTAAGATTCTTAACTTTGTCTAAAAAAACTTTTAATTTTAGTTCAAGTGAACATTTGTTGCATATTCGATATTAAATCTATGTAGTCAGGTAATTATTGTTTTGCATCTATATATAATTGTGTATGTATACCATCCCATATATATCAACAAAATGATCAGTACGTACTTAATTATCATTATTATTCAATGTCAACATGAAGTTATCTCCACCATGCAGATCACTGAATGCTACAGTAATTTTTGCTAACGACTTCCAGATTCATTTGTTGCTGAACTTGATGAAAATTTAGACAAACTATGGTTATTTACGAATTTAATAATAATAACTTATTATTATTTTTTTAGTAGTGATAAAACATGAATGAAAAATATCCAATCCTTTACCAGCTGTCAATTGGCAAGCCTATGATTTTAATGTATTTTACTATTTGTTTATGATAGTTTGGAGAGAGCTTATGATATAATGAGACTTATTTAAAGACTGTTTTATCTCTAGTTTAATGTAATTGATTCAGAACTGATGCATTTTTTATTCATGAAAAAGTATATAGAACAGTAGAATATTTTAAACACAATGTATCCACCAATGCACACAAAACTATTATATAACATTATAGGGACAGTCCAAGAGGTATTTTCAAAAGCAAATATTAAAACATATAGCACCACATGTTTTAAAGCAATGGTAGATAGGCAAACATCGCAATTCAAAATTCTTAGATGCAAACTCACTTTTGTTATTTCTGATGCTTGAACTTCATGTAAATTTTTACATAAAATCGTAGGCAACAAGCTGTTCTTTTTTTAAAAAAATTAAAATATATTTATTTATTTGGCATCAGAAAAATCAAATTTTTTACATGAATTCAATTGTGTTTATATATGTAAGACTATTTGAATTGTATGTTATAAAAGAAACTTTATCATTTGTTATAGCAAAATTTAAAGCTATATTAATTGCTACTAAAGTATTTATTATTGTTTTTAGGTTTGTGAATTGCCTTTGTATTGGAAGATTCCATTATTCAATGCAGCAGGAGGTGACAAAAAAGGTTACATCACTTATGATTCTTTTAGCTCTATGTGGAAAAGGTAATTATTGTCTTTACATATTCGTTTATACTTATTTATATTTTGCTGTTGATAAATAACAAATTATTATGTAAATTCATTATAATTTCAAGAATTCAATGGCATACAGTGGAAGATATATATCTTATCATAAATACATATTTCTGCTATAACCTACACTTCTAAAATGTGAAGTCAATCATATATAGTACAGAAGCAATAAAATATTTATTAATGCAGAATTTCTCTTAAGCCAACTTAGATGTTTATATGTATTATTATTATGAATTACATGTAGGAGTTTTCATTCAACATAGTTTTCTTTGCATGATCATAATTGATAAATATAGACTTACTTGTTGAAATGTGTTACAGTAGTTTTTTTGAACATCAATTTTTTAATCATGAAACAAATTTCAGTTAGTTTCTCATCATCTCTGTTCACTGACTTGAGACAATGGAATTGTTTGATGGCACAATGACTTTTTTTTTTTTAAATACATGGATAATTTTTTATTTTCAATATTTTCTTTTCTTTGTTTGTTTTCCTTTTTTTTTAAGAATGATTATACTTATATAAATGCTTCAGGAAAGAAGCTTTGTGGACTAGTAGTATACAAAATAAAACTTCTTTACAATGTGGAATGTTATATGAATGTGAATCAAAAATAAAATGCTTACTCTAAGTATTATTATATTAGAGACTGGTTTGTGGTTGTCATAGTACATTATTTATTGTTACAGTATGAAATTTAAAAAATATCAAAATCAAATATAGATATCATTTGCCATTTGAAAATATAATAGAGTAGCTGAGATCTCCATTAGATCTTAACTGCAAAAAACTATTTATCTACAGATATTAAAGATTATCTTTAAAAATTTAGAGATTGTAGGGAAAAAAGTATATTGCAAATAAAAATTGGATAAAGTTTATTCCAGATAAAACAAATTTCTGTTTGCTGAGATTGTTCAACAAAAATTTTTAATAGTGACCATGAGATGAAAATAATAAATGTTACAAGTTTTAAAGCTTCAAAAGATCATTTAACTTAACTATGCAGAATATCACTATGGAAGTTTTCAGTTAGAGAAATATAGAAAAAAAACATTAATTATTTGTTTTTTTTTTTAAAATTGCATTTATACAACCATCTATTGAGATATTTTGTTAATTTTTTAAAATTATATTTAAAATATTGATTTTTTAATTTAAAAACATCAAAAAAGACCAGTATAATTGAATAGCAGCAGCAAAGTCGAAGAGTTTTAGCACTGTCTTCTCTTTCATTAATTTATTCCTTTCTAATCATTCTCCACACTATTTGCAAAGTTATTTCAAGAATATATTTGGAATAATTAAAAATATTATTTTTTGTGAAGTTTATTAAGATTCATGGTTAATTTCATCCATTATTTGTGTAATAATTATTAAAAATCTAGAATGTACTTTATTACTATAATTTTAGACATATATGTTTTATTTTAAAAAATAGATGGTAATAACTTCTAATGTAACATTATCAATGAAAATCGTGCATTTCGATTCCTTCAAATTATGAAAATTGTAGCTAATACATCATTGCAGCAGACACTATATTATGATATAATTTGAGATATTCTAAAAATTAGAAAACAATTTTAATAATTTTTTTTATACGTCAAAGCATTGACCGGGAAGCGAACCCGGGCCAGCTGCTTGGAAGGCAGCTATGCTAACCGCTAGGCCACCAATGCTTGATAACAATTTTAATATTTTGAAGTAGAATCTGATAGATTTATCAGAGATTAATATTTTTCATTCACAATTTAAAACAAATTTGAATTAAAAAAGAGTTCATTCATTTTCTGAAATTACTATACTTTGCCAAGCATTCAATGATGAAAGCATTTTTTGTTGTCATTACAGTCTCATTTTTTCAATATTTTCCAAGTTTAAATATGAATTTTTAGAATTTTTTTTTGTTTGCAAATATATTTAAATCTATTATATTTTGATAGAGAATAATAGTTTAGTACTAAAATCAAAAGTTGAAAGCCTTATTAGGGAGAACAAGTAATTCTGTGGCCGTGCTGGAAAATTAACTTGCAGTTTAAAAAGAAGATATATTTAATTTATAGAAAATATCAAATTTTCCTTATTAGTTATTTAGAAATGTTTGTTTTGCTAAAAAAAAAAAAAAAAGACTCGCTTAATAAAAATGTTTTTTAAACTTTTTTCTTAGAAAACATGTTTTCAAATTTCATAATAAAACTGTGAGAAAAAAAGACAAGATGATGTTTACTCTTTATTTTTTTTTTAACAATTGAATGTGAAAAGAAAAAGGAAATGTGTCCTTTGCTTTTGATTATTAAATTCATATCTTATTTTTATTAATAGTATGATTTTTTTTTTACATAATCCATATTACATGTTTTTGAAATAATAATATGTAGTCAGTAAAATAATAGTATTCAATATTGCACAAGTATATTATTGTTAATATGTAGAAGTAATTATTACAATATCACTGTATTATGGTATCAATTAAACTTTATTACCATTATTCTTATAAAAATTTAATCTTCCTTTATCATACAATCTTTCTGTATCTATGCAATCACAAAGAATGAAGAGTCCTGTACATTTGCATATATATATATATGTATAATAATTGAATGAACATGCAACCAGTTACTTCCCATATAGGTGTATTGCTTCACATTGAGCTACCAAAAATATGATATAAAAAAACATTTGGCTGAAAATGATAGTCCACCTACATCTACACTAAGCCTTAATTATGTGTATTTATTCACATTCTTAGGGAAGGAAACATTTATACTTTGAAGTGTCATTTTTTTCTCTAAATAGACCAATTGATCCATAACATATGTATACTTTTACATACCTTATTATCTAGCTACAAACTAATTGTTAGCAATTAACTTTGTAGCATTGGAAAATATGAGCTCTGTATATATTTAATTAATCACTGCACACATGCATAAAAAGAATACTAAATCAAAAACAAATTGATGACTATATTTAAGTAACAAAAATGTTTAATTAATAACAGTATTTAATTAATGAACAAGTTTGTAATATATATAACAATTCACACAAGTTTACATTTGAGTGAATTAAATATTTCTATTGATTGAGACACTTATATGAATTTCAAAATATTATTTTACAAATTGTATATCCGTGTATGTTATGAATATTAAATATGCTTGATTTAAAATTTAAATTTATTAAAAAAAATAATATTAAACAAATTATTTAAAAAGAAAGAATGGTACTTATGTATTAATCCAGTGGTGAAATTTCATATATATATATATTAGTCTGGCAATATTTATTTGGAAAAATGATGACCTATAACTTTATTTACTGGAAATGATATAAACATCTACTAACACACATTTATGTTTTTGTGAGAAATTATCTTCCACCATTTACACATATAAAGATTTTTTATTTTGAAAAATGGCTACCTCTAACTTTATTTAATGGATATGAAACAAACATGCATTTACATTTTTTTGTGAAAAATGATCTTTTAATAAATAAATTTCTAAAATTTAAGTTTATTACGAATGATAACCAAACCAAAACAATGATAATGTATTGTAACGGCCATATTTATACATTTGTGCAACATAATCCAGAGTTTTAGTTATTTCAAGGTTGATCGAAATGAAGTTGTTGAGACCTCAAATCCCCTCTCACCCCAGTTACTTTACCACCGCTCAAAGATTTACCACCTTACGGATGACATGTATGAGGCTACAGTCGTATTTCTTTAATTCATATGCCGGCAGTAGCACAATGGTAGAACATGAGACTAAATTTATTAAATTAACACATTCACAAAGTATAGAGCTATATAGAGATATGACCTAACAAATAGATATCAACAAATTTGGTTGTGATTCTTAAATAATAATGAATAATTAATAATTGATTGATGAGCAGAAAATGAGACATTAAGTGTAACTGTATTTTAAGAAATTTTAATAGAAGCCAAATTTAAGAAAATAAAATAAAAACAATTTTAAATGGAACATAAGGTTATCTCACTTGCAGGTGAGGATAATGTTTAGGGGTTACAATACTGTCCAACATGAACATTTATTGTTACAATTTTGGACATTTATTAACTTTAAATTCATGATTAACTATGCTTTAATTATGGTATGCTATAGAGTATTAGATTTGCATTAGTTAGTTTGCAGAGCTGATTTTTACGAATTATATCTAATTTTTATTTAATGAACTACGCATTTCTATATAGATAATAGACTTACGAAACTAGATTCGAATTTAGATCAACGCTGAAATATTATTATGGAGGGATGAACTGGTGGTTAGTAGTTTGACTTCAGATACTATGGCATTTATACAAATATATAATCTAAGTCTGTGCATCTCTAATGCGTGCTTGATCATGGGATTCATCATCAGGTAATTTGTTTACTTGGACTGTACTACTTGCTGTGAATATGAGACATTTAGTCTGGGTGATTGGAACAACTTACAGATATTGTCTGAATCCTTGTGCTCCAGTCCTGAATAAAGATAATGGGGTGGCTCTTAAAACCAAAGCCCATTTTAAAAGAGAGCTGTCCAAACTACCGTAATGGGTTGAGTATAAACCAAGCCCATTTAATATATAAAGTAACAGCTAGGAGTAAAGGCACATGTGCTTCCTGAGAACATATTCACCCCACTGACTACATCATTACATAACTAAAATTAAGATGCAAATCATTAGTTTCTGCTACATTCAACAGTGACCAAGTTACTGCACATTGCAAAATTTAAAAAATGACATTAATATAGTCACAGGCGGCACGACAATTTAAAATATAGATACTCCATAATTTTTAAATAGTTATTAAGAAATTTTCTTCTCACTTCAACATATGAAGTCATACATATATATTTGGAATGTGTTGAAGGCAGTTGATTTACAAGGGTCCAGCGGCCCCAGAATATTAATTAAACTCTGGAGAATAGTTCTCAGAGTGACAGATTGGCAAGGCTGACATTGCCAGAGGAAGAAACACATCTGTTTTTCAAGAGCTTCAACTATTTCACTTTCTGTTGAAGATCACAGCTCAAGTTTTCATTTTAATAAATCTAATTGGTTGGAGTCCCATGGTACCATGTGGTAGTACCAATGTTATTACATTCCAACCTGCATTTTTGTTTAATAAATATATAATACAAGTTCTTATATATTTAATTAATTCATTTTCTTTTTTCAGATAATTCTTATCAGGAATCTAATCTGTATTTTCCAATGGCATTTAATTAAATTTGCTATAGGACTATTTGATATTTAATCAGAGTTTCTGATCTTTAAAATAATTTTGCCTAATTAGTTTATAGCATTTTTATCTGTCGATTGTGCTTATACATGCACATACTTAATTTACTTTAACATTTTCAGTCTTTTTCTGTTTCAATAAAAATATACATTTGATCAGATTTTTTTAATATCTGCATATTTAGCACACCTTTCCCTAGTTCAGAGATCAGAGGGTTTTCATTTCCTGTTCTCTGAATTAAGAGCATAGTCATCAAAGTGGATGGGGATTTTCCTCTCACACCTAGGGCATAGTGTGGTGTTGGATTCTAATGCTGCAAAATTATTAGCATTAGGAGGTTTCACTGAGTTATTCCCGGTCTGTAGTTTTTCAATTTGTGCTTTCAATTTATCTTCAAAAGTAAACTTACTGCTATTCTTTTGTAGTTGATTAATATGCTTACAAAGTACTTTTCCATCTGCTATCTGGATGGTAACAACTTGATTGCTCAGGTGGTGTGGTCCACTTTTTAACTTGATTATTTTGGACCCAAACTCGGTCATTTAGTGAAAATTTATTTTTGACTTCAGTGGGTGACTTAACTCTTTCAGATAGTACCACTTTGTCTAATTTTGTCCATGTTTTTTCCAGTATGTAATTTAATTCTCAATTCTCTGAACCATTCTTGGCCAATGAGAGGATTTATCTTGGTGTGGACTATGTATAACGGTAGGTGGATTTGACCTCTAATGTTAATGGCATTACCATTTATGTCATGAGCTTTTAAGTTTGGTTTTAGTATCTTTGGGGGATGTGTCATGTCGGCCACGATGATTTTCCAGTCTATAAGAGTCAAGGATACTCCACTACCACTGTCTATTTCCATAAGAACAGGTTTTCCAAAGATTTTTAATGTCATTTCAATTTTGTGATCCTAGTCAGATGATATGTTATTTATTAGAACAAACTTTTCTTAAGTAGGTTTGTCGTTAGTAAGGTGCTCCTGTCAGTTTTCACTTGTATAATCAACAGATTTCTTTTTGCAGCACATTTTCTCTAAATGGCCAATTTTTTTTACAGTTTCTGCAGTGTTGATCTTTATAAACACATTCAGTTGAGCTGTGTTCTATTTTCCCACAGCAGAAACACTTAATATTGCTTTGAATTTTCTGCATTGTGTTAACTTGCTGGGATGCACTTCCTTCCAAATTATCGACCTTGGCTATTTTATAGTGATTGCTGTCCGCTAATTTGATGGCTGCAAATTCTTTTGCTTGCTTAACCATGAGCTCATGGGCTATCCCATGCTTGATAGCTTCCTTGTAGTTGATGGCACTGTTTTTCAATAACTGTTCTCTCAAGGTGTCACTGGTCATACCACAGAAATTGTTCAAGGAGTACTTGCTCCAGGTATGATTCATAGACGCAGTTCTTGGCCAATTCACACAAGGCCATATCATGTTCTTGAGGGCGCTCATTCTTTCCTTGATGATGGTTCCTAAAATGGAGTCTGGTGATGTGTCTAGACTCATGAGGGTTGAAGTACTCTGCTAATTTCTCTTTGAGCTGCTGAAATATTAGTTCTTCCAGGGTTTTAGGTTCAAGCAGTCTGTTAGCAATCTGAATAACTCTTTTCCCTGCACAGCACAATAATAATGCAGTTTTAATTTTGTCATCTTTTATTTTATTAATGAGCAGGAGTTTCTCAATTTGTTGGACAAAGAGGGACCATTGGCTTGCCTCTGTGATATCAAATTCCAATATTGCTGGCTGCATTACAGTATATATAATTAATCACTTTAATTTTTTCTTGTTTAGAAGAAATGAATACACGAGTTAATTAAACTAGTAATTTTTCTTCTGCCTGTTAAGTAATCTGATGGGATTTCGATTGTCAGGGTTATTTCACAATGACTTGCGCCAGTTGCTATGTTGAGCAGTGACCAAGTTACAGCACAGCTGGATTGCAAATTTTAAAAAAATGACATTAATGTAGTCTCAGGCAGCATGACAATTTAAAATATAGATACTCCATAATTTTTAAATAGTTATTAAGAAATTTTCTTCTCACTTCAACATATGAAGTCATACATATATATATAGAATGGGTTGAAGGCTGTTGATTTATAAGGGTCCAGTGACCTGATATTGTGGTCCCAGAATATTAATTAAAGTCCACCGGAGTGGCCAGATTGGCAAGGCTGACAGTAATTGCCAGAGGAAGAAACATGTCTGTTCTTCAAGGGCTTCAATTAGCTACTTAATTTCTATTTCACTTTCTGATGAAGATCATCACCCATTTTAATAAATCTAATTGATTGGAGTCCCATGGTACCATGTGGTAGTACCAATGTTATTACATTCCAAGCTGCATTTTTGTTTAATTAAAATATAATACAAATTCTTATATATTTAATTAATTCGTTTTCTTTTTTCAGATAATTATTATCAGTAATCTAATCCATATTTTCCAATGGCATTTAATTAAATTTGCTATAGGGCTATTTGATATTTAATCAGAGTTTTTGATCTTTAAAATAATTTCACCTAATTAGTTCATAGCATTTTTATATGTACATTGCATTTATACATGCACATACTTAATTTACTTTAACATTTTCAGTCTTTTTCTGTTTTAATAAAAATACATGTTTGATCAGATTTTTTTTAATATCCGCATATTTAGCAGTTTCATTCTATGAAACCACCATAAGCCAGTTCATAAAATAGCATCTATAACTATACTACTAAAGGAATATAATAAATCTAGTTTGTTAAGATATCTATATAGGCATGTATATAAAATTAAGGTCGGCTACAGCATATTTGGGCAGCATTGAAAGATTAAATATGAATACTATGCCGTATTTTATCATGTCTGCTAAATATTAACGAAATAGTTTATTTAAAGCAAATCTATCTTTAAGCATTTGTAATGGCTAATTACATATATATATATATATATATAATAAATTTTATATTTACTCTTTTCAGAAGGGAGTTTATTATGTGCATTAATAAATGAAGAATTAAACAATTATGAGAACATCTAATCATTTCTCACTAATTATTTTATATTACCAAACTTCGTTCTGGATACAGCATAACATAAAAAAATACATAATTCAACTAATATGGCATAGACTTATTAGTTATGATTCTTTCTTCAATTAAATGAAAATTAGAATTTGGCTTTAATTTCTCATAGTTAAATTAGGCAAGACTTACAAATTAAAAGATAAAACAAAATTTACATTTATTTTTAGTTTTAGAACTTAACATTTGAAGAGTTAAATAAATTAGTTTAATAAAGTGGCCATTTACTTTAATTTAGCTAGCTTTAAGAGTTAAGATTTAGTTTAAAATATTCATTAAGATCTGCAGAAATCGGTTGCTGATACAACTTCTATGGCTATCTGCATGGTTGCTTGATTTTGGGTTGCATCCTCATTTCTTCAGCAACTGGGCTACTGGGTTTTATATTTCCGCATCTTGTAGTTCCGTTTCGGGAGATAGATAGCAAATCTATCACCCACTACTCAAAAGTTTCCATTATGAAATTTTAATACAACTTGTCAAAATTAAAATTTCAAATTTTTAGCTCAGAATGCTTTAGAATTAAATTCTGAGTGTCTCAAACTGGCTGCAGTGAGTTTATATACTCACCTCTCCCCCTTCTTCATCGACCACCCAACTTGTTTACCAGTTTTTGGTTCCCCATCTGTTTTCTTATTCCTTGCCATATTTTTTTTTTAGTAAAGCAAGGGATTCCTGCTGAGTTATCAATTTTCTTCTCCCTTTTTAAAAGTGGTTCCCTCAACCTTGACCCAGGTTAATTAATCTGATTCCAATTTAAAATTATTTTTGCTTCTAACCTTTAATTAGATCCAGATCCAGTGAATGGATTATTTTTAATTACATTATTATTATTTTAAAGACAGATCTAAAACTCTTAAACATCTTACTTTATATGTAACATGTTTAACCAAAATTTATCTTTATATGCCAAAATATAATAATTTCTATATTAACTTTATAATAAAATTTAAAAGTAAACAAAGTTTATAATGCTTTTAAATCTATAGCATTATTTCTTTTATGCATATATGTAGGTTTTTGTTACACACACAGCAAGGTTTCCTTTTTTTTAAATAAATAATAATATATACGTGCATATACTCTGATTTATTATACATATACATACGCGTTGAACAAGGTATGCTATAATATATATGCACACATGATCATTATAATAATTAAGTTTAAATTTAACCTGATATATGCAGACTTGGGTATATGGCTAGAGAAATAATGTACTACTATAGAATATAATAAGTGAAACAGGATGATTGATAAAGCTGACTATTTCAATATATTCTAACCTCAACTTTAGACAAGTAAATAGTCTATTGAAAATAACTCTGGAACCAAACAAGGAATGCTAGTGTGTTTATCTAATGATAATAATAAGATTAGGTATACCTGGATGCCAAATTGTAACTATGAAATTGTAATGCCTGCCAGAGATCATCATCCATGCTTATTACTATAGGATATAATGAAGAAGGTAATTAAATTGTCTCAAAAAAATTTATATCATGTTGATATATCCAATTAAATTTTTTATGGTCTTAATTTAAACTTAATAATAATTATGTAAATTCTCTCTTGATAAGTTATTACTGCTAACTAAATAATATAGACCACTTTCTTCTACAACTTTATACAGATATATGATCTCGAGTGGTAATTACAAGAATGTTTGTATATTTCTAATATCTAACTGACTAGAAATAAATCAGTAATCGACGTGGAGAACTCGTAACTTATGTTTATAATACATACTATAAGATTACTATTTAATTCAAAGTAGAATAAAAGAAATGTTATAAATCCTCCCCATTTTACCCCACTACTATTATTTTCATTCTCAGCATCTATCACCTTTAATAGTCATAATTGTATGACACTAAATGTCTGTGTTATGTTCTCCTTTATATCTTCTTAACTAACAACTCTTAATCTTCCTTCCTTAAACACACATATATGCTTTCCAACTAACTATATAGATTCATTATCATTATTATAATAGCATTTTCCGATTTTAATACTTACACTACTTGACTTCCAAGCTAGCTCTCTTAGATTTAATAATCGAAGTACTCAAATTTCTCAAGGTCTTAATCTGCTAATGAGGTGCAATTATTAATGATTACAGTGCAATGGATATGATCCCGAAACGTGCTAAATTAAATTTTAATGTGAGTTTACCAGTGGGAATCATATTATATACCAAAAGCAGAAAAAGGATTTTATGTCTACTCGTAATATTCATAACATTGCAACGAACCAAATAACTAAATTTAACATATCAAAATTGACTATTTCTCTCATTTTATTTTTATTTCATATCTTCTGTTTGCCACATTTAACCAGTACTTTTAAATCTATTACATTTTACAAATTGGGTATAATCTTTATTCACACGAAATGATCGTTCCCCTCTTCTCTATATAAGAAAAAATCTTTCTTGGTTGATATTTTACAAAGGAGAACTATGGAAATCAATCGTGGAAGTAAACTATGGAAATCAATCATGGAAATCGATCAACATAAGACAATTCATAAATTTAAATGTGATCTGGTATTATTATAAAATTGGTTATGGCAGTATATAGAATATACCTTTTATAAGGCAGTAAGGGTTGTAGGTATAAGCTCTAGATATAAGTTCTGGATATAGATTCTGGATATAGGTTCTAGATATAGGTTCTAGACATTTGAAATATTAAACACAAGATGCACATGTAAATTTATAACAATAACAAATATTTATTATGCTTAAACAAGAAAGAAACACCCATATATATAGTATGACTACAATCTCAAATATTATACTGATTGTAAAATAAAAAATTACATTCTTTTATATGAAATTCACTTTAACTAAAAAAAATAAAATAATAATAATAATAAAAAAAATACTTTCAGATTATTTAAATTTCCTTAAACCTAATCACTGTTTTGACCCATATTTCAATTTAATGTTAATGCGCTTACGCACGGAATCAGAATTCCGCATTTAAATATAAATATGAAATTGTCTTATAACTTTACTCAACAGCCTACTCAATTTCTTGGCCCTCCTTTATTACAACAATTATAAATTTAACTATTCCAACAAGCAATAGTATTTTGTATTTCCTATGTAAAGATAATGTTATATCCAAACCTTCTAACCATTCTAAATAATTGATTGGAATATACTAAATATTCACAGCTATCCCCCTGTGATTCTGATCATCATGTTATCACTTTAGCGACAGTATACATTTTGATAGGCTAATATGTTGCCACAGCTTGACAATGTCTAATTTTATTACTTTCCACAAACTCTGACCACAGATCAGCCAGCTTATAAATTGAAGTAATTCTCTGTCATCCCCCACATCAACACACTCATCTGATTATAACCCTAACCCTGTCATAGCAACTTTTATCCTATCTTGCAAAAAACCCTCTAAATATTTTATAGCACTATACAGCACTTCACAACACACACATTAGTGTCTTAGTAAGGGAAATTAAACAACTCATAACTTCCAATGTTAGCATTGGCCAGAGAACTGCCTTCTTCCCTGAGGCTACATATTATGTGAGGAACTAGTCTCTACACATTTACTTTAAATAGGAATGCAAAACATTTTACCACAACTGTATCAATAATTCCCTATTTAAATAATAAATACAATTGGAGCTGGGATCAAATCATTGATCTCCCAATACCTGCATACATAGTAACTAAGTTATGAGATAGTTATTTTCTATCTATCCATTTGAGGTGGATTGCAATAACTCTACCTCAATAATATTCAGCATTTACAGCTTCACACATAAATACAGGGTGATTATAGTCTTGATGCAAAATGACAAAGTTTTGACTGATTACGAACCAAACCCATGTACTATATTAATTTCAAAAGTCAAGCACCCAGCAACATTCATCCAACCTTTCACAATCACAGAGATCACATCTACATGTTAAGGCATAGCAATGACTATTCAAATATTTTTCACACATCTAATAATAGACATATAATTTTGATAATAAAAAAAAATCTTTCCCCCTTTTTTTTTCTTTTTATATGACAAATATATAAACATTTATGCTTTCTCATTATTACACATTAACATTTTTTTTCCCAATAGTTTCTTATAGGTCAAAATCATTTTTTCTTTTTTAAAAAATTCCTTTAACTGTTAAATATCTATTAAACATACTACGAACATATAAATAAAAGCAAAATAAACAATAAAACATTATGCATTGTCTCTTTGTTTTGGGTTCCTTTGGAGCTCAGTCTGAATATTTTGTACAGGCAAGGCCAATTTGACAGAAAACACTTATGTATTATCCATAGACACCAATTATCATTTTTCAGTTCACTGCCTTGGAAAACACATTATATCTATCTTACATTAATGATTATAGACGCACATGAAAATTTTTTTCATTCAAGATGTAGTTACATTGTTCGCGATAATTAAAACTGTTGAAAATTAGTCCTGCAGATTACTTTCACGTTTTAAATACTTTTCTTCCCGGATTCGAATCTAGATGCTTGGTTTCACATTTTAGTCCATAACTTTATTTCTTTAAGCTTCATTTTTCTTTTTTTTTTCAGTTTATTTTAGGAGGAGAAATAAAAATTCAAACAAAATAGTGTTGTAGATACTCTTTTTCCATGTATATTCTTACTGAAGTCACAATCAAAAAAAAAATTTACTAATAAGTATGATGAGTATTTAACTAACTTTATATTAAAGTCCAATCATTTCTTGGAGTTTTAATTAATTATGCCACGGATAAAATATTGTTCCTGAGGTTTCTTCTTTTAAATGAACTTTTAAAAGCTAAATATGAAGATTAAGATATTGAGTACAGAACTTTTTGTTGCGAATTAATTTTGCCATAATTGATTTTGGAGAGAGATTTGTACACTATTTATTTGTTTTTAGCCGTTCATCTTAAGTAATATATACACATTTCTTAATAAGTTGAGTCAATTGCTGTCTGAGAGAAAATGGTCAGAGAAGATGATCAGATATTAAATTATCAAGAAAAATCCCCCCGGTCTTTATTTGCATTAGCTTTTATAAAGAAAAAAAGGTCACCTGCAAGTCTTTTGCTTTGATTCTTTTAATCTACCGATTGTCTTTCTCAAGGCAACCTTTTGACACTATTTGTTAAATGCTGGTTTTGGTTTATTGTTTTCAGCTCCGATTACGTTTTCATTTTTCCTTTCTTAACACATTTTATACTGCTCTGATTTACAAGAAATATAAAATATATATATATAATTGTGGGTATTTTATAAAACTGATATTATATAAATAATTTCTTCTTTAAAACTTAAATCAAATTTAGAGCTGAAAACAATAACCAATTCCTGTAAAACCCATACAAAATAAATTCATTTTACATTATACTATCAAATAATCTAGAGTACAATGTGTAAATTTTGACAAAAAAAAATTATATATGCATCATACACATCCATATGCACGCACATACAATACTAAATAGTGAACTGCTTGTTCATATTCATATTACAAAATATCTTTTATTCATATTAATACAATTCCTAATTTCCTAAAAATTTAAACCTATTCTCATGCAAAGAACCATCAAACTAATGCTATCTATAACAAGTTCAATTTCAATTTGCACTAATATTTTTATTCATAAATATTACGATTCACAGACTTTTCTGTTTAGATTTATAAATCAACATTTTTCAGATATTATAGTCCACGCAATAATCAATTCCCCTTCTCTCTATATAATGATATGCTATAATTTTAAATAAAACACAAACAGACCTTTCTCTATACATTAAATTTAAGCCACATGGTTATTTGTCTCTCTAAATAAAGCTTTTAACTTTCAAAAATTTTTTTTACTCGGATATAGTTAAGAAACCAATCCTACTATTTATTTCCCAATCATTAGTTTCTTTACGAAAGAAACTAAGGATTATAATATATATATATATATATATTTAGTTGTGCAATTCTATCCATTTACAAAATGTTTTTTAACATCACTGCTGTGGACTGATGTTCTTATCTCAAACCACATTCCATTATGAATGGCTACTCTTTTTTGATAATCCTGACTGAAACACTGCAATTGTTTGGCCATACAATTATCAGCAAAACCAACATTTTGATTAATAACTTTCTCTTAATTGGAAAATTAATTCATTTCCTTTTGTAAATGTGTTTAATTCGATTTTTATATACACATTTGTTTGTGCCGGCAACTTTCATCTTCACCAGACTTATATGTAAGTGCTGAAAAAATATATAGTAAAGAAGAATGAAGTGGTTTTATCTTGGCCTGGGTATTCTTTAGTACAGTGTTCCTTAACCAATGGACTGCAGAAAAAATTTAGTGCTCCACAAAAAGCTTATAAATTTGTTAATATTTATTATATATGTTTTTACAATCTTTTAAATTAGGACTAATTTTATTAAATTTATCTTTAATTCAGCTCTAATATTTTTTTTTTTTGTTAGTTGTTTTATTCCTAGAATTCATAGAAAATAAACTAAAAAAACAAAATAGTACAAGAAATAAAATAAAAAAAATTCTATTTCCAAATATCAGTCATCTCACAGTAAAAATACTTCTCCATTAACAATTTTGCACATTAACATTTTATGCACTGAAGCAGATTTTGGTAAAATCTAACAGTTGTCAGTGGTATGTACTATGTAATTTGCTGTAACCAGATGATTGGAATTGTACTGGCATACAGTAATAGGAATTACTATATAATAGATGTGTACTATAAATTGAAATACATAGAGTATTTAATACTTACATTTTTGATAAATTTTAGCAGTTTAAAAGTGAATAATAACAAGAAATTATCAAAAACTATTGCAGACTTTTTAAAAAATCAAGTGTACTTTGAATGCTAATGAGTGTATTATTTATTTACAAAATGATTCACCTCAGGCAATAAAGAAAATGTATTTTTTTTGTCAATTCAATCCTAATTATTTAAAATTTGGGTTAATTTTTTGGCCTGAGTCAGATATTTGGTTTAATTTCTTGGCTTGAGTTGGAAGAAAATTTATCCAGATATGATTTTTTTTATTTTCAGAGAAATTTTACCCAATAAGAGTATGAAGCCAGCAAAATTAATGCACCATTTACAGGCCAAACATTCAAATCTACAAAATAAGTCATTGAATGTTTTTGGACATAAAAGTGCTGAATTGAAAAACAGAAATCATCTTTTAAAAAATGTATTTTAGTCAATAAGTCTTTTGTAAAAGCATCATATTTAAGTTGTGTTAATGATTGCTCTATGCAAAAAGCTGTACTTTATTGCTGAAAACTTAATTAAACCATGTTTAACAGATATATATTTTGAAATACTAAATACAGTTGTTGGAGACAAAATAATAACTTTGCTTTTTTGTAATGATATTATTCAACACAGATTTTGTGACTTAATGACTGATATTGAAGATCAATTAATTCAAAAAGGAAGCAAATCATTGTTTGCAATTCAAATATAAGAATTTACAAATGTCACCAATAAAGTCATACTGTTATGTTATTTTAGTTATACTGATTGTGAAATCAATAATATAAAATAATTTTTTTGTTGTGTTGAACTTCCTAATTGTTAAACTAGTTTGAATATATTTAAAGCAATTGATAATTACACCAAAAAGAACTCACTTAATTGGAAAAATTGTGTTGGCTTATGTACTGATGAAGTACTAAATATAACTGGAAAATATTCAGGAATTGCAAAAAAGAAATAGTCAATGACAAAATGATTTTTACTCATTGTGTTACACACTGCAAGCATTTAGCTCCTAAAAAATTGTCTCCTGACTTGAACATTGTTTTTACTCAGTCGATAAAAAAATAATGAATTATATTAAATGCAATGCATTAAGTTCAAGACTATTTTTAAGTTTATGCAATGAAGTGGGATCTGGACATGAAAATTTACTACTTCATGCAGAAGTACAATGGTGAATGATAGAGTAAATATTAATAAGACTTTATGAATTAAGAAAAGAAGTTGAAACTTTTCTAGAAACAAAAAAGTTCAGAATTGAGAAACTGGCTTACTTGTTGGACATATTTTTATTAATAAATGAACTAAATTTAAGCCTACAAGGAAATAATACTATTTTTGATTTATGGGATAAAATTAAGGCATTCAAGAAAAACTTAAAACTATGGTGTAAGTGTGTAGAAGAAAAAAAACTATAATACATTTTATTTATTTTTAGAATTGATAAATGAAGTTGATGTAAATATAGGTGACTTGAAGAATGCTGTTTACGAACATTTAACAGGACTTTGTTGTATGTTTGATTAATATTATCCACAGGAAAAAGACACATGGAAAGGCAATATGTGGATTTTAAATCTGTTTATTGAACAAGAAAATAACCTAACTGATTTGAATCAGGGAAAATTAATAGAGTTAAATTGCAATGGTACATTAGAGTTAAATTGCAATGGTACATTAAAGTTATTATTTAATTCGACAAGCATAACTCAGTTTTGAGTTAATATTAAAACTAAATATTCAGAATTACACATAAAGGCCTTAAAAATGTTATTGCCATTTTCAACCACATTCTTATGTGAATCGACATTTCGACAATGACTTTTATAAAATCAAAAGAAAGAAATAGTTTATTAATAAATCCAACTTTACATTTAGCAGTCATAAATATATCTCCAAGACTTGATAATTTAATTACTGATAAGAATTGGCAACAATTGCATTAGGTTTGACTTTTTAATTATAATTATGTTTCTCTCAATTATTTAAATATTATTCTTTATTTTTCTTCAGATTTTGTTCATTATTAGTTTAATATTTTATTTTTGTATAGTTTTGCAAATTACTCTATGTTTTTTTTTTTAACATTCTTTGAATATGTATATATATATATAAAGTTTGTTAAACACTACAGTTAATTATATTTTACTATAAAAAATCTATCTTTCCTTTTTTTTTTTTTGTTCAGTATTTCATTCAGTCTACAATAAAAAGATAAAAAAATTATTGGTCTGTGTCATGCATTTCAGTTGAGAAACATTGCTTTAATACATATTTAAGTAAAGAAGTTTCTTACTAATCAATATTCTAGAGATTTTTATAACTTATTGATTTAGTGATTGTGTTAGGTTGATGACATTCTTTTGTTTTTCCCAAAAAAAATAGTAGCTGTTATCCAGATTAATTTCCAGTACAGTGAAGTTTTTAATATTCTGCTAGTAGTGCAGGCAAAATGAATTTTCTGGGTTTTAAAATTATTAGTTGTGAAGCAGTTTTAATATTTTTACCATGATTCTTTTCTTAGCTAGTTTAAAGCTGAGATGGAGATTCTTTTAATAGCTCCTATAAGTCACTTTGTATGACAAGTGGCAGATGATTCAAAGTTGCCTCTCTGATTGTCATTCTTGAACTATGGATAAGATCTGTGTAGTCCTATGGGTAGTGATCTTTTTTTCTTCTTATTAATATTATTTTGAACTGATATAAAAGTACTGATGCAAGGTCTGATAAAACATTGAAAAATTAAATATTTCTGTTTTAAATGTATTTTATATAGTGGCTAAATTTAAAAACAAAACAAATATATCAAAGATAACTAGCTTATTTTCAAAAGAACATCTTTACCTACTCTCAGAAAATTTGATATGCAAATAATTAGTTCCATCAAAGGTTTTTCTTCTCTTGCAATACATCTTTAAAAAATACATTTAATAGAAAATTAATTAAAATTTTAAGAATATTTTTAAAACTAATCTTTTAAGTAAAATAAATATTTTTTGAAAATAATGTAATTAAAACTCAAAAATAAAGATAAAAGACTTATTATTCTTTTTTTTTTTTATATTTAAGAAAAATGGAAGTAAATATTACAAAGTCTTCATCATATTAAAAGATTTAAAAAAAAATTATCATCATTTAGTTAAAGTTTATGTACCATTACATATATTGTAACTGATGAAAATAAGCAATCCGATTATGCCTAATCAAATTTGTAGCTATCAAAAATCTTAGCTTATCAGTAATAATGAAATCACTCTCTTAATGTAAACAAAATATGTTATTTCTATTTTAAATATTTAAAAAAATGTAAATTTCCTAAGCAGATAACTCTTTCAATTTAATCCAATATTCACAAAACAATATTAATGTGTATTAATAAATATTATCTCAGGGTGATGAAAATAATATATAACTGTGTATGCAGAGAAGAGTAAACAGTTCTAATAATATTTATATGGTTAGAAAATTGTCTCTTAAGTTTTAATTTTAAATATCACATAAGGTTATCTCAGGGTTTTAAAATATTTGAATATAATAAATAAGACTTAGAATTTTATTATTATAAATCTTTATCATCGATGTGGATCAGTAACAAAGGGAATTTTATTGTATCTAAATCTTATCTTATACTAACTAAGCATTAATATTTAAATTATATATGTTAGTGTTAATGACTAAAATCAATAACATTATTTCAAAAAATCAGTGTATCTTTAAATAAACTTAATATGATATCATGTGATCATAAATTACCAATTAGGACGAATGTGAAAATATGAAAGACGAAATTCAAAATAATTTTAGTAAATATAAAATCAATTTATTTATATAAAAAAATAAAGAAATAAAATTATAACAATAAATGAAGAGTAATCACATATTAGACCTTCTGTCTGTGTTTGTGATAGTTATGACTTTTTAATATGGCATTCTGCCATTGCAAACACAGTTAGCAGATCTAATACATATGTACCAAATTAAGTTCTCATCAAATTCAATATCTAAAAATTTTGAATACCTTTTAAAATAGAAGAGTTTTATCTAAATTTAAACTATAATAAAACAATGTATATGCTTATCTATATATGTTGTTGAACAAGCAATTAATTGAAGAAGATTGTTATGAAAGTATTAAATAAACGTCACAATATTAGCTAAATATTAAGTAACTAATATAAAATACTTTATCTGCTTTTTCTTCAGTCTCTCCAAAATATGTATATCTTTTATATAAACTTTATTCATTTCTTTTCAAGGATAATAAAATATTTATCCTATAAACTCAAACCATATAAATACTTGTGATGTTATAAATTATCTGCTTTCTACGGGTTAAAATACATATCATTAGGATGTCTTCTCTCTGTTGTATGATTATACAATACTATAACAAAATATTTATACCTACTGAGACTGAAGTATACTTAACATAGGTACATGTGGCATTACAAAAAAATGTCTGCCCATGTTAAAATTATGAGCAAAATTAGAATATAAGTTGTTAGGAGCTTCTCTCTGCTAAATAATTATTTAGCATTGTTTGAAAACTCATTATCACAGAAATAATCTAATTGTACAGAAATTCTTCATATACTATTAGCATATCTCTAATTCTAAAATATAAGGGCAACTTACATCATTCCAATGCTTTCAAATAACAGAAGACGATAGTAATAAACTTAGCCTTTTACACTAAAACATTCTGATACCTCAAAACAATTAAATATAAGAAAAAGTTTGAAATTTTGAGATCCATAAAACATAGAAATATATATAAAACAACTATAACTTTAACTATTAATTAAAATAACCAATTTTAGTAACAATCTCCAACACAAGTTTACACACATATACAAGTTATCAATTTTAAAATTGTAATTATATAATTTTAAATAATAGTACTTATACATCCCTGTTGATCCTTTTTCCTATTTTGAGAACTTTTATTTTATTAAGAACAAGGAAAATAGATATTAATAATGCTAATGAAACATAAATGAAAAATTCTATTATCCAAAGTTTTTTCAAAGTCTTTATATTTCATGAAGACACATTGTAGATATTTTTATTCAAGTAGAGATTTTAAAATGATGTGAAAATTGTTTCAAATCCTTCAGTGATTCTACAGTGAAAATCTCAAAGGACAATGTAAGAATTTCTTTTTTTTGTCAGGAAAATGGTAGCAGAATTTTATCTCTGTTGAATAAATCCATTAATGTAGTAATTCAAATAATAATTAAAGTCAAGACAAGTTTCTTTTTCTATTTGTAAATGTGTTTTAGCAGATAATTAGTTGTTTTTCCTTGAAGTAAATCTTTTCACAACAAGGTATCCACGATATTTATACATTATTTCATAAATATTTATTTGTTTGACAATAGCAGATGAGGAATTGAAGTGTTAGTGTTCCCTGATGTGGTCAATCATTTTGAATTATTTTGAGATGCATTTGCCCAAAGGGCAAATGATCTGTAAAATTATACTTCATCTTCAAAAATAATGACAACCAAGATAACTAAATTTAAATATTGGCCTAGTAAACTTTGCCTAGAAAATGGCTAACAATGAAAGAGAAAGATTTTTCTTACACATATATGTTTATAAGTTTTTTACCTTGTGACTGATTTCATTGTCATCTTCACTCAAATTTTGTAACTCTTATGAGAAAAATTTCTACAGTTTCATAGACATAACATATTGGCAGACAATAAAATTGCATAACAATATTTTAAAATCATATTTAAGTAAAATACTATTTCAATAAAATTAAATATATAAATTATAATGTTAGAGAAAATATTTATATTACAGATATTAAAACAAACTCTTTGTATTTTGTTCATTTATTATTGTTCTCACAGGAAATTACATTTTATTAAAATAATAACTTTACTCTAAATCATTTAAAATAGTAACTCTAAATATAAAATAGATTAAAGAAATCTAAAATAAACATTTGCACACACATCATACATATTCAAATATTATATTAAAAGTTTATGTCCCTATTGTAAAGCATTTTAACATTATATATAAATTAATATAATAAATATTTTATTAATCTTATTTTAACTAACTTATTCACATGAATACAACATTATGCATTTTATCAGTGTATTGTCCCTTGTAAAAGTTACCTTCATACATTTGAATTTTTAAAATTTTAAAGGAAACTGCAATTTTTTAAAAATTGCTACAAAAATGTTAAAAACTTAAAATATACAAGTCAATACTTTGGAATTGAAAAATTGTCCTTTACAAGGTACAAATCATAATAATAATATTATGTTTATAATAAACCAATAAAAAATTTTGAGTTATCTGTATGCATCACAATATATTTGTAAAATAATTTTAATTTGTTAATTTTATTAAAAGATATTACATGTTTGGAACTGGAGTAATTACAATATTCAGAAACACGTTCATATATGAGTGTATGTTATTTGTATATATTTTGTATTATTTCTATTGAATAATTCCTAATCAAATTGATATTTCATTTTCTATCTGATTTGTAAGAGAACATTTTACACTTTTTGTTGTTTTTGATAATGTTATTGTCAGATAATTTTGAAAGAAGATTTTAATATTAAAATAAAATAAAAAGTATGGATTGACTTCTAAAGTGTTTATGTAATTCAAAATTATAAAATTAAAACTACTCATAATAATAAATTATGTATCATTTGTTTGGAAGCTCATATATTGTTCAAGCATCAAAATGATAGATGGAGCCTATAAATTCTATTTAATTGACCAAATGTTTTTTTTTACTTTTACTTTATAATATTTGTAGAAAAAATTCAAACTATAGTATTAATTAATAAAAATGTAATTGAACTAATAATCTTCATATAATAATTATATATATATAATCATTTTTTAATTTAAAAATTGTGATTAATAGTTTATCTATAACTCTATAATTTTCCTTTTTTTCTTTAAATATGTAATTCTATGAATAATGCTAATATGCTAATACAAGAAAAGATTATATTCTGTTGGACAGTTAAATAAATAATTTGCTGAACATTGCTTTCGACTCAGGAAGGGGGGGGGTCATAATTATAGCACTTCCACATGTTTTCTTCAATATTACCACCACTTCACCAGTTGGACTGACAGGCTGAAGCACTATTTTTATGACCCCCCCCCATCCGTTCGAAAGCAATTCGCAGCAAATTATTTATTTAATTGTCTAACAGAATAAAATGTTTTCTTGTAGTACCTTATTAACGTTATTCATAGAATTAATAGTTTGTTTTTTAATTTATATTTTATTGCAGTTTGAAATGTCACTTTAAAGGTTATAAAGTGAATTTGAGATGAGGTAAAAACTTTTCCACCAAATGTACTTTTTTCACCAAACGAAAATGAGATTAATTAGTAATAAAATTTAAGTATGCAAATTTTTTGTTAGGACTGAAAGTGACATTGAGCATTGGTTTATAGCCTTTTAGCTCTCAAGTCTGTCACTTTCCGATTGCACTAAACACACAGGGTAAATAATGATATTCTCTGAGAATGATATACATTTTTATTATTTTTTCACTAATTATTTAAAAATTTAATGAAAATGCTTTTCTGATACGGATATAAGTTTTAATTATATTTTTATCCCTTTTTTTAAATTTATTTTTATTTTGTTAAAAATTACTTTTTGCTGCAATTTTTCACTTTAATTTTCAAAGTACAATAAGTAGTATTACTTTTTTTTTTGTTTGTTTGTAAAAATTCTCCTCATCATTAGTTTTTTGTCAAAAGGCGGCTTTCTAAACCAGACCCCCCAAACTAGATAACCTTCTAGATCCAAGCCTTGCAATTCTTACTCAAACTATTTCTTTTTTGTCAAGTGTTGGTGGCCTAGCGGTTAGCATAACTGCCTTCCAAGCAGCTGGCCCTGGTTCGCTTCCCGGTCAACGCTTTGACGTATATATATATATAATAATAATAAAAAAAAACTAACTTTCTTTTTCCTCTTTTAACATATATTTTCTAACTTCTTTGCCTTGAAATATAAACCTAGCACAATTTTTTCACTTAATTTTTTTGCCAAATATATTTTTCCATTTAATTTTTGTCTACATTTCTATTTCATTAATTTTATATGCCCAACTTATTTCTTTCATTCTCTTCCAAAACTACATCTTTAAAATTTCTAAAGTAAGAAGACTCTTTTTTAAATCTAATTTTCACAGTCTATAAAGTAGTTTTTTTTTTTTTATATTAAAAATGCATTTTTCATATTGTTTTATCCTTAGTTTCATATTCAAAAACTCAAATATTTAGAATGTTAACCTGCTCTTAATTTATAGCAGCATAATTTTCAACATCTTTGCCACTTACTGCAATTGGCATAGAGATGGCGAAAATTATCCTGCTATAACAGCAATATGTAAGCCAAAGTTATGTAATGGAGTCAGGTGATATTTTATCTGTTCTGGAACTTCATATCCAGTGGTTATTCTTAATATTTTTGTCTCACCATAAAGGGAAACTTCAAGCATTGGAAATGACAGATGGAGCTGTGCTCCATGGATCTTGACTTCAGAGTTCATTATTCATTCTAAATTTGTTGGCTATTAAAACTGTAAATAGATTTAGGTAATTGTGTGTATTTATATAAGTATCACTTGTTTTTATGGAATATATTATCTCAAATTCTTCTGTATATTTTTCTAATTTTGATGCCATCACTCATAAAATGAAATGTCTATAATGTTATATGTTAAAGTGTGTGTGCGTGTATAAGTCTAAACATATGAATTATTTAATATATTATATTTAGCATGTTTAATTCATGGGTGTAAAACAATCTAGAAATATATTTTGAAACTTTGTAAATTAACAACGGATTGAATATAATATAGTATTCTTAAAAAAAAAAAAAAGTCATTTTATTTTAAAGACATCAAAATGATATGAATTAGATGTTTGATCTGTTTTGACCTGATTGAATTTTAAAAAAGAATTATTTTGTTGATTTGTTTTGAGCTAGACATGAAGGAATTAGAACTTAGATTTGGATTTTCAAGTTTTTTTTCTGCTTTTTAAATAGAAGCATGGTATTTAGAGGATGAAATACTGCAGGGAGTCCCTAGCAGTTACTTGATAACAAGATACATCAAAGCATCGTGTGTTTCATGCTTAGATCTTTTTTTTTTCCTGATGAAGAGCTCTGTTTATTTCTCAGAATTTGAATAGCTTTATTTAAAGAAAAAAAAATGTTTTTTTTTTTTTTAAATATTGATTTTCATTTTTTTAAAAATAATAATAAACTTATATTTATATTTCAGATAATATTAATAATAGTAATGGCATTTATTTATTTAGTTTAAATATGTTTTAGGCAACCAACTATTAAGAAATATAACTTCAAATCTGTAGATATTTCAATAAGGAAATAGATTCATTAGTGCTTTTATTAAATTCTTAAATTCTGCCATTGTATTCTTAGATTTGACTCTTACTAACTATATTTTCTATTTTCGGGTAGAGCAACATAAGTCAGATACTATTAAAATTTTATTTCAAAGCACATTACACGCATTAACTGTGTGTGGCTCTGAATCTATTAATGAGACTACAATAGCATCTTGAAAGATTACATCCAGTTAGATTTACTATAGGATTTGAGTAAAGGAATTTATGTAGGTTTTTATAAGAAGTTCAGTTTTTATTTCATAATTATTCAGTTATTTGAAGAAATGTTTGGGTTGAAACATCTAGAAAAGGGATTTTAATTTGAATATATCTTAAACCATGAAAGTATATCATGAGTTAGTAATAAGTTTGATTGATCTATAGAATAGCTTTTTATAATTTTCTATGATATAATTTGTCTTATAATATGTAGTGATGAAATAACTAAAGGCTAGTGCCAAGTGGTGGAGTTGAATACACCAATTATTCTTCTAATGTTAATATTAAATTGTGTATCCAGAAGTTTAATGAGTACTATTTCTATGAACAGGTCATAATATTCACCAGTGGAATATGCTAATGTTAAGAAAGATATGATTAGATTATTGTTATTATACTCCAAATTCATATACTGTAAGCCAGTTTTTTGAGAAGATTGTTCATAAATAAACAGAGCAAAACTCTCCATACAGTATTGCCACCTGTGCTAAACAGAGTAATCAATGGATGCCAGAAGGCTTGTGCATAAAATCCCTATCTAATGCCTACTCATCCAATATCCCCAGACTAGTTTCTGGCTTGTGGCCTTCGTCAGTGAGGAGCTTTGGACCTGAGAGCACTGCATCTAGATCTTAGGATCTAATGCAACCCTCTAGCAACCACCTTTTATCTCTACTTAACTACAAAACTATGAGAATGAAATTGAAAACACAAAAAATATTTTCAATCTAAGCTCAATGGCTTATATAATCATATGGGTCTGAACTCAGTTCAGAACCCATACATTTTGGTGTCTTCAGCTCTTTTACAACCATAGCCACCACTATCCTATTAGGCAGGATTGGTGTTAAACCATTAAGCATCACATGATCACATTTCCTATACTAGCACATTAATTGTTGATAAACAGAGCAAAACTCTCCATACAGTATTGCCACCTGTGCTAAACAGAGTAATCAATGGATGCCAGAAGGCTTGTGCATAAAATCTCTATCTAAAGCTAGTATAGGAAATGTGATCATGTGATGCTTAATGGTTTAACACCAATCCTGCCTAATAGGATAGTGGTGGCTATGGTTGTAAAAGAGCCAAAGACACCAAAATGTATGGGTGCTGAACTGAGTTCAGATCCATATGACTATATAAGCTATTGAGCTTAGATTGAAAATATTTTTTGTGTTTTCAATTTCATTGTCATAGTTTTGTAGTTAAGTAGAGATAAAAGATGGTTGCTAGAGGGTTGCATTAGATCCTAAGATCTAGATGCAGTGCTCTCAGATCCAAAGCTCCTCACTGACAAAAGCCACAAGCCAGAAACTAGTCTGGGGATATTGGATGAGTAGGCATTAGATAGGGATTTTATGCACAAGCCTGCTGGCATCCATTGATTACTCTGTTTAGCACAGGTGGCAATACTGTATGGAGAGTTTTGCTCTGTTTATCAACAATTAATGTGTTAGTATAGGAAATGTGATCATGTGATTGTTCATAAATATTGTTTTATATCTATCTTTCAATAAATGAAGAATATACATTAGACTATGATCCACTGTGACTTCTAAACAGTTATGGAATAGAATGTTTTATTCTTGTGAAAGTAATTACATGTATTTTTTGAGATGTATCCCAATTGTTGAAGTAAAAAAAGAGCATAAAATGTCTTTGTGGTATTAGGAATAAGATAATAATCTTTGTAAAATATTTTTAAAATTTTCATATCCTTAATAAGAGACTTATATATTTGTGACAAATCAAAACATGAATTTTCTACATTGTGTTTTTGCAAGATCACTGATGAATACATTCCATGAAGTAAATAAAAGAATTGAACTCTATGGAGACCATCATGTAAAATTGCTAAATCTTCTTTTATCATTAACCAAAGATGGTTTGTTGAATGCATATTTGCATTCATTCCCACTTTGAATCCCAGGTATTGTTGATAAAGACAAAAAATCAGAAACTTGATGTTCACTTACTAAGGATAGAAATTTTATATGCATCCAGTAATCACTGATTACTTAAGCTTACACTAGATAACAGTAAAGTAGATATTTCCATTATTGTATAAATTTTATTAGAAGCAAATTATAATAAATTTATTCCGTTTTTTAAATGTTCTACTAATAAAATAAATTCTATAAATTATGAAAATTTTTAGGAAATTGTGATATTTATAATTTTCATTTACATAAAATATTTATGTCTGATCTATGACCTTATATAATCTGGGATAATAAACTAAAAGTAACTCTTATTTTGGCTTAAAGGTGAGTCTTGCAATTACTATTACTAAATAGCATGATTTCAGTTAGCAATATTAGTTTTTAATTAATGCTTTGTCATGATATATTATTGCTTTAAAAAATTATATGGATAAATCCTGCTAAATAATCAATATTTATATCTAAAAACCCATGAAAGTCTAATTAACATATAATCAGAATCAAAATCTTGCAATAAATAAATAAATTGTTCTGTATTTTTGAAAATATAGCTGTTAAATTTTTAAAAACAAGTGTTTAACAATATATATATATATATATATTGTAACGAGCACAGACGTTCGTTACATTGTTTTTTTTTATATATTTATTAAACATGAAAGTAAATTAAAAAGTTCGCATTTAAAAAGTTTCTTTAAGAATTAAAAATTGAAACTAAATATCATCTTAAACTCATATATATTAAATCGCACAGATTAAAAAAAATTATTAAAATAAAACTGTATTAAAAATAGAAAAGGTATTTTAAAAAACAAAAACTTAAAAAGATTTAGTGATAAAAATATATATTTGATTTGGAAAACAGGTTAATTAATCAGAAATGGAAATGATAAATTTAATTAGTCAAATGTAAACCAGCCTTGGGCATTTAAATGTAAAAACATCGGTTAGATAGGAAAACAATAGAAACTTTTAGCAAATGAAATAAATCCATTGGAAAATCGGACCTCAACGAAAAGGATCATCGCATCGATGACGTAATGTAAATTTAATCCTTCACATTAATATAAAAAGGACAAATTTGGAAATTATTAATTAGTGAATTATTGATTATTACGATGTGACTATATGTATTAGTACGGAGTTGAGGTGAAGGAATTGACAGACGCACGGTCAATTCTTTCAGCTGTTAAAGAAAAGAGAAATGAACTATCGTTTCCTACATTGAGGACCAATTGAACTAAAAAACCTCCGAATGAATAAATAAAACAACGGCTAAATGGATACCAATCTTTTGAGGACGGCGTGGGAATTCCCGTTCAAACTTACAAACGACTGATAAAGATGAACTGTTTAAAACCGTAAGAACTTTACAATTAATGAACATTAAATTAAAAACTTTTCGTATTTAAAATAATTGCATTAGTTTCCTATCTGACTAAAGTAGTTAAAATGTTATTTGATGTATTTTTTATTTATTTGTGTAAAATCATTTCCATTTATTTAATTTTGTTCTTTAAGTTTATTTATGATTTCTGTTTTCCGATAAATTAAAATATATCAATGTTAAACTTAAGTCGGGCGTGAATGGCTGTATAGATTTGTAAAGTTATATTAGGGAAGGGTAATCTTAGGTTATTTGTGTCGTTGTTAGATTGGGTCAATGGATTGGATATATTGGTGTGATTAGTAGATGTAATATTGATTCGCTACGGGCAGAATCGCTTCATACGCCGCACACTTCCGTTTGCCTATGGAAGGAATTATAAGACGGAGAACGCAGTTCCTTTCTATGGAGTTTTTTTTTTTATTGTTCTTCTCGTTAGATAGATGTAATATTCCTATCTGATTGAGAGTCAATGTCTTTTCTTAATCTTTTTGTGCTGCCGTATTTTATTACATTGAATACATCGATATATCAGATGAATTGATGCCGGTTTGACTACGAATTTTAACCTAAGGTTAAATAGGGATAGAATGTTTATTTTCAAAAGCAAATCTATGTGGTCTATTCATACTTGACCCTAAATAAAAATGCATTAAATTTAAGTTGTTTATAGACGCTTGCATGGATTGGTTATCGGTTAAGTATGTTTTGGGTTTTCATATTTGATCAAAATATATAGACATTCGATAAATAATGATACCTTACGGTGAGTATCTAAAATGTATTTATTCGGATGTCTTTTAAGTTATTGGTGACAATGCAAGTATCTTATGGTGAATACTATTGGGTTACATATAAATTTCCCTCCGCAATTGTCAGTAGTCAATAATTTTGTATTTTGATCGTTTATGTTTCTTTTGAAATGTTTTTAACCGTGTAATCTATGTAACCGATCTATAGCAACATCTTAAAACAAGCTTTTATAATCCCATCTGTGCGAACTTAATTAAAATGTAAAATTAGAATATAATAGTAATTAAATGTAAATTAAAGTCAAAAATCAAAGTTAAAAATAATGTTAAATGTTAAAATGTAAAACTAATACTAAAATAATTTTAAATCTTATATATATGTGCATAAATAAATAATTGTATGTTAATTACTGGCAGTGGCTTATTTTATTCTTTTTTATATATACTCTTAGATTATATTATTAAATCTCTGCTATTCCACTGAGCTAGTGACATGGGCTAACGACCGGAACCAAAATATAAAAAAAAAAAAAATTTTTTTTTTTTTTTACTTACGTATCTGCCTACTCTATAAATTTTTCTAGGTTCAAATGCCTAGATGGCGCCCTGTAGTGCAGTTTACGTTAAGTCACCATTTCTCCGGATCGTTACAATATATATATAGTATTAGTTTATGAACTATTTAGTGAAATTTTTGTTTCAACTTGCATTACTTTATATTTCTGTTTACAGTGAAGTTCCGTTTATTTCCTTGCACCATTATTTTTGATGCTTTTTTCATACAAATTTGAGAGAGTTCACCAGGGTGTCTTATTTGCTTATTTTTGGAAGAACAAATTGAAATATTGTTTTTGATCTTATACCTTGAAAGCAGATTCATATTAATACATAGTTTAAATATTTCAATTTTGTTTAAATTGATTATTTTTAAAACATATTTTGTACGCCCATTTGGGTTTTTTTAGACTATGAATACATATTGTTGCCATCTAGGAAGTTTTTCTACAATGTTTAATGAACATTGAATAAGAAAATGTTTTCTTGTGATCACAACCCTGCCTGCCCAGTGAATTTTTACTAGAATTTTCTTTGTTTTAATATGCCAATTTCATGTAAGGACAATTAGTAATTAGTATAATTGTATTTATAATTGTATTTTTCGTTTTTATTTTATTGCATATTTACTGGATAATTTATTTTACATGATTCTCTTTTAATTTAAGGGTTTCAATAATTAACTCAAAAAGTTAAAAGCAGTATAACAAATAAATACACACACATAAAGATTATTAATTGATTAAAATCACTTTAAAAACAAAATTTATGGACACCTATGCCTTTTAGTACAATTTATTTTAATAACACTATTTTAAAACAAAATCATAAATTTTAAATGAATTTTTTACATTATTACGATAAACATATTTTATTAGAACAAAATTTGTAATGTTAAAGTTAATTATTATTTCTCTGCAAAATGGGGCTATCTTCTGCATTAAGTATTAAATACTAGCATTGCTAATTTGGAATTTTAGGAGTGACATATTGCTGAAGCTTAGAATTTTTTTAAGCAGAGTGTTGTGTATACAAATAAATATATTTTTGATTTCATCAAAAATCCAGATTAGTTTCTATATCAATGATTCCATTATTACTACAGAAAACCTAACAACCCAGAAGACAATTTAAAAATAATTGGTACATTAAAATTGCAAAGGAGATATACTCATTCACTGATTTTGGTCATTTTAGATTTTTTTTTTTGTTATATTGAAAATAACAAATGGTTTTAAAAAGTAAGTCATTATTCACTTAAATCCATGAAGGGCTTTTTTTTTTTACACTTACGATGTTAAAAATATTTTGGATAATTGAAAAAAATATTTTGATCTCCTTTTGAATAATGAACAAGAATTGAGAAGACTAGTTTTAATGATTTTGAACAATCTATTCATATTTGTCACCTTGAAACAGTTCTTTGCATTCTTAAAAATAAAATGATTGCAGATCCTATATTTAGAGAAGTTTTAAAATAGAATTTTTAAGAATATATGAACTCATGAAATTATGCTATTTGACCTTAAAGGTACTTCTATTGTTCTAATTTTTAAAAATAAAGGAGATAGATAAGACTTGTACAGTAATTATTGTGGAATATTATTGTTATCCACTACATGGATTTTGTAGAATAGATTATCTCCAGTCATAGATAAATAATTTCCAGTGACTCAATGCAAATAAATGCAAGAAAAGCATTGGGAATAAGATAATTTATATATTGCTGGTTTTATTGATTTACACAAAGCATTTGACTCAGCTAGTTGAACAGATTTATGGTAATTTTGAAATCAGTTGATTGTTCACCAAACTGTATTTATATTGTACAGTTTCTACATGATGGTATAAAAATAGATATTATTATTAAGGAAAAATATGAGGCATTGTAAATGAATATTGATGTTAATCATAGATGTGTATCAGCTCCATCTTTTTTTTCTTCTTTTTTTCATATGTCATAGCATCGGCCAGGATGCGAACCCACAACCGTCTGCAACCAACTACTTGCTTGCAAGGCGGCTGCGATGACCTTTCGGCTAACAACGCTTGACTATCAGCTCCATCTTTATTTGTTATTTTTATGATAGTGGTCTTTGATTCAGTAGAAATTTCATAAAAGAGGAATCAAGATTCTGTATAGCTTTGATTGATGGAAAACTTAATTTGAACTGATTAAAAGCAAAAGAAAATACTTCCATCTTTATGGCTCATGGATTTGCAATATGCTGTCAATCCAAACATAATTTACAAATATACTTCGTGTTTTGAGTGCAAAGAACAGTAACTCTCGTCTTCATTTTTATGCTTATCATATGATATTCTATACCATAATCAATTTTGTTTTTCCTCACTTCAGAATGCATGATACAATGATAAAATGTTGTCTCCAAAGGTTTGGGGTTTTCTGCTTAGTGAAATTCATCAATCCCTACTAACTTTCTGGAGATATTTACAGGCAATAAAGAATTTCACTTTTGCATTGCATGTCTTCCAATGGAGTGTTTATGCTACCTTTAAATGTTTTTATCCATATAAAATTTATTAAATGGAGTTTCTTATATGAATCATTATTATGTCATCATGGAGTTTTCTTTTGTTAGTACTTCTCTTTCTTTAACCAAGATTGCCGTGTACTCCCTCTGGACAAACAATACATATTGAATGGCTACTTTTTTTTTCTTGATAGTCATTTCTTTTAGACTACAAATGATGGTTTATTATTATTATTTTTGATCCATCATTTGCTAAGCTTTCTGGATTCAGTCACATTTTTTATTAATTTTTCCTGAAATTTGTTTATTTTCTCTGCCTTCTGCAATTTTTTCTTTTGTTTTCCTGGATTTTTATTTTTATCAGGTCTTTGCTATATATTTTTACTACTACCTCAACTCATCTTCCCATGTTTGTCATTTTTCTACTCATTCTTTTGCCTCAGCTATCTCTTCATGAATATTTTGTTAGTTTCCTTAGTATATGTTCACAGGCATTCTTTCCATGTTTCTCTAATTTATATCTCAGGCATTGTTCATTTTTTTTGCTTTGTCCTGGATTACTTTTAAATTTTGCTCTGAATTATCAGATTTTCTCATATTTCTTGTTTTAATTCACAAGTATTCTCTCATTTTTCTTATAGGTTAAATTTTATATCATTTCTCAAGTCCAAAAGTCATTGGTTTTTTAACTTCTTAGCTTTCATTTGTTCTTATACTTTTATTTTACCTCTCTTCTGCTTGTTTCTGTCTTTTAATATGTCATTTTTCATTTGGTTTATTTATTTTTGTTCTCTATTTTTTACTATTCCATACTAGCAATCATTTTATTTTTTTGTTGTATTATCTTAGTCCATTTTTATTTCTGGATGATATAATGCTTTGTTATCTCTCTAGTTCTTAAAATGATATTTTTCTCTTCTCATATATCTTAATTAAATCTTCGAAAGTTATCTCTTCACTATCTTTTTTTTTACATATATATTCTGGCATTTCTTGCTTCATTTCTGGTTCCCCTTTTGTTATTCATTGTATCTGAGTTTTTATATTCTATCATTTCTAGTTTGTTTTCTATTTTCATATTATTTATTTAATATTAACATTATTGTGATGATTTACATTACAATTTTAATATTAATGCAAGATCTCCATCTTTTGGCTGTATTACACAACTTCTCTAAATTATCTTCATACTTTTCTACTCCAATTATATATATTTTTTGCCTTAAAATAACATTTAATTGTTTTATGTTGGCATATATCACATACATTTTCATACCATGCTATCATTCCAACTGCAACTGTCTATGTAACTGTGTTTTAATGTTTTCTCTCAGAATATTTCTGGTTTAGTCTTTTTTTACCTTACCACCCAAAAATATAAATTTCAGAATTGTTGACTTGTGTTCTGCTTTGCAGATTAATTTAATAGCTTCATATCATGTATATATCCTCTCAGAAATGCCTGGTTAGTCTCAGTTTCTCAGGGTGTTATTTTGGCATGCTATTAAATAAAAATACACCTGGGTCTCTTTTTATGCGGACTTATTTAACACGATTTTGAAGTTACGCAATTCAGGTTTCACCGGAAGTTGAACTCCGATAATACGTTATTACTTTAAATAATAAATTTTGCGCACTTAACGTTATATTGAAAGTACTGTAATAGCACATTACTATTGGAATTCGACTTTCATGTTAGTAATTTCAATATTTTCAGTGCTTTATAATAGTAAGATTTTATGCAATAACGAAATTAAAATCATGATTTTCACATTTTATGTATACACACATTAAATTTTACAAGATTATAATGTAAATTTGTTCAAACATTGTGCGTGTTAATTTTGCATTTTAAATCACATTCTGTTTTTGCTTTTTAAAAAAGAACGTACAGCAATCAATTATTAATCATTTAGTATCCGCAAGTTTATTTTTAAAAGGTGAGTAATAGCAGTGGGCACAATTAAAATTGAAAATTAAAGACAAAAATAAGAATTTAATTTTTAGTTGTTAGATTAATTACTAAGTACGTTGTCACCAGAAAACCATTAATTAACATAACATGAGAGTGACGTTGGCGCTAGTTGTATTTCATCTTGTGAAGAATCTGATTTTTTTATCAGTTTGCAAATGAACCTGTTTACCAGCAAATAGCGATAATAATTAAAACGTGTATAAAAAATATAAATTACTGTAAATTATGCATAAAAATATATTGTTTTGAATAAGATTAAATATTATAGTTAAAAAAAGTTTGTCTTGTATCAATTTTTTTCAAATTTGAAATTTTTTATTAGTCATATTTTATTTCCTTATTTTTTTTTTTTTTGCACGAATTTTAAAGTAAATTTTACGTTGGTGCTTTGCTTTTACGCGAGTTTTGAAAAATCACAGTCCATATTCCCCCTTTTTCAAGGTAAGTTTCATCTATTTTTGCACGATTTCGTTTGCGCGTGTTTTCTGAGGAACCTATTTATTGCGTAAAACGAGACCCAGGTGTACATATAAGCCAGGGTTATTTATATCATTTTTTTTTTCAATTTTTCACCATATCTTGGGCCCACTAAATTCACACACTATTTAGAAGATGAGTTGAATTGACTGCAAACCCAACTTTTTATCCATATGTGATTTTATATTTACCAAAAAGATTCTGTTAAAAGAAATTGCTATATAAATATTTATTATGTTGTATATAACAGGAGTTGGCAAAATGTGGCTTGCAAGTCAAATATGATTCTTCTTATCAAGATAAACATAAATGCATTTTTTATTTTCCCTTGTAATTTGT
The DNA here is from genome assembly GCA_028023455.1 of Epiperipatus broadwayi. Taxonomy (NCBI): domain Eukaryota; kingdom Metazoa; phylum Onychophora; class Udeonychophora; order Euonychophora; family Peripatidae; genus Epiperipatus; species Epiperipatus broadwayi. The sequence continues at coordinate 5,755,518 of JAQFVV010000011.1, forward strand.
AAATAAATATTTTGATGTCTCTAGGAGAGGAAAATTTCACATTATAATGTAGTTTATTGAATTCGCCTTAATTATAGAATAATAATTGTTGTATGGGTTGATTTGTGAATAAATCATATTGTGAAAAAAATTTTTTTCATTTATTTTTAAAAGAATTTTTATTTTCATTAGGATCATATAGATTATTTTATGTTCTACTACTAAAATAAATGTTCACATATATTCACAGCCATTCTGAAATTCGCACTTTTCATGAACATATTTTTCACTTTTTTCATTGGAGCTTTTTAATAGGGGTGAATATGTGGTTCTTTAATGGGGGAGATATCTCTTTCATTGTAACTTTTTAATGGAGTGGGGGGGGGTATATTTTTTCTTGCAGTTCTTAATGCATGGAGGAATTCTTTTGAATTAAAAAGTTTGCTGACCCCTAGTATATAACAATAATTCATATTATTTACATTTCTCTACCCTTTTCTTTCTCTCAAATCACTTTATTTTTATTCATTGTGACTCAATTTTTGTCTATGATCATTTGCAGTACTAATTTTTATTCCAGTTTACGTCAAAATACTATGATATTATGATATTACCATTAATTGGAAATATCCAAAGACAATAAAAGAAAGGATCAACTCACAATTGATTTATTATATACAAAATATTTATAAATAAATATCATCATCTCATTATTACAATTTTATTTACTATTACATAATAAAGGTTCAATTATTCATTCATCTTTAATTTATTTAGGTGTAGTGTCTGTATTTTAAAAATGTTATTTAAATTTTTGTACAGATTTAATTTTACTACTATTTCTTCTATTAATGTCATCCAATTAGTTCATTATTATCATTTGATTAATCTTTTCTTAATTGTTGTATATCATTTTGTTTCTTACGTGTAATTTTTCTATTGTTTGAATTTACAAACCTAATCAATGCGAGTGTTATGAATTGAATGATCTTTATCTGACTATTGATTTTACACTTACGGTACTTTAAATACCATGTTGCAGACACATTATACATACTTTTTCAGTGATTATATTTATATATAATATAGAGAGCATACCAATAGCTCAAACAAGCTCTTTATTGATAAGTGTGGTAAGAGACAATATTTAAAATCTCTATCTGGAATGTTCCTATTCCCAGACTAATTAGTTTCACTGCAGTCCACCATAAAGTGCCTTGTGGGAAGTGCATTGAATTGGTATTTTATAATGAAATTCTTTAATCTGGGCTCCATGGCCCAAGATCTAGATTTCTCAAGCAGTGACCTTATGGATATATCTAGTCTTCCTGGGCTTTTTGCTGGCTGGGATACATGTACTTAAATGTGTGCCAATAGGTTATCTTGTTGCTAAATATCTGACCTGTGTCCGATATAAGCCTTGCCACGTAAACCTTTATTTCCACTATCCATTTGCTTTTTATAGGTGGTGGGGTGTCGGTAAGTTCTACTGTACTGGTGATTTGAAGTCCTGTGTCTGTTTCTTTCGATGTCTTCAGTATGGTTATCACCCTTTGCATGTAAAGTACCTGAACTATGTGCAACCCAAGACCGTTTAAATCCTTAGGTTTCTGCATTTTCTGAAGACTAATGCAGACTATTTTGTTTGGTGTTTTTTCCATAGCAGCTGGGTACATGCTGTGTTAATGGTGTTCTGAAAGGTCTTGGTTGGTTTGATGATCAGAAGGTAGTGTACGATCCATGGAAAGACTAACATATAGAACAGTGTCATCTTGCCTGGGAGTGACAGGGAGATCAAGGACAAGCTGCTAATAACCTTTTTAGTCTTCTCTATGAGCATATTTTGTATCTTCCACCTCATTGCGGAGTTTGACAGTTCCACCGGGAAACCTAGCAAATTTGGGGCATCTCAGTGAATTTAGATGTTAGGTTCTTTCTTTTGTTGATCTGCCATGCTGCAGTTTTCGTAGGATTAACTTTCAGTTGGTATTTGGCGGCATATTCATCTAGGAGTTGGTAAAGCTGGGGAAGGAACTTTGCAGATGGAAGGATGATGGTTACATCATCTACATATGAGATATGATGTATCACCTCCCCCAGTGCCGGAACATATATGCCCGGCAACTTTTCCTCTATTTCCTATTCTTTCTAGCACATTTTTTTAAATTTTGTTGAATATTCTTTACAACATGCACTTGCACATTTATATGTAAATGAAACACAATTTTTATATATTTCTAATTACTAGTACTTCTGCTGATTTAAGTGACAAGTTGTTCATTTTGAATTTGTTGTAAATATTGCAATTTAGCAAAGTCTTTACTTATGACCTCAATTACAAACACTATTTTATGTGTAGTTGGATTTATAGCCATAACTAAAATGATTTTTAATTGTTTTTAAATTGTTATAGAAATGCAATTTTTAATATTTGAAAATATGCAAAATCTAATATTTGAAGTCTAAAAAAAATAAAAACGATTATTCCCTTGCACATTGCTGGACGTTGATCTTTGGTTTTACATCTATTGATTTGATTGACCTAACTAATTCATACCTTGTAGACCATGATAACAAATTAGTACCAAGCACAACTACCCTTTTGTTAGAAAATTTTTTTCTTGATGAGTACTTAATTAAAAAAAATAGTTTGTGTTTGTGTTTGTTGTATGTTCCTCTACACCTGCTGGAATGTCAAGCAGAAAGGTGTTCTTACCAATCTGTTTTTTAATTGGAAAAGTCCTTTACATTAATTCATAATATCTTTGAATTTATGTTTCTGCAAGTTACTAACATGAATTGTGCATATTATTACTCTATTACCAATCTTTAAAAAAAGATGACTTAGTAATTTTGCTTGGGAAATCTTTTTATTTCCCAACATTTTTTATTTTATTTTATTAATGTTTTGAAGATACCACCTTTAAAATCAATTTTTCACATGATATAAATTAACTAAATACAAATTAATCTCAATAACAAAGTGGAGATTAAAAGAATATTAAAATAAACTGTTTAACTGTTAATTAAACCCAATTGTGCACTACATGAAAAATAATTCAATCATGCCTTTGATCCAAAGAATGCCAACTTAGTTTGCTTGGAATGAGATAACATGAAGAGAAAAGTTAAGGAGGCATAGTTTATCACTAACCACAACCGTGTCATCAATTAAAAAAACTGTATTCAACTTTAACCTACATGGAATATGTAAAATCTAATTTATGTAATTACTACAATTATTCATTGATAAATAGGGCAGCACACCTAGCCAATCAATGAGAGCTGTGATTCTGGTGGACCACACTACACTTAACTGTTTTTAAGAAAAAATAAACTAATTCATATGAAGAAAATGCTGTGGATATTGAAAAAAAATTGATAATTCATTATAAGCATTAAAACAATCACTTTATTTTTTTAAAGCAGTAATGAAATAGTGAGGATGTTGGAATTTCCTTAAAATATTATTGCATGAAGACTATAATAGCCAGAAATATTAAGGAACGGATGAGACTGTATAACAGCTTTTTAGTATCTGCTTCAATGAGAGAAAATAGTAAGCTTGTCTGGATAGATTATTCTGTTAAAAAATTTGCATATAGATTCATTATTATTTTCTATGATAACAAGTAGAAATAGTGCTATATATATCTGATGCTTCATTAAATAATAATGGCGTCATCACTTTGAGCTATCTAATTGGAAAATAAACAAATCCTTAGCGTATTTCTGACTTGAAAAATTTCAAAGCTTATTTAATTCAGACATGACAGGCAAACATCTAACTGGCATGCTACTAGCACTTACGAAAAAAAAATTACTGCTATAATTTAATTAAAAACCTTTCTTCAATATGCATATAATTTTTCAAAAGTGGCATTTTTTTATTAATTGATCAATCTATTACATTTCTAAATTATAGTTGATGTATCTAGTCATATAATGGATTATTTTCATCAGCTAATTGAATTGTTAACTGTTTTTAGAAAAAAATCAGACTTTACATTTTTTAAATACATTTTACTGTTATTAATAGTACATGACACAACATTTTGAGTGATATTAGTCTCCTCTCTTCTTTGGATAAGATTAGTCAATGGTTTCCAATCATTATGCAATGTAAGTATTACTGATTGACATAACATTGAATATAATAACTTTTTACAATTGTAAAATTCATCTAATCTGCACTTCTTAAACTTTTTTCATTCATGACCTCTTTTTAGCATAGAGATGTTTTCACGACTTCAGATATTAAATATAAAATAGATATAGAAATAAATATTCCCATAAATAATTTATTTCTTTGGTAAACAATATACCTAAGAAAATAAGTAGTTTTAAGATTTGTTTTAAGTGTACAAAAATTAATGAAAGGAAATCATGTTTTAATGAAACGGATGTGCTTGTTTTTTGCTGCATAATAAATTAAATCTTGGTGAAATATTTGATACTGCGGGACATAAAGCATCTTCAATGTTTTTCAGTGTTGAATGATATTCGAATTTAATATACATTAAAGGTGAAAAAGTCATTTCACATAAATGTGTGGTGCTGAATGGCAGAAGAACATTTAATGCCATTTCAGAAGTTATGGGAAATTCAATCCTAGCTCCGATCCAGAATTCAATCAAGGATTTTTGTAGAAAGTCACTCAATAGCTCAGAAAATTCTTCTTGGGCTTTATATGGCAGGTGATTAATCTCATTAATGTCAATCAAAAATGGTCTTTGAATCCAAGATAACTTTTTGAAATCTAAATTTGAAATAAAGTATTTGCAAAACTTATGTTTGTAGGGTTTTTAAGTGATCTATAATAATTTTTGCAATTAAAGTTTTACAATTATTTTTTTCAATTATAAAATTGTTGATAGTCAAAAACATTTCCCATAAATCATTTTCCACTCTATTCTTCCAAATGTTGAGCTTTTTAATAAAACCTTCAATTTTATCATTCAAAGTAAAAATATTGCTATTTTTCCTTGAAGAGACAAGATAAGATCATTTAGCTTCTCAAAAATATCAGACAAATAGCACAGCTTTGATAGCCATAAGTCAATTTGAAAAAGAGCCGCAAGATCAGATTTTTGTGTTCGGTTAAAAGTACAATAATTTCTTCTTTTAATAACAATAATCTTCTTAAACTTTGCCCTCTTGACATCCATCTTATGTCTGCATTTAATAATAAATTTTTGTACTCAGAGTCCATGTCTTTACAAAGATTTGAAAATAAATGACTAATAACGGCATGGCTTTTAATAAAGTTTATAATTTTGACAGCATCCTAAAGCACATTGTTCAATTCTGTTGCTAATTTTTTTGCTGCAAGATCAGGCAGTGTGTAAAAGTTACATGATTATTACCAGAAGCTTTAACAAATGATTTAAAAACAATATTTTCACCAGTCATTGCTTTTGCACCATCTGTGCATACACCAAAGCAATTTTCCATTCTAAACTTTCAGTTTTAAAAAATTTGTCTACTTTATTATATATGACTCCCCTCTTGTATGTTCTTCCAAAGAACAAGAAAATAACAATTCTTCCTCAATATTTTCTTTATAAGTGTATCTGATATATACTAATAATTGAGCTATTTTTGAAATATCAGTTGTTTTGTTCAACTGAATTGTAAATATTGGGCTTTCTTTAAATCTAGTAATAATTTTCTCAAATTGGTCACTGCTAATTTCAGAAATTCTATTAGTGACAGTGTCATTTGACAAAGGAATTTTCCAAATTTCATCACCACATTTACTTCTGTGAAGTATTTCTACCATTTTAATAGCAACATGTAATATAAGATCTTCTTCAATGGTGTATGGCTTTTTATTTTTAGCAATCAGATATGAAAATTCATATGATGTGAGTAAATATTTTTCATTAACAGTTATAAATTTCTCAAAATATTGTTTTTCTTTATTTGAAGTTTTTAACAGTCATTCGAATATTTTTTTGGTTTATTGACATATTAAGGATGCTTGGATTCAAAATGTCTTTTTAATTTTGATGGTTTCATACTCTCCACAGACAGAACATTATTGCAAATTAAACAGAGAGGTTGTTCATTACCATTACAGTTGTTGAAAGTAAAGCCAAATTGGAGAAATGTCTCATCATATTTTCTTTTTTGCATCTCAGATGCCTTTTTCTGATTACAAGATCTTTTTTGAAGAGGCTTTGTAGCATTGCCATCTGCATCATTACCTTTGGTACTCAAGTTCAATCATTTATCCATAGGTAAAAAATATTTTTATCCTAAAATATAAATAAAATAATAGTACTTATTATTTAGCAAGAGGGAGCCATGTTTTTGTTTAATTATACAAAGCATATTTATTCCCATATGTTCTATTTTTTAATATCACTGTATGTTTTATTTTTTAATATTTAAAAAATATCAATAAATCAATTATAAATTGACTGTTAAGTTTAAAAAATAGGAATATGTTTTTACTTGTTAATAAATAAATGACAATAAGTTTCAAATAAAACATAATTTTTTATAAATAACTAATAAGATGATAAATTTTGAATAAAAAAGTGAGAAAAAAAAGTATACAAGTATTTTTATATATAAAAAATAACATATAATATTTATTTAAATAAATACTAACCTTAGTCGAGTAAAACAGTAAAATACAATATTGTATTGTTCTTGCGATGTGAACACTTGTTGAAATGAAACTGAAACAAATAACTTGACTGGAAATGCATTATATAATCACATTGACACCAAGCTTATTCTTGCCACTGTAGCATATATTTTGATTCTGAAATAACTTATATGCTGAAATTGCAATGCAACACCACTATTATGTTGCATTTAGTGTTATTTTTCGATATGTAAATATAATTTATAGCTCAACTTGGCCATCATTATGATTTTATAATTGCACTGTACAGAAAATGTAATATATTAAATTAAAGATAATGAAGGGATTGTGACTAATATTTCTTTAAATTCGCATATCTGAATTAAATTTTTGCAACCCCAACTTTTCGTTTCACGACCCCACAGTTTAAGAAATGCTGATCTAGTCACTCGATTCTCCCAAAAGGTTTTTGTTAATTTTTGCTAAGTTATGATTTTATTTCAAATATAATTCGTAAAATAGGATTGCATACCAGTTTCCCATTTTTGCAATATATTTGTTATCATTAAATCTTCTGTATGATTAAATGAATTACTTTATTCAATTGAAATCTTTTTTATCAGCAATTCTATAAATTGCAAGATGTTGCTTTTAAGATTTTTGAATAATTTTAAGAATGGACATGTTTTTGTAATTCAGCATTATTATTTATAAAATTCTTAAAATAGTTCATAATTTATAATTTTATTTACATGTTACTTTTAGTTAAGTTAATATTTCATAAGACTAAGTAATAATTATGAAATAATTTTCTTTTCTTTAATTTTTATCTGATGATATAAATTTATAACTTTAAAAAATAATAAAACCAAAGGCAGATTATGCTGCATAATGTCTATTTCCAATCCAAAATTGATTTTTTTAAAATTATTAAATAGAATATCTTTAACAATATAAATATAATTATAAAATTTTATATTTAATTGTCAAATTTAGAATTGTAATGTTTGTATTCACAGTCAGCATAGCACCTGCAATATTCATTATTTATTATCTATGCAAGGCATTATTGTAATATAGACTTGATAAATTTTACAATTGTAAAAAGTTATTGTATTCAAAATTATGTGTAAGGAATTCACTTTCCATAATTATCCATTTCCAGTTTTTTTAAATAAGTTAAATTTTCTCTTTACTTGCATGATTATTATAAGCTGAAGTACAGAATTTGAAAATATAACAAATAAAAATAAGCATCACAATATATATAATATTCATACAGCGTGAAATGGAAGAAATGAAGACTGCATTGACTTAGATATCTTTTTTTTTAAATGTTTTACATATTATATATGCCAGGAATTATCAGATTTATATAAAGTTAGATTCATATAAGTAGAATATTGCTTTGACATAATATTTATGTCCAATTCTCCACTTAAAACTAGTATTTTATTTTAACTATTTAATGCAATTATTGCGCACATTTTCAAGCCGTTTTTTTTTTTTTTTAATTTCTTTTATTTTAACTGTTTAGCTGAATATGCAGCCTTTATCAGAAATCTATTTTTAACTACTTATTTTTAATTGGGTAAAATATTTTCATTTTATTGATCTTTTTTTTTTAATTTTATTTAATACTATCTGACAAATGACACATTATTACAACAGATTCCTAGACCATTTATTACGTAATGATAGCACACACGCACAGATAGTTGGTTCCTTTTTTTCTCAAAATTTTGTCATTTTTAAAAAAATTGACAATTGTTATTTGAAATACAGCAATTTTATAAATACAACTGACTGTCTTAATCTTGATCTTAGATTATTTTTCTTGCACTTAAGGATTACATGCATGCTTCCCTATGGAAAACATTACTATTCTCTTCCTCTAGCAGAATTAATTTATCCTATGATGGAAAAATCTGACTTTGAACTTTTATGATATGTAACAAAACTCATGGGATTTTGTGGAAATAGCTTTTAGACTTTATTCCTTCAGGCTTTTGTAAGTAGTATGGAGTTTGTGATAAAAAAAAGAAGCTAGTTTGCTAGATTGGATTTAATCATGTCATTGATCTGTCAAAGAGTAAATGCCAATTATATCAGGATGATTGTTGAACTTGTCATTTAATCTAGTGAATTATTGAAACACTGTGAGCTATAAAAGGATTAAATCATGTATGTTTTTATTAATACTGTGATGATGAAAATTAGAATGGTAATGAAAAATGCAAAACAGATTATGATATTATTATTGGTTAGAACGCAGTTGTTAGCAAAAAGTATGTATGTGCAGGATATATATTTTAATGACGAAGCTTCTCTGACATTAAATTGGATTTTTAAAAAATAAACTATCCAAAGGTTTTTTTTGTGTGTTTGTGTTGTTAATCGCAAAAAACGTATATTCTGTTTTGAGATTTATTAATTATATTTATAGTTTTTATCATTCACTCACACAAAAAGGAACATGTTTCTTTCAGAGAAATATATATATATTGTTAGTATATTATAAACTTTGGCAATATATATTTGTTTTTGTTTTTTTTGAAACATTAGGAATTGTCTTAAATAATTATACAAAATTTTAAATTGTTATTCAATTGAAAATAAAAACTAAAATCGTATATGAATATATTATTTCCGGTTTTTGTTATTTTAATTTTGAATCATTAAATTATAGTTAAACTAAATATTTAGCATTGTCAAAAGTTAATGACATAATATTCTATCAGTTTGTGTGAAGCACAATATATCAATTATTCACATTTTTTACTTCACGAAGCCAAAGAACTTTATCATAGCTTATTCACATATTAATAGTGAATTAACATAACACACCAGAAAACTTGACCATCTTAGTTTGGTGTAGTAAAAGGGTGATAGATTGGAGCTCAAAGTCTGTTAATCATGGCACAGATTTGTTATTTTTGGTGCTTGAACTTTTTATGAACTCCTGATCAATGAACGATTACTTTTTAATCAGAATTGCTGCACACTTACAGCACAATGCTAATTTTTTTTAGTTTTATTAACAAACAATTTTCTTATAGAAATAATTATTTAAGAGTTTTTCTAAACAGATATCATTTTGTACCAAACACCTTTTTTCTTATTTTATAGAAACCAATCCAGATTAAATATTATTAAGCATGTACATTTTTTCCAAAATCCTTATTTTTATCATAACTCCTATGAATATTTGTTTAACTGACAAAAGAAATTACACTGCTTCAAATCAAGATGCCAATATTTTAAGGAATTGCACATTACTACTCATTTTGTTTAATGAAATCTATATAATTTTTTTCTACATCTAGTATATGTGCAAGAGTAATAAACTTCAATTCATGTGCTCTAAAATTTCAAATAAGCCTAATTTAAAATTTTGAAAGAATCAATCAAAACAGTAAAACATATCTTTGGATTGGATTAATATTGAATTTGTAAATAGTGATGACTTTGAGGCATTTGTTTTACTACTTTTATTGTATATTTTCTTCATTCATTTTTTATTTGAAGTTTTTTTATTTGTAGGGCACATCCTGTTTTTCCCCCATATCATTGATGATTGTTGTAATTTCTAGTTTTATACACATCAACAATTCTGATTTCCATTATTTTTAAAAATTTATTCATTGACTTATTGTTTTCTTTATGTATGGTTAGAATAATAATATTCATTTGATGGTTCATAATGATGATAATAATTAATTAGCATATTGGTAATAGAGACAGTTGCACACTTAATTGTCCTTAAACACAAAGAAAAAGTGGGAGTTCATTGAAAATTTCTCATCCTTACAATTTTTATAACTTTATTGTAAAATTCTGGAATCCAAGAAAACAAAAAATCCACAAATAATAAGAAAAATAAAACGAGCAATTTCTTTGTTCTAGAAACATCTTAGGGTAAGTTTCAATAGTAAAAAAAACCAAAGTATCAATATATTCACATAAACATTCTCACTTAAACTTGAAACATAATGCATAAGTGATGTGTTCTTTCACATAATTTATTATTGTACTATCTTGTCTTAACTATATTACTCTATTTTGTGTCAATTATTTTTGTTAATGTCTTAATGCGTTTAATTTTAAATTAAATTGTATCATAGGTATGTATATAGATGCTAAACACGAATACAATATATTGCTTGCTAATATCTATGATTTCATATACCTATATAAATGATTGTAACCAAATGGGTGTGAATAAGAGAATATTACTATATCTAAACTTTATTGGTGAATTACAAAATTTTTCCATTCTTAATCTTTTTTTCATCATTAGTTAATTTTATATTGCAGAATCTTCAATAACTGATAATTTTTTTCTTCATAAAGAATTTCAAGTCATCATATGACTAATGAATTAATTATTTTCAGATGTTTATAAATCCCATATATCAAAAATACTATTTCACATATTATTATTTTTATAATTAATAACTCAAACCACTCTTTACTTTATATATAAAATAAAACAAGAACTATTCTTTACTTTAGTATTATATGCTCAAGTAAATAGTGATTTAAATGCACTACATATATAAAGTCGCTAACACAGTTATATATGTATCATCACACACACACATATACATACAGATAAACATTTGTCATATCTTAGGTATAGACATATTACAGTGAATAGTTTAATTTAAATTAATATATTGAATTATATGGGTCTTCCACATACTACTGTGATACATATAGTGCAATATTATTTTAACATTTCTTATGATTCTTTAATTTAACTTGAAATAATGTTAATCAAGAATCACACCAAGCGCACCTGTGTTAGTATGACATGTGATAAAAATCTAAAATTGTAAATTTAATAATATTTTTCCAAAATGTTTTTTTTCCTGTAAACAAGATCTGCTCAACTGGTACTATTGCCAGGTCTTTAGGGATTTGAAGTCGTCAAATTTGGTCACTAACATTCTGTTTAAAATCAAAACAAAGATTTAAATAAATTTAGTAATTTAAAATCTAAATTAAAAAAAAAGATGTTAATTGATTCTCTGGCCACTGACAGAATTATCATCTGATCTTGGGATCACATAAATAGGCTGTATTTCATATTTGAAAAGATACATAGTTTATATTTTTCAAGAAGTTTTGCCACCAGTCTCCAAGCCAGTTAAAACTTTGACATGCTGTTTCCTTTTTGTTGATAAGATGGTGATTTCTAGGTCCATCCTACATGCCGGTACCATCATCATAGAATTGGGAAATGTTCCTTCCAGTAGCCTGCTGAAAGATATGAATAATTCAGGCTACCTACCCAGACATCCAAAGTGTTAATTCACCTGTTGTCTGATGTGCCCAAGGAACAAGCTGTGAGAAGATTGGTAATCATCCAATACCGCAGTGCTCTAAATCAACTTTTACATCTTTAAAGCTTTAAATCATTATCAAAACTAGCTTATATAATGTAAACTGAATGATCAAAAAATATTTAGCTCTTAAAATTCTGTCTAAAGTAATATAAAATATAAACAGTTATAAAGCTTGCCTGAAATCACCTCTGTAAATTTTAATTTTGCTTCTCTAAATTATAATAATTGTAACCAATTGTTTATCTAAATCTCTTTGTTACTGCAGTTATACCTATATGTTGTTCTAATTATTTATCTAAAATTTGACTTATATATGTTATAATATGCCAAATACTTCAAAAAAGCATGCACCTTTAAACTTAATAAATTATTTAACAGTGATATGAGTATTTATATATTCATTTTTAGTATATTTAAATAATGCTCTTTGTTTTCTAGCATGCTGTTTTATAATAACTGATTGCTACACATTCGTTAGTATCATTGATTTAGGTGTACATTATATATTGTACCAATATTGGTTGGTACATAATAATTTGTCTAAAAATTATTAAAATAAAATCTTTCGTTAAAAGAGAATAGTATTTAAAAGTTTAAGAGTTTTATTACAGTTTGTTTTCAAAAAAGTAAAAGTCAAAGAGTTTGAAATAAAAGTTACAATTAATTAATTAAAAGGGGGGAGTTCGCATGAGAAAAAGTCAAACTAAAAGTTTTACAAAAAGAAGTAAAGAGTTTATTATTATTAGTTGAAATATAATTCAAAGTTTAAAAATATAAATCTCGTTTCATTCGAGTTAAGAAAAAAAGTAATCTTAGAAAACTAAATAGTAAATTGATCTTGGGTTATATATGTGTGTAAATGACGAATGCTTGTTAATAAAATTATTTACGTGCGTGCAATTGCAAATGTAATAAATGTATGCGTATTAAATATTAAAAAATAAATGAAAATTATCATTAAAGAACACAACAATGGCTATTAATTAAAAATATAACAAGTTCAGCGATGTGCTACTAATCACAAATGCAAAAACAAGAGGATTAAAAAGCTTATCTCCAAAGGATTAGCTACTAATGAAAGGAATTTCGACAACAGATATTGCCGAGGTCATCAAAACAAAAACATGTCTCATATATAAATAGTAAATTTTTATCGGACAATTAGTTCAATCGAGTTAATTGTATCAGAGTTCAGTTCAGTCAGTCGGTTCAGACTACAATTCAGAAATCATTTGAGATTAAAGTTGAAATCAAGAATGCAGTGTTAAAACTTCGGAAAACATACGGCTTTCTCCAGCCTAGAGTCCAATAAAACAGCAAAAACTGCGTGTGAAAATAATGTCTGCGTAACAGCTTGAAAAATCTCCATCAGTATCTAATTGTCTCCAGTAATAATACCGATGAATAAGAAAGAAACCTCCTCAAGAAACTTCAAATCTAACTGGTTAGAATTATTTAATCAAAAGCAGCAAACAGCAAGAAGTATCCACATTCTAAAATCCTAGGTAAAACATTTTCTTATTCTCATTTATATAGTAGCCATCACATTCATAAAAATTCGTGTGAATCCTCAAAGAGTCAAGGATATGAACTCTATAGCATATAAAAATGAACTATTAATTTGTGTGTTCTAAATGTCAAATACTTTTTAATGCTTTATTATTATATACGTGAATTCAAACTCCGCCATTGAACTGTAGAACAGCTGCTTCTTCCTGTCTTGACTTCAGCTACATCTTCATGGGAGCATTGTCCAACTCTGCTAACTAATTCTATAGCTAGCTGTTCTTTTTTAAAATACTATTAGTCAAGCCTTCTGGACAGCTCTTACAAAATATATTTAACCAAGACTTAATACTAGATTCTTCTGGCCAGTTCTACAAAAACCATAAGCCAAACTTTGCAGCTAGCTATTAGCCAACTACTTCTCAAAAAAAATACTACCCAGACTGAACTGATAGAATTTTTAATATACAAAGATTTTTAAAAATAGATAAAAGAAATGTATACAAGCATTATTTTCAAAAATAAATCATGCTTGTTTTAAAAATTCAAAATCAGAATAATAATAATTTATCAGACCTTTTTAAATGTTTTAATTTATAATAAAATTCTGTTTTAAATTCAGAGTTATTTAACTTTTTATTTATTATTTTTATTCCAGAAAATGTAGATAAATATCTACAAAAATTTAAAGTCTGTGTTTATTTTTACTTTTACTTTCCTTTATATATATATATATATATATATATATATATATATATAAAGGTAAGGTACACGACGCTCTATCCGACACGCATGTGCACACTGTGTCATTTAACCTAATCGGTTACATTGCGCCACTCTGAGGAAAAAGGAAAATAGAAATGAAACATCTTTCTAACAATATTTTACATAATCTACATGTATAATCAAAACAAATTTCATACCTAAAACCATGTACTCATCAATTTTTTTACAGATCTGACAAACGTCTGATAGTTAACAGAATGAATAGGAATCTGCAATAAAGAATTCAGCCATTGGACTATACACACAATGCATCATGAACATCAAGAGGACTACCTCAATTGAGACACTATAAGTTACTAGAACCCATGATAAGGAAAATGCAAAAATTTTTGTGAAGCCCTGCTCCTGTGAAGGGACTGTAAAGTACAAAACTACCATAGGCCCCACATTTTTGAATCTTATGGGCTGGGAAATATAAGCTATGCCTTGCCCCTTTTCTTTGAAGACTTAGAAGCTGGAGTCCATGACAGGACTATGTTAACTGCTCTGTGATTAACAATATGAAATACAAAAAATGGATTGGAGCAAATAGTCAAGATAGAACATCCTATGGAATTGCATGAAAACACTGCATCTTCAAGCTAATGACAAAAATCTCCATCTATCATCAAAACAAAGAATACAACTAAACAAACTTCATCAAACATATAATCCAATCTTCAAAATCATTGATTTTTTTATTTAACTTGAAACATGAACCTCTTGAAACATACATGAAAATTACTATTTTATAATTTATAATCATCAATACTCTAGTCACATATTTCACAATAATTTTTAAAATTAATTCTCCATAAAATGCATACTTTTTTCTTTCTCAATTGTGGTTGAGATCAAGTTGATAAATTTGAAGTGCTGATCATCATCAATATATGATCATCATCAGCCTTATGTTGGGCAGCCACATATAATAATTGCCACAGTGCATGATCATCATCATCTCTAAGCTAGATAGCCATTTGTAATGGGATGGCTATCAGGGAAAAGATGAATGACAATCATTGGTGAATCTGGGGTAATGGCAAATCATCATCTATATCAAGTAAATAAGAGACATTAAAGTATAAAGATATCAAAGTAAGATATAATTTCCAAAATATATAAACAATTTTATATATCAAGAGAGCATGATATCAAGAGATCTCTGAGAGATCAGTCAGCTAGATCAAAAAAATAAATCATGATTGGTTTTAAATTCAAAATCATAATAATATTAATTTATTTATCAGACCTTTTTAAACGTTTTAATTTATAATAAAATTCTGTTTTGAATTCAGAGTTATTTAACTCTTTTTTATATTTATTCCAGGAAATGTAGAAAAATATATACAAAAATTTATGTCTGTGTTTATTTCTGTTTTTCCTTTACTTTATATTGTAATCTTGTATTTTAGTGCAAAATATAAAGCTTGATAGAACTGATTTAAAAATTTCTCTGTCTTTTTCTAAATGATTTGGTTATCATGGCTTGCATTTTGTATCTACTTGATACTTGCATTTAAAGTAACTTAATGATGAGATTGTGTAATATTTTGCCATGCTTATTACATATATTTTTTTAATGTATTAGAATTGCTCTTTCCATTCACTGATTTAGATCATATGTGTTTAACCTGTAAAAAACCAACAACATATATCAAGTTTAGTAAAGTGTGATTAATAATAATAATAATCCTTATTTATTTAAAAATAACCCTAGAAATTATCTTTAATTTAAATCAAAAGCCATTTATTTAATTAATTTTGAATTATTAGATGAAATATGATAATCATGTTTTGCTTCTTTCATTATAACAGAGTGTTAAAAAAATGGAGTAGAAATAACATGTATGTAAAACATGTGAATTTTTTTTTCAAAAATTAATAATAAAATGAGTTAAACTAAAATTTCTCTTATATAAATCAAATTACATGATTTGTTGTATTTTAACAATAACATGACTGGCTGAATTTAGATAATCTGTTCAAGTTTTGCCAACAGGAATCAAGTCGCTGATAATCTTCTCAACTATCTACAATTAAAATATATTGGAACTATTAACCTTGAGAATGGAAATAATAGCTAAAAGGTCAGTTTATTTGAAATATATTCTATTGCTTACAAACTGTTAACATTAAACAAAATATCTTAATTTCATGATTTTATTCAGATAACTATATTATATGTGCGTAATGAAGTGTTATACTAATTTATGATATAAAATTTTACATTCATTTTAACACATATTACTATATTATACATATGCAGAGTAAAATGCTATTCTAATGTCTTTGTGTGCCTGTGGCGAACAATAAGGAATTGATTATTTTATCTTGATCTTATGTTATAAATAACGTTCCTACTATTCGATCTATATTATTAAAGTAATAATAACAATTGTTGAAAACAATAATAGCTAGCTAAAAGAAAACTATTTCCTGACTTCCATTGCCAATGTTGGATGTTGTTTACTTGGATAATTATTCCTACTTTTGATGCTGAATAGACTTAAGATAATTTAAATATTTTAAATTCGGAGCCACGTCTGATATAGAATGTGGAGTTCAGTAACTTATGAGGAAATTTTCTAATTGAAACTCTAAATGTTATTCTTTTTAAAAATTACCTCATATATTCATCAAGCCCATGCAAGAGTCTATTAATTCATGAGTATTCATTATAAGTGGAAACAAAAGGAATATAATCAAATCTCTGAAGTTCTGTGTTATAATTGAAAACTATTTGGTTTTTATGTGCTATACATTAAGTGTTAAAAGGTGTGCTATATTTATTTTATTGGTGAATAATCACTATGCCTAAAATGTTTTTGTGATTTAATTTAATATTATTTGAATAGGGATGTGTTTTATTTTGATTTTATTTTCATGTGAACTTATATATGTGATTTTCACATTATGTGTTTTGCTATGCTTAATGATAATATATTAATTTAAATTCAAGGGATTGAATTTATAGGGATCAAAGAGAATAATTAATTGAAGGAAAAGTTTAGGAAATATTGGTGAATTTATAATGTGTATCAACAAGATGTGAATTATTCCTATGAGTCTTCCCAGTTTTCTGTGCATATACTTATGTCATATTAGTTATATTGTTATTATGCTCATGTTTTAAGCAGAGTCGGCCATTATCTTAATTGTTCTATATCATAAAATGCTTCTTCATTTTATGTTTGAACTCATGCCTGTTTGACTGCACATGTTTTCTAATTTAGCAGAATTATTGAGGATGATGATTTTACATTTTGATTTTAAATAAATATTAATACTACATTATGATGTTAATGGCATTGGTCTGTGCTGGTGGTTAACCCACAGAATAATTATTTATTTTCTATACTTTTGCACTCATTCCTGCACTGGTAGTTAATCCATGGAACTGTGTGTAATTATGCCTGTTGCTTGATGGTGGTCTAGATATCCACAGGGCATTCAGTGCTGTGTTATTTCTATGTGTAGATGAATGCATCCACAGGAATACCATTTCCCTTTGTAAATGTAGATTTGGGCAAAGTCCTTATGTATTATGATGTTAAAATTATCTTCCTTCATCTTTAGGTATAACCTGTAAGTTCAGTTATAAGATATTGCAGGGCATCGTATCTAAATTGTCTCCATAGTGTATCATATGCTTTTTTATATGACCTTTTAGCTGAATTGAGGTTCAAACCTCCACTTTGGTTCAGTATTTTATTATGGTCAACTTTCAAATATATGTCATTACTTATTGATTATTATTACAAGTTTACAGTATAGGTGCATTGGTTCTGGAATTGACACATTGGATATTTTATGACTAGATGTTGAACTCCATTCTCTTCCTTTAGGGCTGAAATTAAGTCCATTTATAATAAAATCTTGTAACTATGTTTATTCTAAAACCTGTGTATACTATCAATGTATTGAAGCAAATAGATGGAATGGTATTTTATTTATTTTGGTTATTTTATTTGTTTATTTTATTTGTTTATTTATTTATTTGTTTACTTATATTGAAACATTGTATTCATCAACTACTTGTTTAATGATAAAATTGTAAATAAAGGTTAACTCATAATTTAACTTACTATGCTATTGCTATTTGTCATTCACAAAAAACAGAAAATCCTACACATTGAGTAGAGCACACATTAGAGCACAAATTGTCAGTGATAAGACATATAAGCCTTACTAATATTATGAGGAAATATTTGAATGCTTTTGTTTTTAGGTAGCTGGTAATGTATGGGGAACAATAAAATCCTATTTACCTCTTCCATCACTTTAGCTTTGCGTTGTTGATTCTGGAATATAATACAAAATTGATTGCTTATATAAATATTTATAATATTAGGCTCAAAATTCATAAATAAATTTACTAGATAATATTATGATAGAATCTATTTTCTTAATTCTATGATTTAGCAATTCATCAAACATAATAAGAGTTTAATTATTATTGATTTAATTACAAATTTTAAATTAAACCCAAGTTTTTCTATGCTTACCTGTTATTGCAAAGCACATACCTCGCATAGCATTTGCATCAAAATCCTGAGTATATCTGAGCTGTAATCAACCATGTTATGGTGATACTTACAATTATTGCTTTCTTGTTAACAACTTGTATTTCCATGTGATAGCTGGTATAGACCTGAGGAATCATACATGTCATTCTGAAAGAGTAATCCTTAACAGTGTCATAAATTATACCATCTTGTTTATAGTTGGCCATAAGGTCTTATGCAAATGAAAATCACAGATTAAGGTTTTGAATGATAGTAAAAATTAAATAGTTATAATTTGTCTTAGGTGATCTAATGTACTTTCACATACTGCAATGATGGGTCTTCACTCTGTACCCTGGTCACGACCGGATTAGATCATAACAATTTCATGCTATATCATTAATTTTGTCTGTTGTGACCTGATCAGACTTTTCAGTTACAATATATATATATATATGCACACATATAACTATGTTGCTGTGTAACATGTAACCCAACCGGCTACAATATATATATATATATTGAACCAAAATTTCGAGCGGCTCATGTTATATTTTCTGTGTATGTAAATTATGTATCTACACATATGTATATTAGGTATAAAATAAGAAATAAATGCTGTGTATATAGAAAGTTTTTTTTTGGTATTATTTATTAGTTTTTTTCTATTGGGATTTGAAAAAAAAAAAAAAAACAGAAAGAAAAGAAAAGGCAAAATGGTAGATTAGTTGTTTTTTTTTAATTGGATTGAGAGATTACATCGAAAGTGATATTAAAAGAAAAAAAATAATAAAATATTTTTTTGTTTTTGGAAAACAATTTTAATTAAATTTTATAATCTGAAGGGAGGGGAAGGGAAAAAGAATTGTAATTAATTCTATTGTCGTGGCTTATAGTTGGAAGGTGTTAAAAACAAAAAAAGAATTAAAGAAATGCAATCATTGGCCGGGAACGTGATCCAATAAAAGGACAATGGATTAAAAAAGACTATAAATAGAGAGAAAAACCTATTGTATTAATCATTAGCTTATTAGTTTGCTTTTAATAAAAAGAAAAGAACTATTGGAAATAAAAATGATTGAAGGCTAAACGAAATAGAATCCGTCCCCAGCCGGGACACTGCTCCATTCCTAGATTTTCATCGAACCAGTAAACCACCATGGATTGTCAAATCGCGTAAGAGAAAGCAAGCTAGCCAGGGAACAAACTTCACTGCAGAGAATCAACTCCCAAGGGATAATGAGAAACTCGTATGGACATACACTGGTCGATCAGGGTAACAGAAACTTTGTTATTGATCGAACTATAGATTGGTGAACTCAAAACATATCTATTTAGGATTATATTTAATCAGCCATAAACTATAAGTTGCGACAATAGAAGGGGTTTTTGTTATATATGTTTATAATGTTTATGTATACATTATCTAATTAATTTATTTAGACTACGTAATTTATTTATATTTGTATTTTTAATTTTTCATTACGGAGGTTTTTTTTTTTTTAACTAAATTTGGACGAAGTTTTCAAGACTATTGGGAGAGGGTAAAAATAATCCCATGAATGAATCCCAGAAATTGTTATCGAAATAGAATATTGAAATGATTTAGAAAGTAAAAATGAAAAGTTTTAAGGCTTGAGTAACTATTGAAAGAGAGGGTAGGGGTTTAGTGTAATAACTGACTCCTAATAGTAAGCCGCTTAGTCTCTATCCTGGTCTAGATTTGGATCATTTTGGAATGCTTATATATATAAGTAAAAGTGCATGTTCCTTCGAGAACGAAATACATACATTACTCTTCACTTTTTTTTTTTTATTTTCTAAAAAGAAAAAAAAGAGAAAAAAGAACGATTATGTTAGTTATGTTAAGAGTATAGAAAGGAGGAAGGTAGAGGGGGAATTATTAGTAATTTGTTTTACAAATAGTCTTGAATAAAAGAAAAGTAAAGTATTATTAATTGAAACTTATAAAAGTGTACTTGTTTGTTCCTTTAGCATTTATATGTGACAATAAAACCTATTATCGTATCCGTACATATTAAAAATAGAATGGTAAAGGGGGAGTTTTGCTGGATCTATATCATTCGTATACAAATTAACAGCCGCGAGTATAAGATTCTCTTAATTTTGTGGCTCTAGGTTATTCCTAGTGGCGCCCTTGTATGATAATGATTCCAGCTTTAATTAAAAAAATTTAATTCTCAGCGTACGATCTTTAAGATACAAAAGGTAGTGGCACAATATATATATATTATTTTTAAAAATAGAAAGTAATAATTTCTAGCATAAAATTAACAAAAAAAAAAAAAAACACAACCATGGTATTCTAATCACTTTCTCTTATGCAAATGATATCTAATATGTCATTACCAACATTGTGTTAAGATAATTTGAGATATTCTAAAAATTATAAAGTAATTTTAACATTTTAAAACAGAATTTAATAGATTGATCAGAGATTAGCATTTATTCATTCATGTTTTAAAATTAAATTTCAATTAAAAAGTTATTTCATTCTGAAGTCAATCTGTTCTTTCTTTCCATTCAATGATGAAAGTGTCCTTTGTTACAATTACAAATTCATTTTTTCAATATTTGTAAAATTCAAATATAATTTTTAGAATTTGTTTTGTTTGTATACTTATATGTCAACAAATCAAATCCAATATATTAAATTATTACATATAATAACAGTTTATTAATGCTAAAAACAAAGTGCCACCTATCACAAATAATAATTATCATTCTCCATGAGATTAAAGTTGTTGGGGAAATGCCAAAAATTTGTCTAATTGATATTAAATTCTTAAATTCAATATATTATATTTTTTGGGAATTAAAGAACCAAAATTTAGAAAATTGAAAATTTATTAATTTTTGATTTTTTAACTTTAAAGTGTGGTTTTATTAAAAATGCAGTTATTGAAAATATGACTACTAGGATAAAAGTGTGTTCAGTATATATATATTGTGCCCTTTTCTATAGGTCAATGATGGTTATAAATGGTCAATTACTAAAAAAATTTTAAAATTAATATTATATAGTATTTAAAATTATAGACTATATTAAGCAGTAAAAGATTAATATGATATATTTAATAATAAATATTGTGATGGTGAGAATTGTATCTAATTCTATATTTTTCTAAATTGTTTTTCAAAATTCTACATAATTATTTTATATAATATAAGTGGCAAATTTATTAAGACAGATAAAATTAGACTAAACACCGGAAATGACTATGTGACTGTCTGAAATATTCTATGTCTAAGCACCGGTTTAAATTAATACTAATAATTAAAATATTTAAATAGTATATTATAGAAGTGGATGGAATTGTCACACATCATAATAAAAATAAGTAGTATACACCTTTATTAATTATTGTTTCAAAATCGTTTTAAAGGTAGTTAAATTGTAATAGATAATAATTGATTTAAAAGTAATAATGAGTTAACATTTAAGTCTATTACGTCATGATTTTAAAACTTTAGAAATTGTTTATAAATCCAAGTAGGGATTGACCAATAAAAAATAGATCTTGGCAGACAACCAAAATCGCACCAACTAATTGTATAAACGGGGGAGAACAAAAATGTGTTGACTCCAGAGCAGAGGTAAAATTTTAAGCTCTCTAAATTTTTTTTTTCTTCAATTTATTAGTCAATTTTATTATCATCTTTAATAATATCTTTGAAAGAAACCAACTGACAATTTAAAAATCATCCGAAGAGAATCTTAGAATAAAATGTTTTTAAAAAAAAAAGTTTTTCATAGTAATGTTTCACTAACTTTACAGTAACCTGCCAGTGGATTCTATCAAAATATAATCGGAGTTTTCAATAGAAAATGGATAGATTCTTAAAACCAAGTTGTAAATTTTATAATGTTCCAAATATGTTAATATTATTCGTTGATATAGTTTATATAGCGTATCACTATGAAAGCTGTTTTCGTGCGTATAAAATCAATGAAAGGACATTGTGCGCAAAGTTAATGAAGATAATGGAAAATAAAAATAAGTATTATTCGTATAAGAATAAATGGACAAAAGGAATTTTAATATTGAAATAGTTTGAATTGCTTTCTTTAAGATGACTTGAGAAAATACTCTAGAAAATAGTTAAAGATCGGAAGTAGCGTATATAAAATAATAATGAATGAAAGTGAAGTTTACCAAGGAAAACACTTGCCTAAAGAAAAAAAAAAAATTTTACAGAAGAGAAATATAAAATATTGGATCCATGGAAAACGCAATTGGTACCGTAATTATTAAATAATTGTAGTTTAACTAGAAATAAAGATGCATCAACGTGCCAAGGTAATATTCGCCAGAACATTAAAAAGCTTCGTGGGATAACTAAATAAAATGTTTTCTAATAATTTTGGATTAAACACTAAAACTAAAGATCGTCTAAACAGTTTATTAAATGAACTAATTTATTTAAAACTTTAATAAGCAGAAAGGAGAATATTCGGACAAAAGAAGAAATAATAAATATTATGGGACTAACCAAGATTTACCGTCAGAAAAATATGTGATTATGGTTTGAATTATTTTCTTTACTAATCTAAGTTAAACATTAAGTTTTAGATAGCGATAGGGAAAACAAAATACATTAATTCGTGATATAACATTATATGAAATAATGTGTTTTGATTTTGAATTTTAAAATAAAATTGTATGTATGTGGAAATTTGTATATTTGCGATGCTCGAAGAGAAAGAAACCTACTACGAACTCTGATAGGAAGATAAAGATTGTTTTTGGTAACATTTATAATTATTAATGATATATAATGTATGTTTTATTTATTTAGATCAGCTGAGAATCGAATGAATGTAGCGCAAAAGTTTTATTGTTATTATTGTTGTAAAACGCATTTTTGAAAACAACACTCTAAAACACTTTGAGATGTGATTAGATTTTTAAAATGTGCATACGATAATCATTTTATGTGTTATTAATATAGTTCAATATAACCGATGGTTATGTGATGTTTTCTGTTAATTTTCCGATTGGGATATTTAAATGTTATTTTAACAAAACGTAGATGTTGAACCTACAGTGTAATAAAGCAAGACAAATTGTTCTTATGGAATAGGGAAATGTTTTTATATTAGCGAATTTTGTTTATTGTTTTAAAAAAAGTAGTTAGTATTTTATCGATGTTGGATACAGTAAAA
Source organism: Epiperipatus broadwayi (assembly GCA_028023455.1). Taxonomy (NCBI): domain Eukaryota; kingdom Metazoa; phylum Onychophora; class Udeonychophora; order Euonychophora; family Peripatidae; genus Epiperipatus; species Epiperipatus broadwayi. The sequence continues at coordinate 5,779,413 of JAQFVV010000011.1, forward strand.
ATCTCGAGAGATAGTTTGGGTAGTGACTTGGTAGTACGTGGTGATTCGGAAACCAAGAGGATGTATTAAAAACTAGGATGCTACAGGGAGTGAAATAATAGGTAGTTTTAGATGTTAATCAGCGTAGTTAACAAAGCCCTACGACTGGTACACATGTTGTCTTGGACAGTGGTATTTTATATATTTCTTGTGAGTCGTACTAGATGTTTGGTAAAGCTGAGTAAATAGCTGCCACATCATGCTTATCGCCAAGGTTATTAGACAATGAATGTCGGACCTATTCACACTGTTCCATACATTTTTGAAGTATATTGCGGATAAGTTATCTATCTATCTTCCCGATATCCTATACATCTTTCACTATCTTTATCTGTATTTCTTGCAACTACATCGTTATATGATAAGTCTATTAAAAGGGAAACAATAGATATTTTAGAATGTATGTCATGCTATTATTTGGAATAAGAATAGTTAAGTATTAACGAAGAGTAGATTATGATTATTGAAAGAAAGATGCAGATATCCTAAGAAGGGAAGGAGTTAGAGAATTATGTTAATTCCTTTTAAGAAATGAACTATAATTTTATAAAAGTATATCCAAATAGAAATATACAAAAATATTAAATATAATTTCACGTTTTCTTATTGTTAATTATATTTTAAAAAATATAAGTATTGCATATTTAAAAAATACAATAACATTCGATAATTATAGTATATGTGAAACTGTAACAGGTGATAATTAAACCCGTGTTATAGTATTATACATGAGTATGGCTTATGGAATAAACGTATTATAGTTTACGAGCATTGGAGAACAAACGTTAAAAATAATAATATTTGAATAATATGCGGAGTGACTTATATAAAGTTACAAGAAAATGTAATTTTCTTTTAAAAACCATATTGATTGTAAAATTATGATGTTATAAATGATGTTTATTCACATAGATAATTTATAATACAGTAACTTTAATATTAAAAGGTAAAGAATGATGTTACCCATAAAATAGTTAAAATAAGTGATATGATAAATGTAATGAGAAATAAATAAATAACTTTTAAAAGGCATAATAAGTTTAATTAACAATAAAAGAAATATAAATGTGTATAATTTAGCTATTGTAGTGTAAAGAAAAATGAGGATATCCCTTGTAAATAGATGTAGATGGATTTTTTTGTTTTATTTATTTTATTGATGTTAATAAAATTTTAAAATTTGTTTATTAAAACTTGTGTCTGAGTTTTGTTTTCTCTACATCATTGCATGAATTCACAGGGTATGTTCATAACCATTAAACTAAGTATATGATTGTTTGCACAAAAGATAAATAGAGAAGTATGTTTAATCTTAAATATTTATTGATGTTCTTGTAATTAAATAATTATCAAATTGCATTGCGTTACTGGTCATCAATCCATTATCATAATATTTTGCTAAATTATATGCTATTAGTTGCCACTTGCTTTATTTATCAGATTATCTAAACACTGCCACTTATTAATTTATTTTATTACTTAAAGATAAAAAAGGGGATATTAGATTATTAACTAATTTATTACGGTTATAAATTCGCGATGAAAGAAAAGCTGTACTAGTTGGATTAAGCAATGAAGATTGTGATTATTATTGTTTTATTATTAATCTAATTTCAGAGTAGTAGATTATGACATAAAATCCCTTATCATATTTTGCTACCATATGTTATTAACATACGAATAAATTTAAGAACCTGAGATTATTTCATTTGAGCTAGATGATTACTATTATTATTATTATTAGAGATAAAAGATTAATACTTTAATTGTTAAATGAGTCTTAGTGATTAGGAGTTGCGGAAGTCATAAGAATACTATGTAGTTATTATGTGTAATAGTAGTATAAGGGGGGATAGTGTTCTTATGCCATTGAGGTGGTATCCTGTGGGATATTGTCTCAATGTAATATACCTTGTCACCCATATTTCCACTTCTAGTCTCATGAATTCCTGAATATTTATTTGAGTTAGTTTAAAACAGAACCTAAGTTAATTTTAAGAAACTTGAGCTAGTAAATCATTTAATTGAATATTTCATTAATTATTAGAGCTAGAACCCGGTTAGGTGATTTTCACTATATTATATTTATTTTTGGGGAAGTGGAGATGCGGGAACGGGGCGGTTAGATTATGGCCCTCAACTTTAGGGGCCTGATGTGTTAGACAAGGGGCAGAATATATATAAATTAATTAATGAGTGGCAACTTCATTTTATAAATAAATTAAAATTCTACAGCCAAGGTAATATTTTTGTAATGTAATTTTCATTTCACTAATCTCACACAAGTAGGAATTGGTTTCTGTACACTTTTAACAATTTGTGGAGAGTTGTAATCATAAACCTATGACCAAATATACATGAAAAAGATGTATCAACCCCAAGATGCACATTTGGTGTTGAACCAGCATTCATCTTTATCATTGTTCAGTATACATAGATAACCAAGTGTTAAGCTTACTGCCCTCACAACTTTGAAGCAAACCACTTGATAGAAGTATATTAATAATTTTTATTAGTTATTCATTAGATTAAAGATTATCCACTTAATGAATAATATTTCCATCAAGTGATTTGTGTCAAACTTATGAGGGCAATAAGTTTGATTCATCAATTAAACCATAGTAATTGGCTATCTAAATATACTGAACAATGATAAGGATATGTACAATTGATTGTGATTTGTGTCAACTGATGAGTGCTGGTTCAGCACGAAAGCATCTTGGAAAATCATATCTTTTTTACATGTCTTTGGTCATATGTTTATGATTACATCCCTCCAAATGGTGTTAAAAGTGTATAGAAATCACTTCCTATTTTGCATGAGAACGGTGTAAGTGAAAATTACACTATAGAAATATTATTCATTAAGTGGATAATCTCTAATCTAATGAATGACTAAAAATTACTAATATACAATCAGGATGGTTTAGCGTACAGTAATCAATATCAGATTGATTCTGCTAGTCTAAAAGAGAATAATAGTAAGCTTGTCCAAGTTATTATATTCAAAACTTTTAAAAATGAATTTATATTCAAAACGTATAAAAATGAAAAAGAAGGGAAATACCTTTTTTATTGATATGTTATTTAATTTAATCTTCCCATTAAAAGCTTTATCAAACAGCACTGCCCAATAAATGACTCCACATTCAATTCTAAAATATCATTATGGCAAGCATACACAATCCTCCATCCAGTCTTACATCCTATAATCAACACATTTTATTACAATAATCAGAAACTGGTATCCAACTTTAAAAGATGGAGTCTAGAGGCCAAATACCTAGACTTCCTCATTAAATACAACATTAATGGACTACCTACTAATCACTTCCTCTTTTACAAACGTGGTCACAACATAGAACATACTTGCAGCATTTGCATGAACGGCGATGAGACATTGGAACACCTTTTCTCACAATGTATGGGATTCAGAGTGATCCGAGAAATCATACTCTCCAACACCAAGATAGATTTCCAACTGATCTCATCTCTGAAAGATAGTATCAATACTAAAACCTATCCAATAATACGTCTCTCAGTGTTTTTGAACTATGCCATATGGGTTACACGTTGTAAACTAATCATGGAACACCCACAACCTAATATAAAACAGGTTTTTTCCAAAACAGTGATTAAAATCCAGAAGAGAGACCAACTTCTGGCATCATCGAAAACATTTGAAGACACTTGGACATTATACAATGTGCCAAACTAACAACAAGGCAAAGGGGGGGGGGGGCTAACAATCAGATAACAAATATGTGAAAGATCTAATGTTCACACCATATTGGACAACATAGACTCATCAGAACCCAAATGGAAATAACAAGATAGTTAGAACAACAATGTAAACCCCAATTGTATGATTACACATCACTGTATACATTAGAAATAATAAATTATTATTGAAACAAAAAAAAAAAGAAGGTAGAGAATAATCTTTCATTAATAAACAGAAAAGTCTAAACTTATTGCTTTTTTTGTGTGTGCATAATAATGCTCTATGAATATTAATCATTAAAAAAAAAAAAAAAGACCTGCAATAATACTTAACAACAATAAAGATTTATAATAATATATTGTACAAATCTGATTATGTAAAAAGTTGTGGAAAACTGTTGTCTATAATTGCTTTACCACATATAATTTTTTTTTTTTTAAATTATCTTACAACTCGTTAATTAATTCTCTTAATAAAATAATTAATGTTAATAAATTTAATATTATATTAAAGTAACTTTTCGTCCATCCTCTGTAATAAGAATAATGTCAGTTTGTTGCCACATACGATCATAAGGGGGGGAGGGTCTTTCATTTAATCGTATGGGAAGTTGGAAAGTTGCAAGATAGTATTATATGAGATTCCAGAATAAAATATGTTAAGTGGTAAAAAAAGTATTTTTTTTAATTTAAGAATTTCAATTTTTAAGTATTTGAAAAATGTTTAGCCTATTTTTAGACTAAAAAATTACAATGAAGCTTTTTTTATGTATTGTTCCTTTAATGATAGTGATTTTTTATAAAATTAAAATAAATCATTTCATATGAATAATATTTTTTAACAGTGAAGGTCTTTGCATGCAGAGTTACTCTTTCAAAGTGGGCTGTAAATGATAAAGTGCAGTTTTCAAACATTTTGACAGAATTTGCTAGTGTTTCGTTCTCAATATGGATTGATTAGATTTCAGGCGGCCGTTGTATATTGAAGAGTCTCTCCATGCAGACCGCTCTTAATATCAAAACCTGTATTATTAGAAGAAAAAGCTATCAATTTTAGTCACATTATCTAAAAAATTTACACTGAACTATGGTAATTAGTAAATTAATCCAAAATAGTTATATAATAGAGGAACTATAGAAGTATATGCAGCATTATTATTTTTTAAAAACATATTTACAGTAAATTTCCTTTTTTTTAAAAAAAGGGGAGAGAAGGGGAAGTGCTGGTAAAAAGTTCTAGTTTTTAAATTTTCTTCTGTTGAACTTTTCTTTTTTTGATAATAATGATAATTCATTTATTATTGTGTCTTATTGGTGTAAATGATTAACAATAATAATTGAATGGTTTATTGCTCAGATTGTTGTAGGAAGTTTGAGCATTGGATATGATATCTGGAGCCATGATCCATGGACCTGTCCAGAGACAGCCTCTTGATTGTTGCATCAAATTACACATGGCATGTAAATGTAAAGGACTCAGAGAATATTAACATATTATTTTTAGATGCAGCAGAATTGACATTGAAGTCTTGAGGATCATATAAATAGCATTTTTACATGTTTATTTTATTATTTGGTTTTCAAGTAGGTCAAAAGAAAATTTACTACTATAATAGTGGGATTTATCAACTTCACTGCTAGTCATTCTCTTTTTCCTTCACCATAATCCTTTCTAATTATTACACAATTCACTAATGATTTAGATTCTCTCATAAAATAACCAAAGTGGGACAACTCCAATCTGACTTTTTGTGTTTTAATTTAAAGTTCAGGATAATCTTTCAAGTACCCGTTTATTATTTTCATCACAATCCAGGACCTGCTCAAAAGCTTTTGCTAGGCTCACACATCAAAAACATCAATATTTTTCTTATTTAGTATTCAACATTTATTTCCCTAGAGAGTACAGGAAACATCATAGTTGACAAATTCTGATTTTCATTTTTGATGATTTATCTTTGTGTTGCAAAATATTTTTAGTTTTTCATTGTAATTCTGCCCAGTATTAGTTTATGATAAATCTTTTTACAACTGGATATTTTGTTATCATAGATGATCCAGTTCTTCCTTCTTCCTCTTTCTTAATTTTGCTTCTTCATATACAACAATATATCTTTTCAAAATAATCACAACTTCTTATACTTTTTCAGCAAAAATATTTATTATTATTATAATAGTTTTGACTGAAGAAGACTGCGAGGAACAGTCAAAACTGTTATAATAATAATAAATATTTTTGCTTAAAAAATGTAAGAAGTTGTGATTATTTTGAAAAGATACATTGTTATAAATGATCCAGGGAGGCAAAAGCCAGCAATCCTTTCTATGCTTTTGTAATCAACTTTTGAAATAAGCTGTGATCTTGTTTTATTCATATTTATAATCCTATCTTTTTATTATGCTCTTTAATTTTCCTTATGAAATTATTTAAGATATTTTTTATTTTTAGCTACAAGTATGATTTCATTGAATATAGTCTAAAATTGGTGATATTTCTTCCTTAAATCATTGAGTCTATTTTTGTCTTTACTGTTCTGCTAGCATATTTTAAGCAAATTCTAGTTTCATATAGAAATTCATTGTAAAAACATGTTTTCTAATAACTATTTCATAATATTTCTTGTCATCCAAGCTTATTGCCATATTTAGCACTTTTTTCTTGCCTTTTCTAGATTCTCTTTGGAATTTTTCTGCTCAATTATTCAAATTTATCTCTCTAAGAATTAAATCATTTATTTTTCAATATGATGATCAACTTTTCTCAGACTATTCAATTGTCTTTCTCAAAGATATTATTTATAATTTTAGATTATTGAACTTAATCTTTGGTTAAAATATTTTATGTATTCTCATAGTTTATGACTTTTTATCCATTCAACTATCTATTCAAACTGATAACACACTATTCTTCTTTGTAAGCTTAAAGAAACCATTTTTAATATCCATTTTATATGGTCCTATTATTGCAACTGTTGTTTAATAACTGTGATTATTTACATGGTAAGCAAATATAGATGTTGTGCTTATAAAAACATGAGTTTACTGGTTTTTACATCTGAGTTTAAGACCAAGAAATATATTTTCCCCCAAATATCTGATGATTTTAACTAAATCATTACTTGAATTTCTTGAAGGCAAAATGAATGTGTAAATGTATAAGTGTTCATTCTATTTCATATTTACATTCATGACAAACTAAAAATAAATTATGGCCTTTTTATATCATGAAAGGAATGAAAGTTGTCAGTCAAGATAGCGGTTAATAACTGAAGGTAGAGGCTTAAGAATGGCAGTTTTTGCCCTTGTGGTGCTATTACCTTTTATTTAAATACTTACATCTATAAAGCACTCAATAAAAAAAAAAAATGCACGAGTTGGAAGAACTAATATTAAATAGAATATTGTTAGATTTTTTTGGAATTAGAATACATGTGCTTTATAAATATTGGAAACACAAATAGAATGGGATTCAAATATAAATAAAGAATGGAAAAACAACATTGTGAATAGTCATAGTACATCAGATAGATTGGTAGAATTAGTTATTCAGCTTAATGGAAGATATGACATGCAGATAATTTAGGTTTATACCACAGCATGTTATCACTCATATAAAAAGACACTCATATAAAAAGATAGATTTTTTTTATTTAGATATACAGAATGCTTTGGATGAAGCTGAACTTTAAATTGTTATGAGAGATTTTAAACACTCTTGTGGAATTTATGGAGGGAAAATATATGTATACTATGATTTATTTATTTTTTAAGAGAAATCCAAAATAGAAGTAGATGTGGTAGCACACAAATAAAGATATAGCACACTCATCTAAGTACATAATAGTGAGAAGATAGATATTAATTAATGCAAAGCTAGGAAGAGAAAAAGCTATTAAGAAAAAATAGTATTAACAGTTAATATTTCTATTTTTCAGAAATACTTTCTTCACTTGAGATAGAATTTGTAAATCATTTAAAAATATTAACAGACTTTGATGACAATTCAGACTTGATGAATTCAATAAGACGATAAGTGATATTTTACTAAAGTCAATTTCACAGATAACGATTTAAAAAGGCAGCAATTTATCAGTGCACTTTAAACTGATTCAGTGCAATATATGTAGAAAATAAGAAATATGAAAATATTTTTAAATGATGCATTTAGAAGAATTAAATATTCGGAATTTTGGTATTGAAAGCAAAGTTGTTTAAGTAGTAGTAAGACAATACTAGCACAAATTCTAAAAAGAATGATATAAAATGAGTGGAAGAGTTCTAAAATAAATTATATGGTAATAAAGAACAAGGAAACAAAGTAACTTTTTATGTGTTGAATTTTCAAGCTGATCATATTAAAAATATTGATAATATGAATCCATTTTCTTAAGCTCACAAAAAGAAAGATACTGACTGGTTAGTTTTTTGGTAATAATTGTATAAGGCATTTTCTTCATGGTGAACAATAAAATAATCATGTTTCTTTCTATGAAGTAGAGAATTTAAAGGCAGAAATTTAGTGACTGACAAGAAGTTGAAGAATGTTTGGTGGATTTAAATTACATAGGATATTTGGTGGTCTTCATCAGAGTTTTTTTCTTTTTTTTTGATATATTAAAAGTTATAGATACATCTGAAAAATTAATTATGATTTTGTTTTATATGAATTATTATTATATAAAGGAGAATCATCTAATTGATGGTAGGAATAGTTTAACCATCTTTGTGAATAATTAAATAAGAATTTACATGGTTGTATGTAATGATATATTTATCTATTAACTTATTTAAATTTGGTCAGAGATATCCATATTGATTAGATTTATATGTTTTTGTAATCTTAGAAGTAGAAAAGGTTTTATATAATATTAGGGATGTTTTTATTGTTCATTTTTAAAAAAATGCAGGGGCTAGAAGTGACAGAGTATAAGCGCCTTTGAATATCATTGCTATTCACTACAGAAAATGTACTTTGAAATATTTTATTGAATCAGAATGTTTTCCAGTTATACATATAAATCATAAATAATTAAAAATAACTTCATGGTTTTATTACTAGGTAGTTCACAAAGTAGGCCACAGTCCAGGAATCTTGAGCTCCATAGTCTGTTACTCTATCATTGGTCAAAATCATGAAGGGCATTAATTTTGAGTGGTTGTTAAAGATTCATTGCAATTTTATAGAATTAAAAAGTAGCATAGATATTCTTTTGTTATCAGGAAAATGTGAAAAAAATATCATGAGTAAATAGGATTTAGTTTGTGACCATATCTTGGACATATTGGATATATCTGTTGTTTAGGGAAAGTTATTCATTTTACAATAACTTGGAAAATATATGAGAGGATGATCTATTTGAAATGAAAAATGCACTTAAAATGGATTTATTTTATCTCCTATTATTTGCCTCATGGAGTCACTTATCTATAATTTATTTATTTATTTATTATGTTTGACAATGATTATATATATTAAATGTCTTATAAAGTTGCACATTCATCATCATCATCATCAACCATTATCAATCCACTGCAGGATGAAGGTATCTCCAAGTTTAATCCATCTTCTCCGATCTTTAGCTTCTCTTTTCCACAACACCCCTGCACATTTTCTTATTTCATCCATCCATCTCACATGTGGTCTCTTTCTGGGTCTTTTACAATCTCTTGGAATCCAGTTTAAAATTTCAATTGTCCATCTATTATCATTTCTTCTAGCAATATGTCCAGCTCAACTCCATTTCAATCTTTTAATTTTTTCAATAAGGTCAGTAACACCTGTTTGTTGTCTTACCCATACATTGCATTTTCGATCTCTTCTTGTTACTCCCAACATACTAATATTTATATTATTATTAAAATTTAAGGCATTTTCCAAATAAATATTATTATACTATTCAGCATTTGCATGAATATTGGTGAAAGGACCTGCCAAAAAAAATGTTTAATGTGATTTTGGGGATTTTTCCATTCATTGGTTTCACTATAATCTAAGTGAAATGTAGACTCACTACCATACAGATATCCATTAAGACTTAGTTTCTAGTAATAATACAATTAAATATTTATGTTGAGAGACACACAAGAAAAATAATAAGATATATTAATGTTTTTTAGTTTGAACTTTTACTTATTATGTCTATTGTATGTAGTAAAATGAACTTATTTTAAAAATAAAGTTGTGAATTATATTTAAATATGTATATAAATTTTGATTGTCATAGCTAAAACTATTTCAAAATTCTTCATAGAATCACTCATTTTAGCATAACATTTTTTGTTTATATTGTTTTACTTGTTATGTTTGATAAAGAAAATATGTGTTATAACTAGATGTACCCACTACTTTGCTCAAGTTATAAAAGAATATAACACAATATGTAACTGTTCCCATGGCTAATATATTTACATATTATTTACACAAAACGATAATATATGAGTTATCAATAGCAGTATCTAAAAAAAAACTAAAAATTTTTATGTTCTGTTATAAAACTGAATTTGATCAACTTTTAAGATTTTACTTGAATTTTATTTCTCATGTGGTTAAACTAATTTTAAAAAATAACTTAGATTTTAATATCATGATACTCTGTTCACATTCCACTTGCAAGTGAGAAATTAAATATTGAAAATTTAATCAATTTTAAATATATTTCTAAAATCAAATTTTACTTCATTTGACCAAAAACTAAAATTCTATTTCTGTAGTATGTATTTCAATATGCAGGCTATAACATAGTTTGTACCTATTTAAAAAAGTGTCCAATGTCAGTAATCTTTTAATCAGTGCTGCTCTCTTTTTGCATTTTTAGGAAGTCATTTGAAAATGGTTACAATTTTGACACATTTTTTATACTGCAAATTATTGCTTTTAAAACAATTAAGTACCATAAAGCAAAAATCCATAGCCTATGTAATTTTTTTTTTTAAAAAGATAGAAAATCGGTCAAGATTTAACAATGCTGATGCAATATTTGTTGAAATATTAAGTGACAAGCAAGCAAACAAACAATTGTAATAACTCCATATATAAAAATAGATATTAAAAATGTAGCATTGAGAAATGGACTTTATTTGCAAATTTATTAAAATGACATTAAATAAAACTGATTTGTGAATTATTATGCATAGTTGAAGTTAGCTTTTTTAAAAAATATTAGTATTGTCAACTATATACAAATTTAAAGTGAATACATTAATAATGCTTTATTTCATGTTATCCTTATGCTTCATACATTTTCATATTAGCTCCTTGTCTAATATACATTTTATTTTCTCTTAATAAAAATAGTTTTTTATATTCTTCTTTTCATAATAATAACATGAAAGGCTAAAACCTTTGACAGAAGTGCCTTAAAAATGCTTATGTGACAGCCAATTAGATGTAATAATGACTGCATGTGGAACTCTCAATTCAAGAACACAAGCCAGAATACGAGAAAAAGATGGGTCCCACCTTCTTCTCTACTTAAATTTATATATAAATAAGTCAGACTCAAGCATTCCAAATTAAGAGCATGAAGCTTAAAACACCTTCACATTTAATTCACTAAATATTATATATAAATAAACAATGCAAAATCTTTCGATTTACAACGAAGCAATTTTCAAATCTAATGAAATGATAGTAACAAATGTAAGTATATTAAATTTATTAAGCGCTAGCAGATGATTTAATAATAACATGAAAGTCATTATTACATCTGATTGGCTGTCATATTAGAATTTTTAAGGCGCTTCTGTCGAAGGTTTTAGCCTTTCACGTTATTATTAGATCATCTGCTAGCGCTTAATAAATTTAATATATTTGTATTCTTTTTATGTAGTATTTTAATTTTATCGAATTTAAATATAAATTGTCCCCAATTCATAGTCATTGAACACATATATTTGAGCATTATTTATTTTGTGTACTCTAATTATCTCATACAATAATTTATGTTTTTTAAGACTCTTTTTTTATTGAACACTGAAATTCATTAATATATGACATCTTTCCAAGGCAAGTAATTTTATATATTATATTATCTTTATGTTCTTTGTTAGTACTGTCTAGTATTATTAAATAGTTTATTATATTAGAAGGCATACTATAATCTATTATAATGATCCGGAATAAGAGACTTAACATAATCTACACTACAGGGCGCCACTAGGCATTTGAACCTAGAAATTTTATATAGTAGGCAGATACGTAAGTTAAAAAAAAATTTTTATTGGTTGATTCCGATCTTTAGCCCATTGTCACTAGCTCAGAAGAGTAGCAGAGATTTATATTTATAAATTCTAATTTATATCTTAAATATAAAAAAATAAAAGCCACTGCCAGTAATTAACACACAAATAATATTTATTTACACACATATATAATCATTTAAATTTGAGGAATAACATTTATTATTTTAGATTTTAATATTAACATTTAATTTAAATTATTATTTTAAAATTTTAAGATTGTCGAGTATGAATAAACTACATAGATTTGCATTTGAAAAGAAAATATTCTGTCCCTGATTTAACCTTAGGCCAAAAAGTTCGCAGTCAAACCAACGTCAATCCAACATCAATCCATCTGATATATCGATGTATTCAATGCAACATGAAATATGACAACACAAACCATACTGTCAGGAATGTACGTCTGAACAGCATGGTTAAAGAGAAGAAATTGCCTCTCATCCAGATAGGAATACTACATCTATCTGGCGAGAAGAGCAATAAAAAAAAAATCCATAGGAAAGGACTGCGGTCCTTTTTGCCGACTTACAATTCCATCCATAGGCAAACAGAAAGTGTGTGGTGTATATATGCAATCCTGCCCATAGTGGATCTCATGCTACATTTACTAATTACATCAATACATCTAATCCATTGACCCAATTTAACTATGAAACAAATAACCTAAGATTACCCTCCCTTAAACTATATATATAACTTTACAAATCTATATAGCCATTCATGCCTGACTTAAATTTAACATTTATATATGTTCGCACAGATGAATTTTATAAAATTTGTTTTATAATGTTGAGTATAGATCGGCTGCATAGATTCCACGGTTAAAAACATTTCAAAATAAACATAACCGATCAAAATACAAAGTCATTGATAACGTCAATTGCAGAGGGAATACAAGAAACCCAATGGCATTCATCATAAGATGCCACATTGACATCGATGACTTATATATTCTAATCGAATATGAAAACCACAACATAATTAACCACTAACGAATCCATGCAACATCCATACCCAACTTAAATTTCATGCATTTAAATAATTTATACAAATAAATATTAATAGAAATAAAAAAAAATGGAAATGATTTTTTTTTTAGCAAACTCAAATATATATAATTTAAACATTAATTATCAATTTGAAAATCAAATAAGAGTTCATTTTAAATTTAGATTAGCTGAATCTCTAAAAAAAAATTGACAAAAGTTCTTGATTACTTTTTTTTGTTAATTTGTAAAGTTCATAGCTCATGGTAGAAGAGTCTATGTTTCTTGGTGTCAATTCCCACAAAGACTTTCATGGAAGACCGGTCTGATGTTCTGGAGGTGACCTTAGCTGGTTTCATTTCGGAATTACAGTCATTTCATTTTTTTTTTAAAAAGAGTGTGATATGTGCGTCCTATCACACGTCTCAAACACAAAAAAGCTGGAACTCTCTGGAACTCAATATTTCTCTTTTTATAGTATCCACACAGATTCAACCAACAAAACATCACTAATCCATCATTTTCATTAGGGTCCGAGCTGAGGCTTGGTGCTTCCATTGGTCAAGCTAATTTCTTTATTTTCTTCATCAGACTTTTTAATTATACCAGAGCCCAAGGGCTAGCTTGCTTTTCAATTAATTTATAAAACAATCACTTCCATTTACAAAATATATAAATCTTTTTACAAAAATATTTTATCTTTAAATTTTGTACTTTTTTATAACAAAGTACGTTCAAATACTTTTATTTATTAAAAAAAAAAAAATTTTAAAGTTTTGCATCTGTGCGAATATATGTTTAACAACTCTAATTTTTTTTTAGCTTTTAGATTTTTAATAAATTTATTTTTATTTGCGAACTTAGTTTTTATTTTAAATTAATGTAATGGCATATTTATATATCGTTACACTATATTATACTACTCAAAACAAATGTGCATCCAATATCATATCCCATTAGCACTGTTTCCTATACAGTATCTACTGTTTTAATTTTTATCACTTGTATATTTTTTATTTATATAATTTATATTGTTACAGGTACCCCCAACACCCCTCCGATACCTAGTACATAACATGAGGCCAACCCTAAGTCAAGTCCCATGATATTTGTACTCATTAATGAATAATATTAGGTAATGTTAGGGCACATAACAAACCATCAATCTCAACCTAAGTCTTAAAGTTCAATATAAATAAACTGTAATGGTTGGCGGAATACCCAGATATCCTGGTCCGAAAATACACTAGGAAACACAGATCAACTTCAACAATCAGCTGATTAGACCACAACATATAATCAACTTACATCAAATCTAAAACTGCTGGTACACCTATCTTTCCTATCCCAAAGTTGATAGCACCAAAGGTAATGGTCCGGTCCATCCATGTATATAGGGGAATGAGAGCAAGATCTCATCTAACTACTGTCGGACCTAGGGTCTTCATGTAGGATGCTAGAGATAACACGATAAAGTACCTGACTCATGATTACATCTATCCTTAATAGACTAGCCTAAGCATTATCCATTAAATCTACATGTAATTTAAATCCGTTCATCTAACATCTCACCACTCTTTTTCAGAACCGTTGCCTCAGATATTCGAACTCAGGAAGAATTTGCGTTTGACTCTCTTAACAGGGATGTACCTATGCAAACTGTTAATCAACAACTCAAAATAACTCATCTTATCTATTAGTAAGAAATAACCTTTATTTAACAATTTTCTCTCATGCTCATCAAACAATAATGTATGTGTGTGCATGTGTAAAACATTGGTTACTGGATTGAATGTAAATGCTGGATTGAATATAAATGCTGGATCAACAAAACTACAGAGACCTTGTCAATTAACAAAACTTTATAATATTTATTTACAAAAACAAAATATATTCAAACATAAAACAAATTATCATTCACTGTAGAAAAGAAAATTAAAAAAAATATATTTACAACTGCAACTAAATTATTTGGATATATTCCTCTGTATTTATAACTTTTATGTCTATGATGAGTATTTATCATTTTGTTAATTAAACAATTTCAAGCCATTTACCCTTATTTCCCATGATAGGCACCCATAATATAGACATCTGTATATCCAAAATAATGAAAAAGTTAATAATTAAAAGTGAGCTTGCTAACTTTATGAAAATTTAAATGCAACTCCAGATGCAGTATGTAGTTTTAAGTGTGGAACAATATAATAATAAAACAACACATGGTATGATAGAAAATAAAATTATAAAGAATATTAATTTAAAAACATTATCATTTATTCATTATAAAGATCTTAAGAGTACTGTTAGTAAAACCGTAAAACATATACTATAAACTACAAATAGTCATCTAATGTTGTGGCCTTGATTGTTTTAGTGACTTTAAAAGAGAAAAACTCTTACCTTTAAGTATTCTATTTGAGCACTCAATTTCATATTCATAGCTGAAAATCAAGTATTTTTGGCAGAAAGTAAATTACCTAGATTTTATTAAAAACAAAAAGAAAAAAGACTTTTCAACCTTCCCCATCCCTACTTTCTTGATACTTTCTTATGTTGGATGGTTCCATGTTGAATTATCATTAGTACTTCCCAAATATAAGATCGAGATAATAAAATAAAAATACAGATCTATACAAAAGAAAATAAAACATAATTTTACAATATTTTATGAATCAATATGATTAGGTATCATTTTTCAGAGTCTTTCTTACATAAACAGTTCTTACAATTTATGCATTTTTTTTATTATAGATATTGAGAACTGGTTCATTCTAATATAGCACATTCGGAATTTATTTAAGTTGGCAGTGGGTTGTTTTGTGTTACTCCTCACATAGATTTTCATCTTGTGTGGATCCAGCTTATCAGGCACTTGAATTGTAGACAGTTAAATATTAATTTTCACATGGCCATAGTGGATAAAAATGCTCCACCTGAAGACAATTAATCGTTCCAGCCAACGTATGTCATATTTTAACTATATACACAGGTTTATATAAATATATATGTGGTTTGCATTTAATAAAACTATATTTATAGACAGAATACAGCTATTACTGTTTGTAATATTGGTTTTATAAACTTTAAACTGAACAAACCGTTCTAATTTCTTTTTTAGTTTCTTTTAAAAAAAATCGTAATACTTTTCTTAAAATTTAAATAGATAAATTATTTTGACTTAGAATAAGAATGTTCTAGTCACTTCCTTTACTCTTTTTCCGAATGGCAAATAACTAAAAAAACATTAATATTTGTTGAGACACTGCTTTAAAAAATGTCCAATTTGCAGTAATTGTTTCAATAAAATTACTTTTCATGTCAAAACACAGAATAGGAAAGAAGAATGATTTTTAATTGTTTTCATTTTTATACCGGTGTTATAATGATTTTTAATTGTTTTCATTTTTATACCACCGTTATTCTCATTATTTAAACCTAGCGTTCCTATTGTTGTATTTTTAAAAATATTTTTTATTATAGATTCATTTTAAAAAATAAAATAAATAACAGAATATTAATATTATTATTTCTTTCTTACATTCAATTATTTAGTACAATACTTGATTTTTTTATTGCTATGATTTCATTTAAGTCATTGTCTATATTTAATATAATCAACATAATACAAATATCAACATATATATAAATTTGTACGTTTTTTTATCAATGTTTATATTTTCTTAAACAATAAAATTTTATTACTAATATATATGTGTGTTTTTTTTATTGTAAATTACCCATCATTTCCAGTACTTAATATACAATTAGTACACTTAAAAATATAAAAGCATTTATATTCTCTAAAAGTGTTCTAGCAAAACTTATCATTAATTTGATCTTTACATGCTAATTAAAGAAAAACAATCCACTATTTCAGGTGGCTAAAGGTTGGTTGTGGGTGCGATCTTAAACTACCCTCACAAAACATTAAACCAAAGTTTAAACCAAGTTGGACAAATAGATGTGACAATTAACCATTACAACAATTAACATTAGATATATTGTGATTACCAACCCAAAAGAATAACATTTCACAATCAATAAAATATATATATATATATATATATATATATATATATACAATATATATATATATATATATATATTGTAATGGGATGGTGGTGGGATATTGAAGTGGAAGGAAAACAAGTTTGAACTGGGTGATGGAAAAACATCATCAACCCCAATAAATTTAAAAATCAAAAATAAATAATTTATAAAGTATATATCAGATATATTTAAGGGAAGCATAAGATCAAAATCTCAGTGAAATCATTGAGAGATCAGCCAGTCACTCCTTAGAGTAACTAAAATAATTATACATCAATCATATATCAACCAGCATTATCAAAAAGTAAATATCAAGAGAAATAACCATCCATCATCATCATTGATGGGAACAAACAAATCAGTACAATAAATCAGAATAAAATCAACAGTTAACATTGTGATTGGATTGGAAATGGGTCTTCTTTAGACCAGGCTAACTATTGAGCCTTTGCCACCTTGGGCAATTATTTAAACATAACTTGGATGCACCAGCTTAGTGCCCATCCATTAGAATACATAACTAGAAAAATCTAAACAATAATGCTGGGATATTAAAACATGCTGATCATTAATGCACAGGGCACTTGTACTGGCCAACTATAAACTTAACTTCTAATAAGACTAAATTAAATATAAAATATAGTGCATGGGCTTTAAAGAGTATTCTCTTTTGCACCAACCGGGATAATGATTGATCATCACTGGATGACCAAAAGCACTAAATACACATCCCCATTTATATATTCATCCTGTGCATGAATCTAGCTCAGAGAACACAAGCTCTATTACTGTATGTGACCAAGAGATGATGGAAACAATTTTTAACAATTAAATAAGTTTATTAATAACAATAAAAATGAATTTAGGTCTTATAAGGGTTCTGATTTTGAATAATATACAATTATATATACACTAAAATTTTTACATTGATTTACATGATTAATACATTAGGTTTATTTAAAACTCCTTCAGAACACAGGCACGTGGTTGATACAAAATAAACATGTTTGAATTTACATTTAATTTTAAAAAATGATCAAAATTTTATATATAAGTGTCTATCTGACACACATTGTTTTTTACAATACAAATTGACATATATATGCACACATATGTGCATGTGCCTGAATTTTCTGAACCTATTTGATTTGTTACAAATTAATTATCAAAATCTTAAATTATATAAAATACAATAAATGATTGAAGTTTCAGTTAAATGAAATACATTTTACATACTATGTTTACTGAAACATGTATATATAATTTGCAAAGACGTGCAAAACATAACATTTGTATTTATCACAATAAAATTATGAAAGATAATTTTTACAATTTAGTCTCTTTGCTGAATATAGTCCTTTTCTTTAAAATAATAACTATCAAATTTTTGACAATTGTCTTTCTTTTTTCTAGTCTAAAAGATTTTTGGAAATCTTTTTCTTGACTATTAATTATAACTTTGTTTGTACTTTTTTTCCCTCTAAATTATAAATTTAACTTTAAACAGTATTTTTTTCTTTAATAAACGTTTTTAAACTAATATCGTTTTATAGAATAAAAATATATATAAATTTTAAGATGTCTTTGTGCTTGATGAGTTAATGCTGATGAAGTAGGCAAGGTGAGATAGCAAAAGTGAATACATGAACTGCAACTCCCCATGCCATGATAAGCAGACAACCGAGCTGGATTATCAGTAAAGCTCCTTGATGTTGCGAGAAAATACCTCATTTTTAAGCACTGCCCCTTCTAAGTACTTAGACAGATCATCCTCAAAGAGTAGTATCCAGAAAAAAAAGGCGTTGAACCAACTCTGCTCATCTCTGTGAGACTTAGGGGTATAAATGAGGTCTATTCATGAGGCCTGTATATATTCACTACTGGACTACTCTGGGAGCTCAACATCTAGGTCTAGACAGTGCCGAGTCTATACTTTGGAGCATCATGAACACACTGCACCCAGACAGCCCTGTTCAACTATATACCCATCATAAACATAAAAAGTACAAATTCAAGCATCACTTTCAATATGTAATTTTACTAAAGAAATTATTTAAAATTTCTTTATCATAAATAACTTTACTCACCACAGTTGTATATATTTTTATCTGTTCTTCTCTGCCTTTAGATATGTCAGCATACATATATATATATATATAATTACTTCATCAGCAATCTTGAATTCCCTGGTAAGTTTGGTTTTAGGGATCGTCATCATCAGGAAAACGTATAATCCATGTATAATGTTGGTCCATAGTTGGTCTCCCATAGTTGGTCTCCCATCTGTGTAGAACTTCCAGGTAAGTAGCTATCCTCTCCACATTTAAGGCTATGAATTTCAGCATAAAGAAGTGGGTCATTTTCTCCATGTGAATTCAAACTCCTGTGAAGGAAATATTAGCAGCTCCTGAATCTAATGTCCCACCTTCAGCTATATCAGTTCATGGTAGCTATTCTGCCAACTCTAAGGTCAGCTAAAACCAACTGCTGCAAACTTCAAGAAGCTGCAACAAAATATTATAACCAACTTTTCAGCTAACCCTTCTTACAAAAAACTATTATCCAGACTGACTGATATTTTTTATCACCTCTTTTTATAAAATTATCTGAGGTGATAACAACACCTTGATTGAAAACAGAATTTTATTTTTATCTCTCTAATCCTTTTGAAAACATACATGTTTTCACTTAGACAATAAAAATTTACAAATTAATTAAAGATTTCAAAAATAGACATTTTTTTAAAAATTATCAAAAAAAACATGCTTACATTTAAATTTCAAAATCAGAATTACAAATAATATTTATCAGACCTTTTAAAAGTTTAATTTATAAAACAATTTTTATTTTAAATCGGAGTTATTAGTTAACCCTTTACTTATTATTATTTTATTTTAGGAAATGTAGAAAAATATCTTCAAAAATTTATGTATTTACAAAAATTTATATCTGTGTTTATTTCTACTTTTCCTTTCCTTTATATATATATATATATATGCACACACACTATATTATGGGTGTACCATGTAACCCAACCGGTTACAATATATATATAATATTAAAGTAGAGAAAAAACAAATGTTTCTTTCTTACTTTTTTTAAACAAGTTGTTTATGTTAATACATAGCAGAGATGATATCAATAATAAAGTAAAAAGGATGAGCATGAACTGGATTAATATATACAGCATACTTTTTTGTTCAAGAAGGAGAAGAAAAAAAAACGTTTATCTGTGGGGAAAATCTATCATTACCTACACAAAAGACCTGAAAGGAAATTTTGAAGACCTATATCAACCAATTCAGAGTTATAATACTTTTAAATGAATCTTTCACAAAGATTCTAGAAAGTGAGGAGAAACATTCAGCATGTAAAACAGCTAAACAAAGAATTCAAAAATTAAGTTGCACACAAAACAAAACCATCATTGATTTCTCGCTATAGATTCCAGATCTAAATATGAAAACATGCAATAGAAGAAATATTGATGTTGTTCCAATCAACTTAAACTATGAAAAGTAATATAAGTATTGACAAAAGTAAATATGCAGTGCTAAGTGCAAGGAGAACATCATGAAAGGAAGCTCATTGTTGATCGTGGAGCTAGAAATCGACAAGATCGATATAGAAATGTCCTTTATCTCCATGTCTGAATTGATAAACATTGAACTGATCCATTATGATTTATTTTTTTTACTTTTCAGTTCAAAACTCCATTTTGAAGGCTAGTAAAGTCAACCTATTCAGCAGACCTTCTAATTCCCAGCTATGTGTAAAAGAACTTATGGAAACAAGCCATTAGAACAGTGTCCATGTGAATTATAAAGCCAAGTTATAAAGTTGACATCATCTGCATTTATTTATTTGTACGCTATATATCATAATTTTATTTTCTTTATTTTAATTTAAGATTTGTGAAATAAAAATAATATCTCTTCTTTTGTAACATTACCTTGGATAGATAAAGTCTATGAAGTATGCTCTTGATTACAAAATAGTCCAATCATTATAAATGGGACAAGATAAGACGTTACATAATACATATATAAATTCAACATTCTTATATGTACATCACATATACTTTCTTTATTTGCTTATTCCAAAGTTTATGTTAATTGTTGATTTTTTTTTTTCATATATTTTCTTTGCATATCTTTTTAATTATTTGTCCTGAACTTATAACTCTCCTTCATTGCACACACATCGCACACAACAGAGGGGTCTTTTAAACCATCATGGTGTTTAATAAAAGATAAAAAAAGTAAATAAATACTGTACTATATATAACAATGTTGTATAGAATATGAAAATTATTCATGTTAATCGGGACATTCAGTGGCTATTCTTTATGGGAGCATGAGTTGGGTATTGGTATAAACAAGCATAAATAAAAAATGACCACAAACATCTAAATGAGTTTTTTCTAATTTTGGTTTAAATTTTCTTGTTCAAATATCAATCAATGCAAATACGTATATTAAATTTATTTGAAGGTTGAAACACGATTCTTGATTTATTTTTCTGTGATTAAATTTTGCTTAGTCATATCCTTATACACATATTACCATATCCACTTCCATTAACAGACATATCCTTATATAATATACCATATCCACTTCCATTAACAGACTTATACTTATTTTACACATATTCAGATTCCGGTGATACAAATATATCCTGAACTAGAGGATTAACCAACATCTCCCTAGGTTCAAAATCTGAAATAATGAAAGTAAACTGCAATATGGATGAGATAGATTAAGGATAGAATCAGTAGTTATTTAGATCTTACTCTCCATCCTAGGTACGAATTTAATGTGAGAAGGGTATGCATGAATGTGAACAAGAGAGATATACTGTTTTATTCATCAGGAGGAACCCACCCACCTTCGTGCATACCACAAAAAGACTGTCCCGTTACAATATATATATATATTGTAACCATCAACATTAATCAAGCTTAATACCTTGATGTCAGAGAACTACTATAATCAGACCCACCTTACTATAACCTAATAGACTGAAGGGACGTACCAATGCCTACCACATTGGTGCCAAGAACTGTAATAGAATTCTTTATAACCAATGGCTTTAATCATTGGGCAGCCAAGAACTGTACCCATCGATCTAACTGAATGCTCCCATCATTGTGGTGCCAAGAACTATAACCAAAAGCATATCATGCCATCTATATTATGCACCAAAGACTATAACCGAAATCTGGAGCAAATTACCACAAACAAAACTAATGATATAACATAAAATTGTTATGATCTAATCTGGTCGCAGCCAGGGTGTACCGCGAAGACCTATCATAGTAGTATGTGAAAATACATTAGACAAATTATAAGTATGCAATTTTATTATCCTTCAAACCTTAATTTGCGATTTTTCATCGCATGAGACCTTATGGCCGACCATGGACAAGATGGTATAATTTGTGGAACTACTAAAGATTATGAATTTTAAAATTACATATATGATTTTTAATACAAATGCTAGTCTAGGTAAGAGCTTTGCAATAATAAATAAACATGGAATACTTGGGTTCTTTTCTATAATTTAATAAATATCAATGAGACTCTTGTTATACTGATGAATGACAATTAAAACATTAAGTAAATACATTTAATCATGTCATTATCTGGTAAATCTGTTTATAAGTTTATAAAATCAATCAATTTTGTATCATGTACTCGAATCAACTACGCAAAGCTAAAATGATGGAAAAGGTAAATGGGATTTTATTGTACCTTACACATCATAAACTACCAAGGACAAAAAGCATTCAAATGTTTTTCTCAAAATATTACTAAACTCTTATATCATGCTGACAATAGTATGTACTTCAATGTATGCTCTATTCAAGATATATGATTTCTGATTTTATGAATGACAAATAGCAACGGCACAGTAAGTTTAATTATAAATCAATATTTATTTACAATTTTTATGACTAATAAGTAATTGATGTTTAATGTAATAACTAAATACATAAATAAACAAATAAAATAAATAAATAAATTATAATTCCATTGGCTTCCTTCAATAACATATCATAGGCACAGTTTTATAAAGCCTAATCATACATTATATTACAATTTGATATAATTGATGTCTTGAGGAAATTATACAAAAATTCAACATCAAATCATGAAATATCCAATGTGTCAGTTCCAGAACCAATAAACCTATACTGTAGACCTATAATAATGTAATAAATAATATTATATTTGTAGGATTTAGCTATAATGCTAATGCTAAATAAAAATGAAAATTTAAACTTCAATTCAGATAAAATATTAATTAACAAACAGTTAATTATTATGAGGTAACTTAGATAGAATGTCCTGCTACACTTTATGACTTAACTTATAAATTATGCTTATAAATGGAAGAAGATGATTTTAGCAGAATAACCAAAATACTTTGCCCAAACTTATATTTATGAAGTAAAATCATATTCCTGTGGATGCATTCATCTACACATAGGAATTATATAACACTGAGTGCCTTGTGGATTTATACACCATCATAAAGCAATAAATATAATTACACAATTCCGCGGATTAACCACCAGCGCAGGAATGAGTGTAAAAATACAGAAAGTGGCAATTAATTAATCTGCGGATTAACCACCAGCACAGATTAATGCCTTTTAACATTATAAAGCAATATTACTATTTACTTCATATTTAAAGTGCAAAAATCATCCTCCTCAGTTATTCTGACCATTCAGAAAACACTAGCATTTTAGCAGATGTGGGTTCATGCATAATAAAAAGTGTTTCACTAATCAGGACAACTAATATATTAAATTATCTTGCTTAAAATAAAAACATAGCAACAATGTAATATAAGTGACATTAGTATAGGAATAGAACTCTGGAAAGACTCATAAGACACTTCATGAGAGGTTGACACATATCATAAATTCATTAGTAATTTTCAAGCTTTTTCGCAAGCGCTATTCCCTTGAATAAGTATTTTATTCAATCCCATTAATTTAATTTAAACCTAATAAAATATAACTCATGAACTTCACATACAAGTTCATATAACAATAAAATTAAATTAATTCATTCTTACTTAAATACATGAATTCTAGCAGGGTGTGTGTGTGACAAATTAAATTGTACAGCATTTTATAATAATAAATATGATCCGTGAAATCCATGTAAAAATGTCTTGAACAATAAATACACAAAGTGATAATTATAATTATAGTTGAATTCCATAAATGTAATTATATCTATTTGTCTTAGTTATTATCAGCACTTTTAAATTAATGATTTTACGTGGCTCCATGAATATAAAACAATTCCAAAAACATGACATGCAGAGTTTAAATGAAAATGTTCTTCATAAGTTATTAAATTCTACATTTCTATATAAAACTGTTCCAAGTTTATAACATCCAGGCTAATATTTATTTATCCACATTTAAATTTAGGGATACTAATTAGAGCAAATAATTTAATAATTCCAAATTAACGATAAAAATTAGAAAGTAGTTTTAGTTAATTATTTGAAGACTGTTACCATTATTCAAATAGTAAAGAAATTAAATAGCAAATACATTACTGGCAGTATATAGTTAAATAAATTAATCAATGCTATATTATTTTAAATTATAAACAGAAATATTAAACCATGTTAATAACTTTAACATTTAACTTTGATTTTAAACCTCTTTTTTTTTTAAAAAGAAAGTTTTCATATCTAAAAAACTTCTGTAATTAAAACATCTATTTAGTGTTGCCAAATTGTAGAATAATAAAATATTCCAAACATACCGAGATTCTGTAATTAAGTCTGCTTTTAAATTTGAAAGCTCCAACATATTTTTAAGTGTAAATATTGGAAAATTATTAGCGATTTGATCCACTTGGCTAGCTGACTCAAACAGATTTTTAAATTTAGCACTTCATTCTATTATTAAATACCACCATTTTATGTTTACATTTGTAGAAAACTTTTTGGTAAATCCGTTTACTTATTAATTATTTTTTAAAAAATAAGCTTATCATATTTTGCATACATTTTATTCTTACACCATTTTCTTTTTTTTCTGTCACAGCAACCTTATCACAGACGATCTCTTTAATTGCTAATCGCGCTCTTTTTTTTTTTACATTGAAACGCATATGTAATTACTATATTTTTATCTAATAATTAAAATTAGTTAAACAAATGGTTTTTTAATTCAATGAAAATAATTTCTAAGACTATTTTAAACAAATAAAAATTATTATTATTTTCAATCATATTTTACTAAATTTAATATGTGTTGTCAATTTCTAAAAAGTTAAACATATTTTGATACAAATCAGTGGATGGAAAGAAGCAATTTAAATACATTAAAATAACACAGACAATAAGTAAGGCAAAATATTACTTATTCTCTCTAATAAATTATCTTGAATGCAAGAAAATAATCTGTTCAAAATGCAAACCAAGGCAATCAAATCACCAAAAAGAAGACAGAGAAATTTTTATACCAGTTATATCGATCTTTATATTTTATACTAAAATATAAGGTTACAGTTTACACCCCCCTATGGAAAAAAATATCTTTCTTCAGAATTTCATTTCATCAAATTCTATAAAATGTACATCCTAACTCACTATTTTCATTATCCTATCTATAATCTATCAATAACTATTTTTTATTCCATCTACTTTCTCATTAATCTGAATATGGTATAACATTTACATGATATAAATCCCATTAATTTATTGAAGGTGCAGGTTTTAAACTATGTGCATTATAGGTGCCTTGGATTCCTTCAGGGGTTGAGAGCATAAATGCATTCTCTCCCACCTGGCTTTCAATCATGAAAGGCCCATTATATAGGCTCAAAAATTTTCTAAATTCATTTTTCTGTAAGTTGCTAATATGAGGAGTATGAACAAATACAAAATCTCCAACCTTAAAAGGATGTGGTTTACCGTTATACTGTTTGGAGCGCTTTTGGCTCATTTTTCGTAAATTACACCTAGCTTTTTCTATATCAAGATCACTATTTATTTCTTCTGGAATGATGGGTAAAGGATTCTTGATCAGTAATGGCTCATGTCTTCCAAATTGAAGCCTAATAGGAGTAAATTTTGTGGATTCATTCATGGTAATGTTTATGTAATTGATAACTTCAGGCAACTTATTTACCCACAACTGGTGATTATCCTTCACATAGACATGAAATAGCCTACTCAACTCCCTCATCACCCTTTCACATGGATTGGATTGTGGATTTCTTATAGAACTCATAATATGTCGGATATTATGTCTCCTAATCCATTTTCTCCATGTGCTGGAAATAAAAGCAGTAGCATGATCCGTAAGAATAGACATAGGTTTTCCCACCAAAGGAAATTGACTATTGCTAAGACATTTAATGACATTTTTTGCATCAGTCTTAGGGACAGGATATTCACATAAATATTTAGTAAATAAGTCATAGGTAACTAGGATGAATTTTTGTTTATTAAAGGGTGGAAGAGGTCCATAGAAGTCCAATGATAATAACGCATTGGGTCCCCCTGGAAGAATAGGTTGAAGTACTCCAGCATATGATTTGCCAGAATGTTTTGACTTCAGACAAATCTCACAGTGTCTTAATTGACTTACAATTGATGCATACATGTTTGACCAATAAAAATATTTTTTCAATATATGCTCTATCTTCGGTGAGCCATAATGACCATATTTGCAATGAACATAAGAGATTAGTCGATTAGTCATACACTTAGGTATCACTACCTTCCATGAGCTATCATTGTTAGGTATAGTCTGATACATCAACATGCCCTGATATAATTTGTATCTACTTTTAATTCTTGTAATATCCCTATTCTGGCTTATGGGTACAATAGGATTAGATAGTAATTTAATTATTCTTCCAAATTTCACATCTTGAGACTGTTCTACTGCAAGGTTCTTATAATCACCTTCAATGGTTTTCTCTGTAACCAACTCAATGTTTGTAATTACAATATTGTGATGGTTGGGATGAAAAGACAATGAATCTACAGGGTTACGGCTCAAAGCATCTGCTATGACATTTTTATCTCCCTCATAATATTGAATTTTGTATTGAAACTGTTGGAGATAAAGGCTCCATCTGACCAACCTTTCATTGTTTAAATAACTTTTATTAAGGAACTCTAAGCTCCTATGATCACTTAAGACCACAACCTCTGATTCCAGCAAAAATTGACAGAGTTTCTGGAAAGCCCAGACTACAGCTAAGGCTTCCTTTTCAGTAACAGAGTAATTTAGTTCAGGCCCCTTTAGATGCCTGCTCAAAAAGTACAAAATTTGAGGCTTCTGAAAATCATCTAATTGGTATAGAACTACTCCTAATCCATAATTACTGCTGTCAGTTTGTAGATAAAATATCTTGCTAAAATCTGGATAAGCCAAAATGACCTTTTTTAGGAATGTGGCCTTGATCTTATTAAATTCTAATGTATGCTCAATGTCCCACTTCCATTTCACACTTCCCCTTAATAATAATGACAGTGACATGGTATCATTGGAAAAATCTTGGTAAAATTTGTGATAATAGTTACATAAACCTAGGAATGATTTAAGCTGTTTCTTAGTTTTAGGGATAGGAAAATTTTGAATGGCTGTAACTTTATCCGGATGGGGTTTAATTCCCTGATCACTGACTAGATGCCCTAGAAAAGTGATTTCAGTGGCTGATTTTTTCTAAATTAATTTTTATATTATTGGTGTGACATTCAAAAAAAAATAAAGCTAAATCATTTAAATGCTCATATATGTTTGCAGATGCAATAACGATATCATCAACATACATAATGATTTTTTCCTTTAATTGATTGGAAAAAATCCTATCCAAACACCTGATAAGTCCTGCTCCACTGTTAATTAAACCAAAAGGCATCCTTTCGAAAACATAGGATTGGCCTTCAAAACGGAAAGCAGTGTACTTTTGGTCATCAGTATGCAATGGAATTTGCCAATAACTGGCTGTCAAGTCAAAAGTTGAAAAACTGTATTTGCCCTTGAACTTGATCAAAAGTTCATGAACAGGTGGAGGTACATCACATTCTGGAATGGTTAATTGGTTTAGCACACGTGCATCTAGGCACACCCGGACTGATCCATTTTTTTTCTTACAATCACAAGAGGATTGACATAGGCTGAAGGGCTTTTCTTGATGATATGCCATTCAATCATTTTATTGATTTGCTGCTGTACCTCTGCCTGGTATTGGTATGGAATGGGGTATGATCTCTGCTGGAATGGTGCTTCATTCCTGAGTTTGATTCGATGGATGTATCCTCCAATAATGCCCGGTATCTTTGAAAATATATCCTTGTACTGGATCATCAATTGATGTAATTGTTCTTTATAATCAAGATCCAAAATGTTGGAATCATCTAATTTAATCTTTATGTTTAATTCAACTGATGTATCATGTATGACCATTAACTGATTCAAATGAACATTTATATTATCATAAAAATGACAAAAATCATTATTAAAGGCAAAAAGTTTATTTTTAAAATCAATATTGCATTTATTTAAACTCATGAAGTCGGAACTGATTATAACTTCATGAATAATATCAGGCATTATTAGAAAGACATGCCCAAATTCAGATTCACCAATTTTTACATTAAGCCAGATTTGCTTATTCAAAAGTTTCACTTTTCTCCCATTTTGCAAGTGTAACCTGGATTGGTTTTACAGGAAGTAAAGGTACAGATTTATTTGCATCCACAATTCTATCATAAACAATCAAGGATAATATTGATGCCTGACTCCCAGAGTCTATCAAGGCATTAAAAAGAACACTTTCAATGTAAATTTTGATAATAGGACAATTATATAATATAGGAGGGTCCACAACATCATAAGGCTCTAACAGATCAATATCAAGGTCTATACTATTTAAATGTACCCCTTCATTGTCTATATGGTTCCTCCCCAAGTTAGCAACAGGCACCCACAGTGAGGAACTTTTCCATGAGGCCCCTTCTAGTTTAATGTGCTACTTTTAATATTCGTCCTAATACCCTTTGTGTGAGATGGTTTAATTCCACTAACAGAAGGTTGATCTCTATCTTGGGTCTTATTAATTAGACCAGGTTGACCATTAACTCTATGATAAAAATTTGGTCATTTATGACTACAATTCCTACTCTGGTATCTTTTACCATGATAAGGACTTCTTATGGGTGCAACATTGACATTAGCAATTGAACAGTTATGAGAAGCTCTAGCATCCTTCCCACCTCTATATCTGGTTTCTGTGTCATATTCACTTGTCTCTAGTGCATCTAGGATCTCTGATACCTCATCAATTGTATATTTGTCTGCAGCAATCAAAACTTGTTCAATCTGTTGAGGTAAGTTATGTCTTAAGATCCTGACTATATGATGCTCAGATAATGGAAAGGCAGTTAAAGTTTTAAGTTTGACTGCCTGACCATGAAAAAAATTGGGTATAGCTACCTTTATTAGCATTGTACTTTTCCCGAGTGATTTGATAATGCATGTTATCCTGATGATCTTCACCCCAGAAACTTGACATTATTAAATGTTTAAAGTCTCCATATGTTTGAGGACAATCAAACAGAGACTGCCACCAATCCTTTGCAGCAGCATAAAGATGATTGCTGGAGATAGCCAGTTTTTCTCTTTCTGAGAATGCACATAAAGTAAACAATTCCTCCAGATTTTGAAGAAATTCTAGAGGGTTTTCCAAATACTCCCCTTTAAATGGCTTAATCTTTAAAAATTTAAGAGCTGTAGATCCACCCATAGACATATCTGTGTTCTTGATATCATTGGCCACAGAATCAATTCCTAATGGTTTTTGGAAAATTGGAGTTGTATGGGGACCAGTAAAATTACCATCTGATCCAACTACTTCTTTAACAGAGGTCTCTGTCCCATCCACATAAAACTTGGTGCTTTGACCAATGAAAACTCTTGAGCCTTCTGAATTTCCAGTATTTTTAACTGAATGTTTTCAATCTTGGCCTCTAGTTTCTGTCCTTCTTTAAACTCATTTGACTCATTTGGCCACTCTTGGCATTTATCCCTCACTTCCTTCAACTCTTTCTGCATCATCTCTAAATCCCCACTAAATTTGGCATTAGCCTTTTTCAATTCCTTAGTCTCTACTTTAGACCTGTTTTTAGTTTCCTCCAAAACCTTTTTAATCTTCCCTAATTCTGCTTTGCTCTCTGTCACAGATTCACTCATGGATTTAAATATGCCTTTTTCAAAAGTTGAGTGACTCTCAATAATATTTTGAAGTTTAACTTCTATTTCAGTTTTAATTTTATTAACAAATTGGTCAGATTGAAACTCCACTTCTTGAACCTTATAGTTCATTTCACTAACTATTTGTGCCAACTGACTCCTTGAGTCTACCATTCCTACTTCAAGCACCTTCAGTTTAGTGTCCACCTTCTCCTCATGGATTATAAACTTATTTCCAATTTCTTCTATTTGAACTTCCGAGTGCTTTTTATAATCTAGGAAGCTAGCCTTAATTTCTTCTAACTTAATATCTGACTCACCTTTAGCTGCCTTACAACTATTTTCCAATGACTGAAACTTCTGATTAAATTCTTCCACTGTTCTTACCCTAGCAGCTTCTATTTTCTCTTTTACAAACTCCTGAACTTCAGCCATTTTATCCCCTAAACCAGCAACTTTATTCTCAAAACTATCTAATTTTTCAGACATCTCTCTTTGGGAATGAGATTGTTCATTCAATTTTTCATTCAATTTTTCAGACATCTCTCTTTGGGAATGAGATTGTTCATTCAATTTTTCATTCAATTTTTCAGACATCTCTCTTTGAGAATGAGATTGTTCATTTAATTTTTTTATTCAATTTTTCAGATTGTTCATTCAATTTTTCAGACATTTCTTTAATTCCAATCTCTATACGTTCAAACATCAACATAAACCGTTGTTGGAGATCAAGACCAGAAACTCCTAGGGTTTTCTCAGGATCATTAATTTCTTCAGAATCACTCATTTTGAGTATTTTGTAAACAACTATTTCAATATTCTCTAAAACAAAACTTTTACTTTCTTAAAATATATGTTTTAATAACAATAATTAATTAAAATCTGTCCAAGCCAACCAACCACTAAATCATCACCACCAATAATCTATCTCAGATGGTATATATCACATTCACACTAAAATAATCTGAACCCCCACTATAGATATTTGCAGTATTATGACAACTACTTTATAAACCCTTGATAATTTCAACTTCTCCCAATTCAATCATAAATATGTGCATATCTTGGAATACGATTGCTATTGTCATCAGAAATCTATATAAGTAATTTGGAGAAAAATATATAGCAATAAAACATACAATATTTCATCACCATTATAGAGCATCTGTCACATGATAATATTCTTGTAGTATGGGAAATTAAAATTGTAATCAACAATCATTAATTAATTTAGTTTGCACATTGCCATATTGTACTCTGCAACTATCAATTAATCAAGTCGCATGTTTACAAAGTGCCAAAAACTGTAATTGCTCACTTATAATGACTGTATAACCTCGATAAACATATCGGGCCGACCACTTTGTGGCGCCAAGAGCTCACCTGTAACCATCAACATTAATCAAGCTTAATACCTTGATGTCAGAGAACTACTATAATCAGACCCACCTTACTATAACCTAATTGACTGAAGGGACGTACCAATGCCTACCACATTGGTGCCAAGAACTGTAATAGAATTCTTTATAACCAATGGCTTTAATCATTGGGCAGCCAAGAACTGTACCCATCGATCTAACTGAATGCTCCCATCATTGTGGTGCCAAGAACTATAACCAAAAGCATATCATGCCATCTATATTATGCACCAAAGACTATAACCGAAATCTGGAGCAAATTACCACAAACAAAACTAATGATATAACATAAAATTGTTATGATCTAATCTGGTCGCAGCCAGGGTGTACCGCGAAGACCTATCATAGTAGTATGTGAAAATACATTAGACAAATTATAAGTATGCAATTTTATTATCCTTCAAACCTTAATTTGCGATTTTTCATTGCATGAGACCTTATGGCCGACCATGGACAAGATGGTATAATTTGTGGAACTACTAAAGATTATGAATTTTAAAATTACATATATGATTTTTAATACAAATGCTAGTCTAGGTAAGAGCTTTGCAATAATAAATAAACATGGAATACTTGGGTTCTTTTCTATAATTTAATAAATATCAATGAGACTCTTGTTATACTGATGAATGACAATTAAAACATTAAGTAAATACATTTAATCATGTCATTATCTGGTAAATCTGTTTATAAGTTTATAAAATCAATCAATTTTGTATCATGTACTCGAATCAACTACACAAAGCTAAAATGATGGAAAAGGTAAATGGGATTTTATTGTACCTTACACATCATAAACTACCAAGGACAAAAAGCATTCAAATGTTTTTCTCAAAATATTACTAAACTCTTATATCATGCTGACAATAGTATGTACTTCAATGTATGCTCTATTCAAGATATATGATTTCTGATTTTATGAATGACAAATAGCAACGGCACAGTAAGTTTAATTATAAATCAATATTTATTTACAATTTTTATGACTAATAAGTAATTGATGTTTAATGTAATAACTAAATACATAAATAAACAAATAAAATAAATAAATAAATTATAATTCCATTGGCTTCCTTCAATAACATATCATAGGCACAGTTTTATAAAGCCTAATCATACATTATATTACAATTTGATATAATTGATGTCTTGAGGAAATTATACTAAAATTCAACATCAAATCATGAAATATCCAATGTGTCAGTTCCAGAACCAATAAACCTATACTGTAGACCTATAATAATGTAATAAATAATATTATATTTGTAGGATTTAGCTATAATGCTAATGCTAAATAAAAATGAAAATTTAAACTTGAATTCAGATAAAATATTAATTAACAAACAGTTAATTATTATGAGGTAACTTAGATAGAATGTCCTGCTACACTTTATGACTTTACTTATAAATTATGCTTATAAATGGAAGAAGATGATTTTAGCAGAATAACCAAAATACTTTGCCCAAACTTATATTTATGAAGTAAAATCATATTCCTGTGGATGCATTCATCTACACATAGGAATTATATAACACTGAGTGCCTTGTGGATTTATACACCATCATAAAGCAATAAATATAATTACACAATTCCGCGGATTAACCACCAGCGCAGGAATGAGTGTAAAAATACAGAAAGTGGCAATTAATTAATCTGTGGATTAACCACCAGCACAGATTAATGCCTTTTAACATTATAAAGCAATATTACTATTTACTTCATATTTAAAGTGCAAAAATCATCCTCCTCAGTTATTCTGACCATTCAGAAAACACTAGCATTTTAGCAGATGTGGGTTCATGCATAATAAAAAGTGTTTCACTAATCAGGACAACTAATATATTAAATTATCTTGCTTAAAATAAAAACATAGCAACAATGTAATATAAGTGACATTAGTATAGGAATAGAACTCTGGAAAGACTCATAAGACACTTCATGAGAGGTTGACACATATCATAAATTCATTAGTAATTTTCAAGCTTTTTTACAAGTGCTATTCCCTTGAATAAGTATTTTATTCAATCCCATTAATTTAATTTAAACCTAATAAAATATAACTCATGAACTTCACATACAAGTTCATATAACAATAAAATTAAATTAATTCATTCTTACTTAAATACATGAATTCTAGCAGGTGTGCATGTGACATAAATTAAATTGTACAGCATTTTATAATAATAAATATGATCCGTGAAATCCATGTAAAAATGTCTTGAACAATAAATACACAAAGTAATAATTATAATTATAGTTGAATTCCATAAATGTAATTATATCTATTTGTCTTAGTTATTATAAGCACTTTTAAATTAATGATTTTACGTGGCTCCATGAATATAAAACAATTCCAAAAACATGACATGCAGAGTTTAAATGAAAATGTTCTTCATAAGTTATTAAATTCTACATTTCTATATAAAACTGTTCCAAGTTTATAACATCCAGGCTAATATTTATTTATCCACATTTAAATTTAGGGATACTAATTAGAGCAAATAATTTAATAATTCCAAATTAACGATAAAAATTAGAAAGTAGTTTTAGTTAATTATTTGAAGACTGTTTCCATTATTCAAATAGTAAAGAAATTAAATAGCAAATACATTACTGGCAGTATATAGTTAAATAAATTAATCAATGCTATATTATTTTAAATTATAAACAGAAATATTAAACCATGTTAATAACTTTAACATTTAACTTTGATTTTAAACCTCTTCTTTTTTTAAAAAGAAAGTTTTCATATCTAAAAAACTTCTGTAATTAAAACATCTATTTAGTGTTGCCAAATTGTAGAATAATAAAATATTCCAAACATACCGAGATTCTGCAATTAATTCTGCTTTTAAATTTGAAAGCTCCGACATATTTTTAAATGTAAATATTGGAAAATTATTAGCGATTTGATCCACTTGGCTAGCTGACCCGAACAGATTTTTAAATTTAGCACTTCATTCTATTATTAAATACCACCATTTTATGTTTACATTTGTAGAAAACTTTTTGGTAAATCCGTTTACTTATTAACTATTTTTAAAAAATAAGCTTATCATATTTTGCATACATTTTATTCTTACACCATTTTCTTTTTTTTTTTTCTAAAACAGCAACCTTATCTCAGACGATCTCTTTAATCGCTAATCGCGCTCTTTTTTTTTTTTTTTTTTTACATTGAAACGCATACGTAATTACTATATTTTTTTCTAATAATTAAAATTAGTTAAACAAATGGTTTTTTAATTCAATGAAAATAATTTCTAAGACTATTTTAAATAAATAAGAATTATTATTATTTTCAATCACATTTTACTAAATTTAATATGTGTTGTCAATTTCTAAAAAGTTAAACATATTTTGATACAAATCAGTGGATGGAAAGAAGCAATTTAAATACATTAAAATAACACAGACAATAAGTAAGGCAAAATATTACCTATTCTCTCTAATAAATTATCTTGAATGCAAGAGAATAATCTGTTCAAACGCAAACCGAGGCAATCAAATCACCAAAAAGAAGACAGAGAAATTTTTATACCAGTTATATCGATCTTTATATTTTATACTAAAATATAAGGTTACAGTTTATATATATTTGTAATTATATGTTGGATTATTACTCTCATCTCATTGAATTGTTAGAAGTTTTCTTTAGAAAAATTCTAAATTTATTTATCCTTTTCTAAATATGTTCACTTGTTAGTAATAATACAGAAATTAATATATAACACATTTTGGATAATATTCTTTTCTTCAGTGGTAATCTAGAGATTCAAGAAGAATGAATTAAGCTATTATGCTAAAAGCAATAGTCAATAGACATTACATATATTTATAATAAAATTAAATCAATAACAAATAAACACAGTCTTCTATTTTAAAAATAGCCCATTAATTTCAATATATATGCGAAACAAACTGCATGCAAACGTATTTCTTGATTTATTATATGAACTAATATAAAGTACAAAAAATACTCCAATGTTTTGACTATATTTTTTTATCGTCTTTATCAAGGAACAACTAAAAAATACAAAAAAAAAAAAAAAGAACAATAAATATAAATACAAAAATTCTACAAGAATCCAATACTTATAACAGATACAAAATAGCTTTTACCTTAAAACTTTTCTAACAAAAAATCCTAATATATTCATTACCTTCGTTTCTTAAATACCTTTCCTACAATAATCCTTTATAGTTATTTAATTAAATCAACCTAGTATTTTCTTTTTTCATTTCAATTAACAACCTATTCATTACAGGTTTCATTTCATTAATATAAATTCTTTTTTTTATAATTCATAATACCATGTAAAACATTCCAGTGATTTTATTTTAAAATCTTTTCTGTTTAAATTTACTCATGTGACCATAAACTGCAGAATTTTTATCATTTAAATTTGTTTTAATCTTCTTGCCAATTTATTCTTTGTAGTTCCAACATATGACATTTCTTTATTATCTTTAAAACAATTTAAACATTTTATAATATAAATAGAATTCATAACTTCTAAATTATTATAATCATTATCATTATTAATTGACAAATTTAAACTTTTTTTTATAAACAAAACGAGGGTTAAGTATGGGAAATAGTTTATGTGGTTTTTTAGCAGAGGCGTAAATGTATAATTTTGAAAAAGAATATTATGTTTGTAATAATAATAGACCAATTTTTTGCGTAGGGTATGTAGATGATTATTTTTTAGTGTTTAATGGCAATAAGAGTAAAACAGATAATTTTTTGAAATATATTAATAGTAAAGAGGATAAAATTAAATTTACTATGGAAAAAGAAAATATTATTGAATATATGGATGTTAGAATTGAAAAAAAATAAATGTTTTTTAATGTAATTTTGTTTAAATTTAAATGTAATTTACTTTAAGCAATAATAGCAAAAGGACTATTATTACAATAATAGAAATATCCACCACCATCCCCTCTTTTTTTTTTTTGTATTTGTTTTACATTTCTTATAATTTATACAAAAAAATTAATATATAGGGTATGAGCACAGACTTTCACATGACACAGGTATTTAATAAGCCTGTGTTTCAGTTATTACATTGTAGAGATGTCAGCCCATTTTTGCATATGTATTGAATGGATTATGTCCTGTATATGTGGGGTTCAGATTGACTTTAGGTCAACATGGGTGTGACAAGAATCTCAGCCTCAGGGTGGCCTTTGAGCATTCCATCATCAGAATTTCAATTGGATGGACGGTTGAAGAGTTGAAGTGTGGAGTGGATTGAAGCCTGTCCATTAAAGTAAGAAGATTGTCTATCTTAATATATATCTGAGCACTTATAGTATATATGTGTATAGATGATAATCTGGACCAACTGATGATTGCTGGTTTAGCATGAAATACGTGTATTGGTGATTATTTATCTTTCGACATATGTGTGTTTAAGTGTATCAGTGCTATTAGATAGAGTGGAGAGTGGTGGGTCATGTGAAAGTCTGTGCTCATACCCTATATATTACATGTATATAGACACAGGTATTTAATAAGCCTGTGTTTCACTTAAAAAAATTTAATAAAAAAAAAAAGTCTTAGAAAAAAGCTAGTATGTAAAGAATTAAAATGTTTTAATGTAATTTTGTTTAAATTTAAATGTAATTTATTTTAATCAATAATAAGAAAAGGACTATTATTATAAAATAGAAATGCCCCCCCCCCCCTCTTCTTTTTTTTTAAAAAAAAATTGTATGTTAGAAATTTGGGTGAGGATATTTTTTTAAATTGAATTACATTTTTCGTATAAGAAAATTGATATTAAGTAAATTCTATTGAAATTTATTTAAGGTAATATCATATATACATATGTATGTAAAATGATATTTATAACAATAGTTTTGATTTATTTAATCAACTTTTTTTTCATCTTTATTTTTAATTGAAATCTATATGCAGATTAGAGGGTGAAAGATGTGGTTTTATTTGTGATTATGCAAAGATAATGTCATCTAGGGAATAGAACTCGATATCTAAATTAAATGTTGTTGGCAACATGCTATAGAAAAGTGTAGAGCAAGACGGATAATTTAAAGATTTTGATATATTTAATAAATATGTACTCCCTCCCCCTTTGATTTTACAATAATGGTTAAGCGCATATGTATATTTACAAAAACAAGTTTTAGGGTAGAGATTTCTCCATTATCCTTCTGCTGAGAAATAAGAGAATGCTCACTAAGTTAACTAATACTAGGTGATAAAAGTTTATGCTTTTTTCTCTCTATTTTATCTTCAACATAAAATTAATTTATTATCCATTTATCATCAAATAATTGAATTACCGATAATATTAGTAAGGAATAAGGGTTTGAAAAAAAAAGTTTTAAATTTATTTGGAAGCTGAAAAAATTTCAAATTTTATATGGATTCGAATTTCATGTTGAGGTCGTGGTTGATATATATATATATTAAGGAGTAAGTTTATAGTCATTAATGAAAAGTTGAATTAAACATAATCCATCAAAGACTTTTATTTTATTATTTATCTGATGAAAATTAATAAGTGCAATCTATATATAAACACATCTTTTAATTGCACATATTAGTGTGTTTGATTGTATTTTGAATAAAAGAAAAGATAAATTCACAATTCTTGGTTTAATATTTTGAAGTTAGTTTTTGCATCTTATCAATTATCCTAAAATGTTTTTTTAAGTTTAAAGTTAATCAGGAATTAGCAGGAAAGTTTTGTTTTTGAAAACTATGAAATGTATAATTGTTGATGTTTGGAATTTTGATCAACACTTCTAAAAGGGGTAAGTGGTCTTTCCTTAGGTGATGATTCACAAGCTCCCCATGTCTTGAAGCAGCCGAGCATGCTTGCAGAAGCTCCAACTTCATTTCCTGAAGTTTGAAACTTGAGTAGTATTGTCTTGTGGCTCAGTGGTCACAGTTTTTACAACACCACCCTTTAGGAGTAATGCTCTCTTTCTCTCTGTGAGTTTCTTCTTTTTTTTTTTTTTTGGTAATTGCGGAAGGTGAAATATGATCCAGAAATGTTTCAAATGTATAACATTTCTGTTTAATCTTTGTACTTTGGTTGGATTCAGTAGTTCCCTGCAGCTCATCACTCCCAGTAAACTCATCTAGACACTATTTCCTGACATTCTTATTGTAATCTCTACTATAGCCAAAGTGCACAGCAAGATCCTTTCTGAAAATAGAGCAAATGAATAAAGTTTCTTTTTAAATGTTCTAAGAAATTTCATTATATATATATTTTAAAACAAAAAACTTTTAAATTTATATTCTTAATATTGTACCAGTACAATTTTGAAAAGGTATTAAAGTTTTTTTTAAAAGTACTTTCGTGTTTATGTGCTTTTGTATATACCTTATATATGTCTATACACACGTATTTATATATATGCCTTCCAAATTATAGTATTAGTCGAATTCTTTGCTATTTGGAAACTCATATGAAGTTCGAACATCGAAGGTGTGACAGTTGAGCTGCGATCCTTGGACGTTGAGCTCTTGAGCCCATGATTCTACTAATGCACTAAACCTCACAAGACTATATGCCTACTACGAAATAATTAATTAGAATATTTTTCATGAATAGTCTTCACTATTTTTTTAAAAATATCCCTTCCTGGTGTCAGCAGTATAGTGTATTATTTCCACAGGGAAATATTTTTCAGTGGATTGCTGAAAAAAAAAATTTAAGATTTATATGTATGTTCATTTATAAAATTTATGAGAATAAAAAAAGTACAAATTTTTAGAAATGATTAAAATACTAAACGAATTTAATAAATAAAAGAATAATTATATCTAATGAAACATTCTATGAATATATTTGTTTTGAACAAATTTTTAGCATTGCGTATATTTTAATTACGGCCATTTTACTGGTAGAATACTATTAATTTGAATAACTTCAAAAATGTCTATTATCTAAACAAAATTTTAAAAGTGATCTTTAACAATAATTTAAATTAGTTTGGACAGACTTTTGCAAATAAAATTAAAAAAAAAAAAAAACATTCAGAAAAAAACCTGATTGTTAAAGGTTTGTGATAGTAGCATTTTCTTACTTGTAATGTATTTAATTGTATTTTCATCATCTATTTGAACTGCTGATTTTTTATTTATTTTTTAAATTAAAACTTTTTAGTGTTTTTGAAATACATTCATGTGTTAGTAATAACTCATAGATTAATATGGAGCATAATGTTTTAAGAGATATTATTCTCATTTCTGTAGATATTATTGATTTGAATAGTGACATCTTACATGGGAATTGAATCAGCGACTTTTACATTCATGGTTACTGAATGTAAAGTGACACTAATAATTTGTTCTCCCAAAGGCAAACGATCATTAGAAATTTTATATACTTTTTTATGAAGGCCTTTCTGAGTATTTTTTTAATGAGTTGTTTCTAGACATAATGGATATCACATTAAGTTAACTTAATGGGACTATTTGCTATTATTATGTGAATTTTTTTTTCTCTTTCTGTCCAGTATTCTTGTCTTCTCCGCCTAAATATATTTAGTGGTAACTTGCATATTCTGTTGCTTTAGATACATCTCTGCCATTTCTTTTTTAATCATTGTTTTATGTTATTTAGTTTCAGTTATATATCCCATATTTATATGTTTTTCATTGGTGTAGCTATTATTTAGTTTCAAGTTTACATTTTGGAAAGATTGGGATTTCTCAGAGTGTACTGTGGCTTTGAAAAGTTGTTTTGATATATTGGTTGCAGGTTTTCTTTAATTTGCTTGCTATTCTTATGTAGAGATACATTATATCTATAATTGGTTTTATTTAGTGTTTTTTAAATTATTGTTGTTGCTTATTGAATGTTTTCTTAGTGATATCTGATAGATAAACATTCTTCAAGAGAGTTTGTTTTTTTGTTCAAGTTATTGATTTTTGAACCAACTTCTTTTGTTCTGTTTTATAGTGATAATCCATTTTTTTATATTTTTGTCATGATTAAATGCATATTACTAAATATTTCCTATGTGGGGGACATCCGCAAACAGCAATTGAGTAGTTTGATGTTCTCAAATTTAAGGTGAAGCATTTTAAATATAAAATAAATATAAATTAGATTAGGTCAGTATCTGATATAAAAGAAGCAAAACAAAATGGAATACTTAAATACATTTTCACAGTAAATATCTATAAAATTAATAAGCATTAATAGCAGTTACTGTTTTTTTTTTTAATTTAGCAAGTTTGAGATTATTATAAGACATAAAAGGTATATTGTTGGAATCCAAAAATTCACAAACTGAAAAAAACTTTGGAAACAGAGATTTTGGATTAATGATGTTTTACCTGCATTTATATTTTGGGTAGTACGGTCCCTCCTCAACTACCACATTTTGAAATATTAGCAATATATAAATATTATTTGATGAATTGTCTAGAAAGAGAGAAGACTAAATAATATGACACATATTATTTTTATATACCAATACAGTACTGTACGAGATGTATGGGCTGGATTAGAAGAAATAGAGTCAATTACTGCTTCTAATGAGCTTGTTTGGATTCATAGTAGAAAGTATATATAATACAAACATATTATCCTTACATGTGAGATATCAAAGCAATGAAAGTATGTCTAAAGAAAAATTATTGATGCTAATCAAATCATATAGATTATATAATAATATTAAATTAATTATTAATAAAAATGTAATATAAGGGATTTGAACACAAACTTTCAATCTCACTTTAGCCTTCCACTTTATCTCATACAATCGATATACATGACCACACACATTTTTTCACATGTGTGGTTATGTGTATCAGTTGTATGATATAGAGTGGATGGCTGAAAGAAGTTTGAAAGTCTGTGTTCAAGCCTCCTATATTACATCTAGACTCCAGGTATATAATATATATTTGTATTTAAAAAATAATAAAAAATGTTAAATCTAAGTTTTAAATATTATTTTAATAAACTTTATTCCAAATAGAGTAGGAGTATCAAATATATGCTTTGAACAGTTAAACAATATGTGGAATTTCCATTTTAAGTTCTTTGTTATATTATTAGATAATTTGATAGTAATAAAGATTACTTTATATCTTGCCTAGAATTTATATAGAAAAAAATGCATGCATTTAGCTTAGTATGAGCAGTCAAACTGAATAATAATGAGAAGAAAAAGGATAGTTCATACTTTAGGAGTGATAAAATGTTTTGGATGATTTACAAACACTGAAAATAATTGAAATCATTTTTAGTACTGAATCATCACTTGCCTTTCCAGGTGACTTATCTTTCAGTTATTTTATTTAAACAACCAAAGATTTATTATGTCAGAAAGGTATTTTTTATGAGGTTCCAAACATTTTCTTTTTCTGATCCAATCATAAACTCATCTGGATTTGATCTTTTTAGACATTATTGGAAACTCATAAATTGATTCAGGATAATCCATGATCATTGTGCTCATCTGCTTCATAAATGGAATTTAACAGTCACAGACTTTTATTGATGTTGTTAAATACAAAGTATGAATTACTTAGTCAATGAGTGTCAAATCTATAGATAATTAGCAGAACTAGTGATTGTATCTCCTGGTTGGAACCTGTACAAGTTCATTTATGATATTTTGTTAATAAGCTGTCTAATAAAATAAATCCATATTCTAAATAAAATTGCATAGAAGTTTAATGACAAAATGATCAAGCTACTAAATGTAAGCCATTGAAAATGCAATTAAATACCCCCCTCCGAAGTCTAACATGATGTGAAGAATTATATAACTAAAAGTTTCTGGATAAAAGCTCAATATATCACTTAAATATCATTTGACCTCTTAAGCAATTAATTATTTTTAATTTTTTATATTTTAAAGTAGTAACAATTTCGAAACAAATTAAAATTTTTTGCTGATCCTGTATTTTACTTTTCAATGTACATTAATTTCAATTCAATAAATAAAAAATACGAATATTAGCAATATGTTTGAAACTAGATATCGAAGATTATTGGTTTGTTACCGGATCAAAATGCATAGTTATTGGCATATAAAAAATATTTTCTCATATTCATTTGCATATCATAGCTATATATTTTATTTATGAAAAAATTACTTAACAGATGATTTGATATTTGAGTCAAAATCTGTTATTATTTAATAGCCAAAAAAAAAAAAACAGTTTTTTTTTTTGTTATTAAAATATATGTATACATATGTCATATTAATTAAATATATAGTAGAAAGCTTTAGTAGCAGTAAATAAATTATATATATATATATAAAAGTAAGTTGATAAGAGTTTTTAAATGAGTTCAAAAATTGAGCATCACTTTCGCCAAAATTGTTAATTTAATTCTTAAAATTATCATTTATTTTTATTTAAAGTATATTTATTGGGTGTTTTTCTTATATACAATACTGTATTTGGAAATAATAATTAACGTTCTTTTTTTTTTTATAGGCTATTGCAATAAAAGTTGACTCCATTTAGTATTTTTATTTTATAGTCAATAAGTATTAGTTGGATAAAGATATTGGATCTGTTAAAAATTATATGCTGAAATTTTGATTTTGAAGAATTCATTATATTATGTAAAAGAAGAGATATCACATTATATTAAAATTAAAGAAGAATGATTATTTTAAAAAATGGTGTATTTAAACAATATCATATGTATCAATTTTTCAATAATTTAAGGTACTTCCTCCAAGAATCTCTGAATATTACTGAATATCATAATACTATTCTGATATCAGAATTGTTTTTGTTTATTGAAGAAATTTAAGCAGTTTATCACTGTTTAGTTAACTGATATACTCTATGGGATCTATGTAACTCTTGTGTTAAACTTGTATTCAAACTTATTGCATTGTTTTTGTTTGTATACATCATAGTTGAATATGTTTTAATACAGTTTTTGCTTTGGTGAAACTATTACTACTGCTATATATCACAAAAGGAAACTTGTAAACTTTATTTCTTTAACAATTGTCTCATTGTATTTTTGTAAAAGGTATTGAAGGAAAATACAAGTAACTAGAGCTGTGATATCACCATGTATTATTAGATAATAACATTCATTGTTACTTGTATTTCTGTTACCCAGTTTGGATAATATATAGAAAATCATGAATGTTGAACTATGATGGCACTTCTGTTTTATTGCACTCATTATAAAATGCTGTTGATTATAATATTGTGGGTAGCATAAGCAAAAATAAATGATAGATCATTATACCTCTTTTTATTGGAAGAGCCTACAAATGTAACAATGAATATTAAGACATTTTTAATCAATGTGATGAGGATTAATTGCAGTGGAATAATTAAGAGTTATTATAATTAGAAATATATGTAATATTCTTAGTAAACAGGCAAAAACTCCATATAGTAGTCACCTTGTGCTAACCAGTGCCTACTCATCCAATATCCCCAGACTAGTTTCTGGCTTGTGGACTTTGTCAGTGAGGAGCCTTGTATCTGAGAGCACTGCACCTAGATCTTAGGATCTAATGCAACCCTCCAGCAGCCACCTTTTATCTCCACTTCACTACAAAACTATGAGAATGAAATTGAAAACACAATAAACTCAATAGCTTATATAGTCATATGGGTCTGAACTCAATTCAGCACCCATACATTTTGGTGATTTTGGCTCTTTAGGCACTAGATAGGGATTTTATGCACAAGCCTTCTGGCATCCATTGATTACTCTGGTTAGCACAAAGTGGCACTACTATATGGAGAGTTTTTGCCGGTTTACTAACAGTTATGTGCTGTGATGTAATATTCTTGATATATTAATATTTCATGGATTTGATTATTTTATAAAC
This sequence comes from Epiperipatus broadwayi, assembly GCA_028023455.1. Taxonomy (NCBI): domain Eukaryota; kingdom Metazoa; phylum Onychophora; class Udeonychophora; order Euonychophora; family Peripatidae; genus Epiperipatus; species Epiperipatus broadwayi. The sequence goes on from JAQFVV010000011.1 coordinate 5,823,945, forward strand.
TTTAAGAAAATTTGATATGAATCATTGATGTAGTGTTTGAATTATTTTTAAATTTGCATCTTTTAAAAATTATAAGATTGCCTAATGCAAAAGCTTTGTTTATAAACAATTATGTGCTAGTATAAGATAGTGATCATGTGATTGCCTAATGATATAAAGTCAAAAAAGAGCTCTAGAAGTTAATAATAAAAAAGTACTCCCACTTGTAGAGATCTCAGATAGGCCATATTTATTATGTTAATCATAAAACTCTTTGAAAAAATATGTATCTGTGAATATTACTATGTAACATTTATTAAAAACTTAAAAAGTTCATAATTAGTACCGAATGCACTTGAAATTTTAGCCAGTTTTGAAAGAGTGACTCATTTTCTGAAAGTAGATTTAAAGCTTGCTTTCTATTAAATCACTGTTACTGAAGAACCAATGGAGATTTTTATCCTTACAAGCCACATAATTTTTTTTAATTGTAACAGATTGCATTTGAACACATGAAAGCTCCAAATGTATTTCAGTCAAAGATAGATGTACTTTTTGAATGTCATTGAGTATGTAATAATGTATTTCAATGATAATCTACTAATTGCAATTCAGAAACCATTTTAAAGAAAAATATTATTAAAGTATGCAAAAAGTTATCACTTTAGAACTAGATTGAATATTTCAAAATGCATCTGGAATACATGAAAACTTGATATTTTAGACAATATTATTTCAGATTAATGTATCACACAAATAAAAGCAGTTATGAATGCACTGAAGCAACATAACATTAAGAATCTATAGACTCTTCTAGGCTTAATTAACTTTTGAAATTTTTTTGAAGGGGAAAGCACACATTGCTGACATCTATGACCTATTAAGAGAAAAAAATTGGATTTAGGAAGATGAACAAGAGGAAGGTTTCAGAAGAAATAAGTCTTTACTATTATGCAAGAACCTTCTAATACACTAAGTGATGACTGTTTAGATGTTACTATAACTATCAATGTTTCAGAATACAGTGCAAACCAAACTCTCATTAGTACTGAAAAAAACTATAGTTGACTAGACAAATAGACTTATGGCTTCTCTTTCAAAACAATCATAGACCACATTCTTGTTTGGAATTATATCACATGTGAAAACAATCTCTGAGCACTTACATCCTAATACTTCAATAGTTTAATGTATTGGCAGACTACAATTTCAAGCAGAACTAAAGCATGTGATCATCTCTATAAATTACATAGATGAATTAAAGTGGTATAGCTATAGTATGCTGATCCAAAAATAATTCATTTTATCAAGGTGTTAATTAAATGGGATTAATGAGGCTTGCCAAAGTATCCTGGGTTTCTCATTTATTGTGGATTTCTCATGAGCATTTATAGGAACAAATATATTTTCATAGATAAGCAACATTTTGAACAATGTGAAGGTGAAAAACAAATTTTAGAATTGATATATCAGTGTCACCCATGTATTGTCAGAATTAATGTTCTAGTCCATATATGAAAAATAGGCTGAAATCTATTCCTAGATCAAATTCTGCATTATACAATATAAAATATTCCAACCCACTGTCAATCTCCTATCAAAAGAGTAATTATCATGGTCCATTGAAATGAACCCATGAAAACCCATACATAACTCTTTATGGACAATCATTTTTCATTCCGTAAATATCTATTCTAACAGAATACCAAATTGTAAAAAGCTCTAGTATTAGGTGAAACAATTCCGAAATTAAAAGGAATCTTTGCAACTATGGCTTTCCTGAAAATCTTAATGTTGATCAGTAGAAATAATATGGTTTTATTTTGCTAAATTGTAAAACTTTATGAGGGATAGGGATAAATTATGATTATGCATAGTTAAAGTGGATTAACTAAGAAAGTTATCTAATATTTGAAACTGTGTTTAAATAAAATAAAAACAAAATAATACACAAGATGTGCTATATAGTATATTACTAAATCAATGTACAACTCTATTGACATGCACTGAGAAATCTCCTACAGAGATATTAATAGACTGAAAACTGTGAACCAAAAGAAAAACACGAACATAACTAATAAGAATAATAATTATGAAAAGGTGACATCTGAATGTGAGGTTATATTAAAAAGGTATGACTAAAAGAATTGTGCAAAATCTCCTACCAAGCTAAATTGTTACTGTAGTATGGAATTAGGCATCATGCATAGAAAAGACATTAATCATACTTGCTGCCAGATTCATAAACCAATGAAATCAAAAATCCAATTATCAATGTGGAAAACCCAATCAATACCCCAGTAGTAAAAGTGTCAGAAACAACAATCTAAACAGAAGTAGATGAACAAAAACTTCTAGCAGATTTAAAACAATCCACTTATGCCAACCAAAAGATGTTAGTCTCTGAAGAATTATGGGACCATCCACATACTTAAAAAGACTATAAGGCATTAAATAAGGCAATATATATCAAAATTATTTAATAAGTAGTTGCAAAAAATAAAAGCAATGATGAACATAAATTGTTAACACGTAATCTATATAAAGGATGAATCCAAACTTTCTGAATGGATTAATTCTTTATATTTGTTGAAAATCTGCTAGAAAAATCCAAGATACAAGCCAGAGAATAAAAGCAAATTTAGAGATAAAAGCAAATTTTACTTTCTCAGGAAACCACAACAAAGCAAAGCTGAATAACCTCCAATACATTGACAGAAAATCAGATTAAAGTTTGAAATGGTAATGCAAATGTGAATGTAACACAGACTAGTAAATTGCCTAATAATCATCTCAGTGAATTTCTGCTATAATAGATATCAATATAGACATAGGAATTCATGCAGGCCACATTGGTTTTGTTTATCATTTATGTACATCTATGAGCTATAGAATATTGCAATTTTTCCAATATTGTATATCTATCACACTATATATATTTCTTTCGTATATGTCCCCATATTATTGCACAGTATTCACATCTTCTATAATTCTGTTTATATATCTTGTACTGGACACCAACCAGTTACTTGAGGGTGTCACCAAACCAACATATCAGTTAGGAAAATTTATTTTCATGACTAAATATATGATAATCCAGACATATTTTAATATAATAATTGCTTCTGATGCTAACTCAGCTTAGAGCATGAGACTAATGACTATTAAACAATTGATAGATAGATAGATAGATAGATAGATAACATTATCGATACATAAGCTATGTTAGCCCACACACGTCTGACTTTTATACTTCAATACTTATCATATATATATATATATAATAAGCATTTTAAGACATTCTTGAGGAAAATATTAGTTATGGATTTATCATTTTATTTTTTTATTTAAGGAGAATTTCATTTGCGATGAATGGCAATGAATTATGAAACTGATTTATTTTAAAATAGAAATTTACATTTAAAACTATTTTGTCATTCAACAGTATGAAATTTTAAAAGTAATTTAAGGTCTATTGATTACATAATTCCAAAATCTTTTATAACTAAAATAAAAAGAATTTATCCATGAAGAACGCACATTCAAAAAATCTTATACTAACAATAAATTATTAATAAATGTAAATTCTGATATTTAAATCTAGTAGTGATTAGTTTACATTCCAAATACAAGTTTATATAGGTAAAAAAATGGATAAGGTTTGGCATTTGAACTATAAAGAAAGTTCTTATTACTTTTGAAGCTCGTCAGTAAGTCACTTTGCTTTCTGAGAATTCATTGAATGATAAGTATCTACTTTGTTGATTTTGGTAGGTGTTTTTTTGATATCATTTAGTTGAGAGGGTGGCTTCAATGTAGATTGGCATTTCAAGAGGTTTACAACTTTAGGACATGTTGGAGGATGAAGTTAGGCTTAGAGGATGGAGTCCATCTTGGTAAGATGTCTAACTTCTCATATTTTGGAGAACACCAACCACTATGAATGATTTGTAGGTTCATGTTTATAAAACTGCAAGCTGCTTTCCAGAAACTAATTGTGGGGTATTTGTAAAGTCTTCTAATTTTGAAGAATTACTGACAATGAGTGCAGCTTGTGTAGCAGAATGAAAAGTCCTAGCATTTTGAATATTACCATGAATGAATGCACTGAAAGAAAAATAGAATATAACTTAATGGAATCTCTTGACACAATAAATTTTGGGGAGCTTTTATAAGATTTGCATTTGATTGTTCTCCCACATTTATTATAATTTTCTAGATTTACATTTTTAGATAAGCCAGGTTTTTTAAATTAATAAATTCTTATACATATTTCAAATAAGCCCAATTTTTAATTAAGAAATTTTTGCATTCCACTCTTAATTAATTCGATTACATGACTTATCTAGACAATGCTTAAGTTTAGATTTATTTTTCTTTATCACAAGAGATTAAAACATTTTTGAGATTAAGTATTGTTGTACAATATTAAAAATAATAATCTTATACATAAGATAAGAAAAATTTACTATAAAGTTCATTTTTCTTGTAGAATATATTCCTTTTGTAAGTAAAAGAAATATTTTACATAGTCGTGTGTATGCGTATATATAAATATGTTCGCACTTTTATAACACACATTTAATAAATAAAAAAATTACAATTTTTTAAAAATTAATTTAAAAATAGTATTTTAACTGAACCCACCTATTTGTCTACATATATATTTGAGACATAGCAAAGAATCTGCCTCAATATATAAATATATATTTGTAATTAGCTTTATGTTGGAACCTTATATTATTTAATAAACCATTTTATCAACAATGTTTGAGTCATCATTTTATTGTTTGTCTTTATTCATAATAAAATAATATTCAGGTATAATGTCCAAAAATATAGCGGTTTTTATTCTGTACCAAAAACAAAAGTCATTAACATGTATTGAAAAAAATAAATAGTTTGTTATTATAATTAAAAATATTAACTTATAATTAGAGAAACCAGAAATTAAACAAAACTAATCATTGTCTTAATACAAAGCTAAAAATACTAGTTAACATACAATTACTTCTATTGCTTGATATCATTATCTTATTGCTATAATAGTTAAATTGATTTTTTTAACAAGAGCTTCAAGTACGCGCACACAAAATTATATGTAGAGGATATGTATGATTATGTATACATTTACATTGTATATAAATTCAGAAAAATAATTAAGAATATATTCTTTGGATATGTTGTGAATACTAATAAAGAAAAAGAATAAATCATTAAATTAATTTACAAGTGACATCCTGCTGAATATGAAATTAGTATTGATTATAATCTATGAAGGAAAAAAACCACATATTTAAAAATAATCAGGCATTAGTCAGGTCTGTAGTTGCTATGCAGAATGAGTAACTGACATAGGATTCAGTATGTCTAATTATTAAAAATTACTGTGTGAAAAAATTTTGATATTATTATGACATCAAAATATATTATATTTCAATGTTACTTCATATTTCTTTTGTTTTATATGAAATCAAATGTTAACTTTTATGTTGATTGTAGATTTGAAATTTTTGACATTTATAAAACAGTAACCAATCATTTTTTTCTAATATTATATGTATTAGTCTTATACTTACCTTCATATATATATATATTGTGTGTGTTTCTATATGTATTTGTAGAGTGCATGTATATATATCCAAAGCGAATGTTTATTTGTATATTAATGCTTAAGAATAAAGAGAAATCAGAGACAAACTCATTTAACAAAAAATGGTTCATCAATATATGTTGAACCACGTATATTAGATTATTTTTCTCACAGTCTTCCTTAACAATCGTATAATTCTCTGAACATTATGCACTAATTTGTCTTTAATTTTGTAATTACAGCCAATATGAATATATAGATTTACCATTAGAATTCTCCTTAAATTAGTTATCCTGAAGCGATCTTTTTTTAAAATTTGTATATATTTCAAGAAAATCGACATTTTATCGCATGACCCTATACAGGCCTGATTTTTATTTATCAGTATCATTTCCTTAATTATTAATCATTACATACAAAACACACAATAAATTAAGTCCCAACAGGGATAATAAAGAAGTGAATGAAAATTGCAATAAACTAATAAATACAACCACCAATTTGTTTACAGTATAATGATAATTAGTCTAAAATAAATACTTAAATGTGTGATAATATGTTGGACTATTTCCCCCATCTGTCATTAAATGTCGAATGTCTAGAAAAATTTAAACTTTATTTAAACTTTTTCAGTATACTATCACATCTAAAATACCATCATCACACACCTTAAGACAAATATGAAGTGATATATTTTAGCTGAAAATCTGGCTAGTAAAAAAAAAACAATAACCGAATATCTTCTTTATTAATCTCCACAACTAATCAATGCCTATTATATACACTGGGCTCAGGGACATTATTTCAAAACATCTTAATCTTCAAGCATTTGAAAGAACGATGGTAAGATCTAGAACCAATAAATTAATTGGTTCCAGAAGATCATTTGTTATATGATATTTTCATAGCTTACATTGAAATACTTATATTTATGAGTAATATATTCCAGACCCATGGCAAAACAACCATGTAAGTAGGGGAAATGATTCAAAATTGCAATTGTGAGTGTAAATTATGAATAAAATTAATTGCAATGTATACATAATGTTAAATTTTAATGAAAACTAAATTCAACTTTTTTAAAAAAGCATAATCAAATATAGACAAAGTTATCTTAATAAAAAGTACATAGCCATTAATTTTAAACTTCTGTTTTTTTGCATGGAAAATATTTCTTATTTGCATATTTTTCAAGCTAACATTCAGAAGCAGTTCTATTGTATTAGTAGCCTTACAATGTCCCAATAACACTATAGAAGCCTTACAATGTCCCAATAATTCTATGAAATCCAGTTCCCCCCCCCCCCTGAATTGGAAGCAATGGCAAGAAACTTCTTTGCAGGAATGGCTCATCAAAAAATTCCCAAATAATTTCTTGGTCTTTTGAAAAATAATCACTCATTAATACTATCACCAATTTTTTTTTTTTGATTACCCACATTAGCAAAAGAATTTCCCTCTGTTCTGCGATATTGTAGTATATGCTGTTCACATTGGAAATTCTTTTATGATGATTTACCATTAATTTAACAATATCATATTTATTGATTGTATAAATTGCTGGCTATTTTATCACTTCTATTTTGGAATTTCTTTTCCCACTAGACTATTTTTCTGAATTATGATTAAAATTAATATATATACATGTATGAAAATATTTTTGAGAGAAAACAATAAAAATGAAAAAATTGCATAAGAAAAAATAAATAGTTGTAAGCTTGCAAATCATGACAAACAAATTTTATGTATATGGTTCCTATATCATCCAGTTGCTAATTCAGTCAATGTCATTTGTTTTTAGTGATTTCATGCTTAGCACTTAGAGTTTCACTATTTTTTTTAATGTAAGTTCACTTTAGTTTTTTTTTTTTTCACATCAACATTAATCAGCTTTGCAATTCTACTTTTATCACTCATGGCTAAAATTATTATATATATATATCCCTAGAAAAATGCTTAAAAATATGTATAATGTTTTTAGTATTAAAGTTTAGCAATTGTTTGTTGAACACTTAGATACCAACCTTTTTTTTTCTTTGCTGTATTTTTTTAACATCAACATTAATTAGCTTTCAAATTCTATTCTTATGAAATCATTGCTAAAACTATCACAGGATACTTTTAAAAAATAATGGACCTTACATAAGAAATGTGAAGTATATATATATATACATGAGTATATATAAATTTCAATGAATTTCACCATATGAATATTTTCATCACTACTATAAATTAACTATCAAAAGCAGATTTCTTATATAAAAATAGAACATCTTTTTTAATACTTGCTGTATTATTCAAATACCTATTCCTCTTGATTTATTATCTATCACCTCTCTTTTTATTCTAATTTTTTTATATTTTCCACAATTTTTTTTCAACACATCCATCATATTTTTTTTCTATTCTAAATACATTCCTGATTCACCTTCTCTTCTACTTTTCATTTTTCTTAATAATACCTATTTTATTTTATATTTTTTTCAATATTTTTATATTTCAACCTTTTCAAGCATTGTCTTTTTCCATGTTTGTATACATAAAGCTTCCAATATTTTTCTTATTTTTTTTTATCCACCATCTATCTATTTTGTCAAAGCTGTACTCTAATAATAATATTTGACAGATCTCTTTTTTGAAATCCAATTTTCACTGTGCCACAGAATATCAATAAAATCTTGCTTAATCATTGCAATTTTCACTTTATTTTTTTCATTACCATTCATCAGCAATTACAAACTTCATTTTCTGCTCTATAATTTTATTGTTCAACTATCACTTAAAATTTTAATCCTATTTATTTTCATTTAATTTTTTATAAATCGTTTAAATCTTATTGTGAAGCTCTTCTTCACTGTCTCAAATACTGCAGTATAACAAATAACTGATGTAATAAATGATAAAACATTAATTTAGAAAAACCATCTAAATAAATATAATGAGTTCCTAATGTAAACTCTGATTATGCTTTGAGAGGTTTTATATATTTTAAATTTAAACATTATATAAATAATAGGCGTAAAGAGGATCAATTATCTAGATTTCAAGAAAAATTGCTATTTCCAATATCCAACATTTATTTATATTATTGGAAAATGAGAATTCTAAAGAAATAAATGTTTTTGTTTATACACTTAATAACAATATTTATTTTTAAATAAGTAAATAATTTATTAATGAAATATATAAATCTTCATTGATTTATTATTATTATTATTTGCATCTCAGTATTAAATATTTTTATAATCTGTTATCACCATAAAATATTTTTTTCTATATGTGCATAAACTCAAAGAAAATGAAAATTTATAAACAACATAAAATTTTATTAGTATTAAATAATGTGTAAATAAATAATAGTACTTAAAATGATCATTCAAAGATATGCAATCATCTTTATTTTGAACAAATAAATATATCTGCAATTATTTTTACCTCTATAAATTTTTTTGCTTATTAATGAGTTTTTTAAGAATTATTTGAAAAGGATTCAGAGTATATATATATATGCAAATATTAAAATATTTAATGCATATATCAGTTTTAGTTAAGTAATAGATGTTTAAATAATATTGAACATGTGAGTACAGAAAAGTGATGAAATAAAACTACTTTTGAGAAACTATTAAAATTTGTATTATGGAGGTGACATGCTATTTTGATAGTCAAAATTTGACTAATAATAAGTAATTCATTTACTTATGTATAAAAAAACTGTATTAGTTTTATTAATTATTAGTATATATATTTTTATTCATAAATCATTTTTTATATGTCGAAAGTCAATGCAATGAAATAGTCTTTTTCTTACCTTGTCCTAAATGTAGACGATCAACATTACTTTAATATTTGCATATTTTAAATATGTGTAAATTAAATAACTTAGTGTTATAAAGAAAGCAGGACATTAGTAGGTGACACTTTCTTTCTATTTATCTTTTATGTAAAATAAACATTTGATCTAATAAATTTGTCGGTCTGTATTTTAAAAAATTTATAAGATTAAATGTTTATCTTACATAAAACATAAACAGAAAGAAATGTGTCACCTAGGAATGCTGTTTAGGTATATTAATTTGTTTTGTTTATTTGAATAAGGTATTTAATTTAAACATGCATAAAATATTCAAATATTAAAGTAATTCTACTCCTTAGAATAACCAATAAAGTAACTCCATTTCAATCTTTTTTATTTATTTTTTGTTCAAAATGGATCACATATTAATTTTTCTTTTTGCTTTTTATAATATTGTCTTTCAATAATAATTATCACTATTCCATATTTTATTTTTTACTTTTTTAAATCTAAACAAATCTTCAAATATAAAGCACATATAATACATTTACAAGTATTCTTGTATTGCTAACTCTCACCAGTATTTTAATAGCATGCACATTAAGATAGTTGTTCTAAAATTTATCAGTGAATTGAATCATTTCTTTAAAAAAATCATCTTTTAACTATTTCCCTGTATCATAAATTACATCACAAAGCTTTAATTATTTCAAACACTTTTCTCTATAGTCTTCAGTTAATTATAATTGCAATTTCCTCAACTCGTTGTGCTTATCCATTTTTCATTTCTAATATAGTTTTAACAATATTTTTCTTCATTATATAAAGATAAATCTGTATGAGAATGACATAGCACCCACTACTGATGAAAGCTGCATCATGCCACTATAGCCACATATTGTTATACAATAATTAATTAACCCAAAACATTTTGAAACATATTTTTCAGCTTTATCGACTAAATATTGATCAATAAATTTATCAAACAATATTAGCTAGCTAATTGTTTATTTACAAATCATCCTTCTGAAAAAAATTAAATTGCATGATTGAAAAATCCACAAGTAACTAACAAAATATTTGAGGCTTCGCTTTGATTTGCATTCCTGAGTCATGGAATAAGCAATGAATGCAATAATCACTATATCATGTGACTCTTCTTTCATTGTTTTACAAACAATTTTATTATTATCTACATGATTTCCAAATATCTCAAATAAAGACTTGCTATCTTTATCTTACAAATATTTATAAATCTTCACTAAATTGAAAAAATATTAGTTCTTTTTATGTTATGTATAGGATTTTTTAAAATATTAAACGTTGCTTTTTGATGTAAAAATTGACCAATCTCCACATGATGTTTTCACATTCCATTCTTATCAGATACTTTACAAATAATTGACAATTAATTGACAAAGCAATGATGTATTTATTTAAATAACATCACCTTACTCAATTTAATGTTAATGCTTGAACATTTAAATTAGCAGTCTATTTAATATAGCTTTATTTTTTATGGTTACTTACTAATGTATAATGCAATTTTTTCATCAATGGATATAGATGACACTTGGAATATTTAATATTATTTATTTAATTAGTTATTTAAAATGCTAATAAATTATTAATATTTGTACACTAAAATAATTCTAAAATGCATTCACTATGAGCAAATACATATTTTATTAGAATATATTTACATACCTATCAATACAATAAAGCCACTCACTCAAGGCTTTAATAGGTTTATAAATTTAGATGATAACAACCAACCTTAAGCTATTAACAGTCTCAATCTATAATAAACCTCCTTCAACAATAAAGTTGGTACTACCTTTATCTATGGTCTGATATGTTTATATAGACACTAAAGAATGCAACTTAATCAAGAAGTGTGAGATTAATAATGCAAAGAAATTTAAAGAAACCTCATTAATCAGGCAAATATGATCTGTTATGAAAGCAGATAAATAAATAGTAAATTATAACTTCCAGATTTTGAAAGCAGACTAATAAATATTTATTTATAACTTCCAAAGTCCATATAAATTATGTATTTACTAAACCAATTATTTAAGACTTTAATAAGTTTATGCATTATTAATCTCACACTTTTTGGTCATGTTGCAATCTTTAGTGTCTAGATAAAGATATCAGACTGTAGGTAAAGGTGATAGCACTTTTATTGTTAAAGGAGGTTGCCTTGATCATAAGTTGAGATTATTGATAGCTTAAGGTTGGTTGTTATCATCTATATTTATAAATTTATTAAAGCCTTGAGTAATTACCTTTATTTTCTTAGTAAATATGTACTTTACATGGAATTTATAAATGATTACTTATTAGTTTGTTTTCATAATCTGGAGGTTATAATTGATTGTTTATTAGTCTGCTTTCAGAACAGGTTATATTTTCCTGATTAATAAGGTTTGTTTAAACTTATTTGCATTACTAAAATCTCAAACTTCTTTGTCAAGTTGCAATCTTTAGTATCTATATAAACATATCAGATCATAGATAAAGGTGGTACCACCTTTATTATTAAAAGGGATTGCCTTGACTACATATTGAGATTGTTGATAGCTTAAGAGTTGTTTGTTATCACATATTTATCAAAGACACAAATATCATATATATTAAAAGTATTCATACCATCCACACTAATTCATCAGTTTTCGTATGCATAATTAACTTAAACAAAACTTTGGCTGTGGATAAGATTAAATGGCAGCAGTAATGATTTTTAAATAACATTACCATTATTACAATTAGATATTTAAATGTTATGTTATGTAAAGGTTAAATAATAAATATTTATATATATTAAGGTTTTTTTTTTGTTTTAATCAATTATAATTTTAGTATTAACTCAATAATTTATTATGACATATTTAAATACATGTTTGTCTTGAATGAAAATTTAAGGGAATTTCATGTTTTGTTTAAAGTTAGCAGCTATCTTATATATAAAATCCTTATTTTCTCTGTAGTCACATTGGTGAATGTATAAATGTTTCTCTAATGCTGTCACATGTCAAATTCACAAACATTCTGCCATTAATAAACCACTGTCACATATCAAATATAACAGATATATATTTAATACTTTAAATTTTAATGTAACTTTATTAATACCTTTTTAGGTACATTTCTAAACTGTATCAATCATTCCAGGTTGTTCCAAATATTTTTTTTAATTGTGAATTTCTCATACTTATTTATATAATATTAAAATCTTTTGTTTAATTTAAATTAAATCTTAAATTTTTTTTGTTAAAGCAATCAATTAAAAAAACCTATTGCAATGGCCTTATTTAAAAAAAAAATATTACTTTGGTCCCCATTAATAATTATAATTTTTTTTACGTAATAATCATAATTTTTTTACAAAGCAGTTATCCATAATTATTAAAATCTTTTGTTTAATTTATATTAAGTCTTAAAATTTTTTGTTAAAGCAATCAATTAAAAAAAAAGACAGCTTTTCCAAGGCTGGCTGCATCTGGTTCTCGTATATTTTCTGTTTGTGATTAACTAATGTAAAACACTTTTGAAATAGTAAGTTGTTGGTTTTTTGTTGTTTAAAGTTCTTAATATTCTTTCTGTTTTTACATATATGTTTGTCCGAAGATGTAATGATAACATTTTTTACTTGTTGCTGTAAGCTGGGTTATTTCCATAATTTAATTGAATTACTAACTGTTTAGAAAAAATCAAACTTGTTATTTTTACTTTAAAACATAACATTTTAAATGGCTTTTTTTTTCAAGTGTTGCTAGCCTTACCATTACTTTGAATTCAATATTCATGAATCTAAAAGACACTGGTTTAAACCACCATGCTAACACTACTCCTGGCAAAGTTACCAACATCTGAAAAAGAGAAGAGAAATGCTATTCACAATGTTCTGACCATTATTAAACTGCTGTGCTGTTACTAACAGTTAATAATTCATCTAGATGATGGAAATAGTTAGTGCAACATATAACATGAGAACATCTATTTATATTCAATAAATTTCTTTAATCAAATTATAATTTATTTAATTTCAGCCCTTCTTTTTTACCTTTGTTGTTGTTGTTGATGATGTTTTACTCTTATAGAAGTCAAGGTAAATTATGAACTTAAGTGGAAAAAGTCTCATTTTTACAGCAATCATATCATTATTTATCTGCTTTTTATTTTTACCCCTACACTTAATTGGATGAATAACTAGGGTGGTTATGGGTTAGATACCTAAAAGAAAAATATTAAATTTCTTTGCAACCAAATCTATTTGCAACCTAAAAATAGTGTCAAAGATTCATCTAAGACCCAAACCCTATACATGTTATTAGTTTGTGGATATATTAACTATTATATCATGACATTTTTCTTATGTATACTTTGAATTATTTCTGCAATTAGTTGGTAGACTATTAACAGCTTGATTAATTTTTTTTTTTGGAAACCTTAGTTTTCAATATTCTGTAGAAGTAATCTTTTTTTAAAATCTAAAATTCTTTGATGAGTTTAATTGAAGTCATTAATTTTTTTTGTACATGTTCTTCATTCATTCTTAGTCTGATCTTCTCTATATACTTTAATTCCTTTTTTAATGAACTTTCTTCAATTGGTTTTGATCGACTGCTTTCAAGAGATTTGTGAAATCAAAAGGAAATTTTCAGACATAAATGAGTTTTCCAAAACAATGCCAATGACAGATAATAACAAAAGGAACAAAGATTAAACAGAAATAGAATGTTGTCAAAACAATGCTGATGATGGATAATAAGAACAGGAACAAAGATTAAATGGAAATAGAATGAATATTCAGAATCAGCAAGAAACCTAAGAAGCCAGTTATACAGAAGATTCTTCAGAAATAATAGTTGACATCAGATTAGTCTTAAGAATATTACCAAAAAAATTGCACAACAATTTAATGCTAACAATTTAATGCTATATTGCATTAAAAATCTATAAAAAACTGAATAAGAAATAACAAAAAGTGCTAATCATTTTATGCATAATTATTCTGGAAGCTATTCAATGGTCTGAAGAAATTAATTTATATTTTTATATCAAAGATAAGGACTCTTGGCAGAATTTCAAAACTATTGTACACTTTTTATACTATTTGCAAGTAAGATTATTAAAAAATTTATTCAACCTAGATGGTAACATTACATTGAGAGAAAACTTCAAGGAATATAACTTGAGAGTGTCAAGGTATTATTGCTGATAAAAGTAGGTAATTGTAAAGGTGAGAATACACAGAGGCAAAACTCCATACAGTAGTGACACTCAGTACAGACCAGACAAATCAATGGATGCACTGATGGTGCTACTGTATGGAGGGCCTCTGTGTAAACAGCTTGTGTAAGCATAAAGAATGGTGATCATGTGATGTTTAGTGGTGAGAGAATACCAGAAAAGGACCTTTATGTTTTTATTGATTATAAAGGACCTTGTATTCAATTAGGTATGATAGATTTTGGAATGTTCTTAGAAAAATGGTTTTTCTGGAACATTGTTTTGTAAGGAAATGTTTATATAAGAGTACAAATTGCAGTTAAATTAGCTATAATGAAACAGACTGGTTTTTCATTGATAAAAAAATATTACATAATATACAATCTTCTCAATCTACCTATTCAAGTTGCGTACCTATATAATCAGTGAATCTAGATTAGCTGAAGACAAATGTGGGTTTAGAATGGTTGGGGAAACATCAATAGCTTTAGATATGTTGATGAATTTATACTTATTAGAATAATAAAAAGATGATATAATGCCTAAAGTTGAAATAAAGATGTGCACAAACAATTGGTTATAGTTGATAGGAACATGAAGGTAACAATAATTTTTGTTTTTTGGATGATTTATCAGCAAAAATTGTTCTAACCATTAAAAGATATGTCATGAAATGATATTGGACAGAAATGCAGTAAAAACTAGGGGAAAAAATGGTAATTTCTTTAAAAAGAAAAAAAAAATCAAATTTGTCCAGACTATGATATTTTCTGTTATTCTCTATAAATATGAAATGCTGGTTAAAAATAAATACCATGTTTTGCATGGAAAATAAACAGTTGGATACTTGGTCAGATTAGATCCAAACTTTTCACTTGAGGTCTTAATGACCAAGTTGAAAATGTCTTACATTCATCAAAGTCATAGAAAATGAAACCTTATGCTCAAAAAGGTGTTTACATAGCTTAATAGAATTAAAATAGCTTTGTTTGAACTAGATTGATTTTAAATATATATATAGAAAAAATATCCTATAACTTTGATCAGTATTTTAATAATTCCTTAATAGTAATAATAACAAGTCAGATGTCACATGACTTATAACTGAATGGCTTATTGTTTGGTAATTCATAAAAAAGGTGAACCATTGGAGAGTATGAAGGTGGGCCACAAGCCTTGACTCCAGAATCTGAAACTTTATTATTACACCAGCCTATGCAGGCAATAATTTATTGAGGTTTTAAGTTTTTTTAAAAAAAATAACTATGACTAAATTCTCATCTTTTTGTTAGGATTATTTTGCTTTTTTAATTCACTTCAATCTGCAGATGCAACTCTTTTATCTTTTGAGGATCTTTGTACATTTTTTAAAGCTAATTACCAAAAGTTGTCCAAGCATTCGATTATAATGATGATTATTTGAAGATAATGTATATTTAATGTAAATAAAACTGATTTAAATTAGGTCTAAGTTTTCATCTTAGATTATAAAACAAAAATAACCCTTATCTTTTATTATAAAATTCTTTATCACTTAAAATTTTTTATTTATATAAGTGCACACAAAATTATTTTTAGTGTTTTAATGTGTATGATTATTCTTTTTTTATTTTTAATCTAACTCTTATAATGTAGAATAAATAGTTCTACTTCTTATTTCTAGATAATATATTTGCACATAATATTTTAAATTGTTAAATAGTGATAATAAAGTATTTGTTGTCATATAGACATTTACCGTCAGTGATATAAGTCATGTACATGCATAAATTAGATAGTTTAAATAAAAATTAAATTTAAAGTTTGTTTGAAAACCTAGAAATGGTGTTTATGGCCAAAATTTATCTTCTGATGTATGTTGCAGAATAGTTTGGAAGGAGTATGAAGTTAAAAATTTTGAGAGTTTGTTGAATTATCTGTTAAACACATTTCATAGACTCGTGCCTAATTTTTAAATAGTCAAAATGAATGCCACTTTGCCTGCAAACCAACAACTTATATTGAATACAAGTTTAGACAATGATAGCTAACAGAAAAATGAAATTTTAATTATTGTAAATATAAACAATGGCATGTTGAAATTGTCTCAAATACATATTAGTTAATAATTTAGAGAATATTTATTATTATTATTTAAATATATGTTTGTCAGAAGGAAATATATTTTAAACTAAGAAATAATATATTGTATCATTTATTTATATATGGTACAAATATATTGGCATTTGGTAAGATATTTAAAAGCTAAAAAGAGTAAATTTAAATATCTTTTAAAAGACGCATTTTCAATTTTTTTTAGTTAGTATAATTTATTTTTTAAACTACAATGAAAGCTAATTTTGTTATTTCGAATTATTACTTTAATTAAAAATAAGTTAAAATTGGAAAGAATAAAAGACATGCAGATTACTAATCCAGATAAACTAAAAGAGAATTCCACATGCAGATTACAATCAAAGTTTTAAAGCTAATTAAAGATGGCAGAAGGAATTTATATAAAAGGAACTTTGTAGTTGGAGATTACAAAATAAATATACAAGATTATCAACTGGTATTTTATGATAAAACAAAGATAAAAGTATGCACAGAAGTCTGAAAACTGGACCTTGAGTATAAAAAGAAGACCAGTTCGATCAATGTCTTATCTTGTTTGTTTTTCATTTGGCTGGTCCTGGATTACAAAAGATCCGGGATCACTCTACACTGAAATAATTCATCATGCTGGAGTGGACCAAAGCTTTTGACGACATCGTTCATCATGAAGATGTCAACCCTAAAAAGCTTTCATGACTAGCTTTAGGATGAACCAAGAAAAGTTTAAAACCAATGGCCACAAGCACATTCTACCTCATGAAAAACCATGCATGGTAATCAACAATCTACGTAAACTCGCCAAACTTACCAATAAGCTGATATTAATTATTCCTGATTGTGACTAAATTAAGTGTTTGGAAATCAT
Source organism: Epiperipatus broadwayi (assembly GCA_028023455.1). Classification (NCBI taxonomy): domain Eukaryota; kingdom Metazoa; phylum Onychophora; class Udeonychophora; order Euonychophora; family Peripatidae; genus Epiperipatus; species Epiperipatus broadwayi. The sequence continues at coordinate 5,841,510 of JAQFVV010000011.1, forward strand.
TCTCAAATATAAGCTTATAATATAATCCCGATAAAGATATAATTTTTCTTATTCAAGAAACTTTAGTTTATGGCCTAAGAAATTGAAGTGTAATATGAACTGTAGTAATTAATTGATCAACATTATTATGGATTAGCATGTAGATGCTTTCCAATTTTATTTAACAATTTACCGGTTAAATTTTTTAATTTGTTAGAATAAAATATTTCTAATATCAACTTTTTATTGTGTCTTATTAATATTAATGATTAAATTTATTAATATTAGTTAATTGCGTAATAAGTGTGTAAATTACCTTTGCCAATAGTTATTAATTAAGCTCTGGGAATAATATTCTCTAAAAAATAAAGTTATGGGAAATCGTAATCCCGATCTTTTAAATTATTTTCTTCTTAATTTACGATGTGTGACGCGATGGATTTCAGTGGATTCTTGTATGAATCCTGGTGCCCTTGTTAAAATAAATAAAAAAACTGATTCCGTTGGCAATACAAATTGTAATAATTAATAGGCCAGTTAATCAGGAAATATAGCTTTGTTTTTAGAAATATGAATGAAATATTTATATTTTTCTTCTTCATAACTTGATTAACTTACACATTCTAGTGCATAATAGAAGGCCTACCAGAATGTGAAAAACATTATAATATATTACATCACTTTCAAATAAAAGTAAAAAAAAATCTAAATAAAATCAACCTCAGGTAGAGATATATAAATAAGATATTACTAAAAGTTTTATTTAAATTAATATATAAAATGTACAGATGGCACCCTGGCATGGCAGATAGGTTTGGAAGGTTTCGTCGACCATTATAATTGGCCTCAACATGGGGCCAATTGGAATCTTCCAAACCTATCTGCCATTCCAGGGTGCCATCTGTTCATTATATATATTAATTTAAATAAAATTTTTAGTAATCTCTTTTTTATATATCTCTATTTGAGGGTGATTTTATTTAGATTTTTTTAAACTTTTATTTGAAAGTGATGTAATGGCATATATGTATACTAATATAACTAATTATTATTGAAATCGTATTTAGTTATTAGAGAATATCTGCAGTGTAGTGATTGTTTACTGTTCCTCAAGGTTTTAATTAAAATGTAATAATTTGCTATTGATAAATACTGAAGTGATGAAGACACACATAAGAGATTGTGATCTGGACCAACTAATGATTATTAGACTAGCACAAAGTGCATATTGGAGATTATTTGACTTTTTCAGATGTCTTTATTCATATGTTTCAGGAATGTTTGGTGAAATATATCTAAGAAAGATATTACATATGAAAAAGAGAAATAAATTTGAATTATTCTGTAGATTTATATTTAATTCAGTTCATCTGAAAAGTGAAGGGTATATGGGAATAAAAAAAGAGTGTGTAATCTGACTTTCTGCGCAGGTGGTGTATTGAAGTTGAGATGAGATTTGACCTGATAAACTAAAAAAGACTTTGGATATATTTTCAAGTTTTTAAATAATTATTAATGAGAGAATTTAGATATTAAGAGAATGCTTAAATTCCTTCATTCATAATATTATGAGATATAGCTCTGTTTTGCATTAATTACATAATTGTTTATATAATAAAACATATATATTGAAAAGAAAAATTGATTTCTACTTCATTGTTTAAATATAATTTTTGAATTAATAATTTTAATGTACAGAATTTAGGATAAAACATTTTTAAATATAGTAATTGATTTAATAATGGCGAAAAAGAAAGGGAAGGGTTGTTTTTAATGGAACTTAATCTGTCTTAAATAATGAATTTTTTATGTACAAAAGATTGCATTTAAAAATAAACTGAAGCTAAGAGATCATTAGTGATTTCCAAAGTATGTGAGAAAGGCTATCATTCAAAATGTATAAAGTGACCAAGAATGATAATAAAAGATTGTGTGTAATTAAGAAATGTGTTAATGTGATAAAAGAGATGAAAAAATAGTTTACTGATTTAAGTAATATAAGAATTAATTAGGAATGGTTGGTAAAAATATGGATAGATATGAGACGATAGGACTTACTAGATTTTATAAGATGTACATATGAGGGTGACAGACAAAAAATTAGTCAATTAGTAAGAGAATACAATGTGAAATTAAATTAGAATTGTTGAATATGAAGTTTAACTAAATTAAGGAAATAATAGATGGTCAATGTTAAGATAAAATATTAATATAGAAGAAAATTTAATTGAGAATATTTATATCAAGGCTGAAATAAAATGAGAATTGTGAAACAAAATTGATAGGGGATTAATTGTTTGTAAAAAGAATAGATAATTATATAATACTATGTTTGCCTCTGGCAAGATTTCATCATTTTAAGAATAAGATAGTAAAGAGTTATCAAAGGAAATATATATATGGTGAATATGAAAATCTGCAATTATCCATTAGAAATAATAAGGGAAGAATATAAAGATTTAATTAATAATTTGAAAAATGTTAAAGAAAAAATAGCCACCATTGAATTATTAACAAGCTTCGGCAATAGATAAATTAAAATGGATTTGTTTCTTTTATATTAGAAAGAGAAATAATGATGGAGAATGTACTAAATATAACTAAAGAATATTTTACTTATTTACTAACTATATTTAAGATTCACACTTTCAGATTTAAGTACTTTAGACTGGCTTGGATATATAGAAAGACAAGTAAAGAAGAAGGTGGAACCACCTTTTTCTTGTTAAATTCTATGTCTCAGTGCTTGATCTGATTGGCTGGTGATAGTCAGAAGCGCTTGAGAGGTTTGCACTCTCTCAGTTTAATTTAAATTTAATAACTATATTGTAAAGGAAAGGAATAAAAAAGAGATGTTTCTTTCAGAAGTATGAAAGAAAGTGAGTTGAAAGTAAATTATTAAATTAAGGATATAACAACCAAATGTAAATATATTGGGAAAAAAAAGTCAAAAGACTTTATAAAAAGTAATGAGAAAGGATTAAATTTTTTAAATTAGATATATAATATACAAAGAAATAAAAGATTAGAGAAATAATATGAAATAAAAGAAACAATTAATAAACAAGGGTTTGAAGTAAAAAAGAATGAAGAGGATAAATAATAAAGTGGGTTAGCAATATAAGATGCATCATGAAAATTTTAAGGTGCTATTAAGTGTGAAGAACATGTGAATGGATAGTGGTTATAGTATATATGGCTACTGATGATGATCAAATTTTATTGAAATAGAATTTGAAAATTGTCTATGGATATACAGATTTTTCAAGGAAGATGACAGCATTAATGGTTAAATGAGAAATGAATCATCATGTTGCAAAAATTCATGATAGAGTTAATAAAAAATGATTAGTTACTAAGATATTTTTATTAGAAAATTGATTTGAATATTGTGAATTTATCAAATATACATATGAACAGTAGTGCTGGTCTAGGAATAATTTCAGTTAATTATGTATCAGTAGATAGTAGAGATGGAAAGAATAAAGTGCAGGAAATTAAACATTACTTTTTTTAACAAAAATAGAGATGATTAGAAATTTGAAAGGGAGTGATATTAAATTCAGTTAAAATAAAGTATTATGAGGGGTAGTAAATGATACAATCAATGGTTTTGCAAAAAAAAAAATAAAAATGAAAGATTTAGTTGGATGTGATTACAAGAATTGGTATTATGAAGTAGAAAAATTGGCAAATATTTTAAATAAGACTATGTATACGATTAAATGTAGTAGAAAATGTAGAATTACTAAATCTAAAGATGAGGAAGAGAATATATAGAGAATATAAATATGCTATAAAATAATAAGAAGATGAAATTAACAATTAAATTGGAGAATTATTTAAATGAATGGAAGTGGCTAAATTGGAGAATTATTAGAAGTGAATGAATCTAAGTAATAATTTACTGGAGGACATTGATAAAATTGAAAGAAAAATAAAAAAATTTAAAAATGAAGAAAAGAATTTGTCAGTAGAAAAAGTGTGCAAATGAATTTAAACATTAGGTATGAGAGAAAATGATGTAGCAATTGTAAAAATATATTTAAAAAATATATATTAAATTTAGAGAGAAATTTGACTAGAGTTCTAGAAAACTTGAAAATTAAAAAAAAATGTGAGGTAAGATTAAGTTTTTTTTTGAATAGTTAAATAGGAAACAAAAGTTACTGATAGTCAGAAAATTACATGAGTATTGTTAATTAAAAATAAGGGGTATTTACAATGCTAATTAACTATAGATCAGTAATTATAAAGCATTTGTTTATATGATAGTTGAATAAATAATTAAATAAATAGGAAAGAAATGAAATATTGGGAGAAATGCAGTGATGATTTAGAACTTATCACCATTTAGGTGATAGTTTATTTATAATCATACAACTTATAAAAATGTAGGCAAAATATTTACTTATGGTTTTATAAATATAGAAAAAAGCTTGTAATAGAATGGAAATTATTTGAAAATAAAAGTTAGGAATTATAGCAGTATTAAAAGTAGTGTAGGGTTAAAACAGAGATATTGTTATTAATGAACAAAAATTAATCATAATAGTCATAATCATGGCATGATTATTATGACTATGTAGTCAAAAGTGCACTGGCAAACTTTGGCAAATTCTACAATATAAAGCTTATCTCTAATACGTTTCTGTGTATATTTTGTTTGTTACATTTTCCAAAATATAGCTCACTAAATTCTCGAAGTTATATTGTTATTATTATATTTGAAAGAAATGAAATTTGCAATAGAAGTATTAAGAAATGTTAAAATACCTTTAATGGATAATAAGAAATTGAATGTTTTGTTGGTGTTTTTGCCTTGCTGATGGATAATTGTGCAAAGATAGGTAAAGAAATAGGGATTAAATTTAGTGAAGAAAAGCAAAAACAATGATAAGAAATGCTAGAGAAAAAGAACATAAATAATTTCTTAGAAAACACAATTGTGAAGGGGATAAATAGATATAATTATTTGGGAATCATTTTAAATAACTAAAAAGATTGTTTGGGTGGTTGGAGAATAAAAATGATAAATATTTTTTAAAAAAGTGAAAAGAGCTGATTAAAAAATTAGTAATGTTTTTGTATAGTATTATATGGAAGAGAGGTTTTCATATAGGAAAGATGAATTATGAGTTCATAAAGAATATTAGCTATTGTAAAGATAATTCAGGAAAAAAAAAAAAACGAAGTCATGCTTTGAGTGAGTATGCAAACAGCAATTCAAGAAGATAAGTTGATCAGAAATGATTGCAAAAAACAAATTGAAATTTTTTTCATAGATCACAGTTTATGTGTAATAACTGAATAATTGAAACAGTTTTAATTAAGTTTTAAGGAATTCTTAAGCACCAAGGACAAAGATATTATGGCAGTTAAAGTGTGTTAAATATATTAAGAAAATTGTTAATTAGAGAGTAAATATGGAAAATAACAGAATTGTAAATAATAAAATATTTACGAATAAAACATTTTATAATAATGGTAAGGAAAGTAATCTTTTTTTTTAAAGCTGTATACAGGTTATGGTAAAAAAAGAATATATATATTTTTATAGAATAAATTGGGGAATTTGTTGTATAAAGAACTTAATAAAAATGAGAAAAATATTAGCTATTTATTATTAGAGTGTAATGAAAAAGGATGGAAAAATAATAAATTTGTGGTAAAATATGTATAGATTAAATAAATATATAAAAACTTTTTTTTTTTGCCTTTATATAGGAATTGTTAACTTTAAATACACAATGGTAATCTTACAAAAATTGTGATAGAATCTAAATAAATTTGGGGACTATGCAGATTGTAAAATGATTAAGATTAACACATTTTTTTTTCTCAGTTTATTGAATCAGAGATTCTTGACTTGGATAGAGTCATCACCATCATCATTTTCAATTATTGTCAATTTATTGCAGGATGAAGTTCAATCCATCTCCACATCACCCTAGCACAGTTCCTTATTTCATCCATCCATCTCATATGTGGTCTCTTTCTAGGTCTTTTACAATCTTTTGAAATCCAATTTAAGATTTCAACTATTCATCTATTATTATCTCTTCTAGCAACTCCATTTCACTCTCTTAATTCTTTCAATGATATCACTAACACATGTTCTCTCACTCATGTATTTTATTTTCAATCTCTTCTTATTACTCTTAATTTGCATTTCTTCATACTTCATTGAGTGGTCTTAAATCTGTATATTACTCTTCTGGTAAGTGTTCAAGTCTCACATCCATAAGTAAAAGCTAGTAAAACATTTATTAAAATCTTCCTTTTCAACACATAGGTATGTTTTAAGTTTAATTCTATGATTAATTTTTAATCCATTATGTTTCCATGTGTAGTAATAATCTGACTAAAGTATTTGTTAATTTCTTCTACCTCATCATTATCAACCTTTCTTTTCCTTTTTTCTTGAAAATCCATTGAACATTACTTTAGTCTTTTTAACATTTATTTTTAATCTTATTTTTTTACTTTCATCTGATAAATCTTGCAACATTTCCTGAATCTCTAAGGCATTAGTTGGAAAAACAACTATATCATCTGCAAAATCTAGATGACTTAAATAATCTCCATTTACTTTTACTCCCCTAGCTTCCCATTTTAATCACAAAATACTTCTTATAAAACTGCTATAAAAAATTTCAGAAATATGGAGTCACCTGCCATATACCCATCTCAATGTTAATATTTTTAGTATCATTAATATAATATAATAGTTGCTATTGCATTTTTATAAACATTCTTCAGAATATGACAATATCCTGAGTCTATACCTGATGATCCAATGCATTAATCACTGAAGAAGTACTTATAGAATCAAATGCCTTTTCATAATCTACAAATCCAAAGCAGAATGCAATTCATATTTGTTGGTCCTTTCCATAACTTCTCTCAATATTTGGATATGATCTACTGAACTGAAATCACTTATAAATCCAGCTTGTTCTTTTGGTTGGTTAAAATCCAAAGTTTGCTGTAGATGAGTTGTAATTATTTTGGTAAACATTTTGTATAGAACTGACAAAAGACTGATAGATCTCTAATTTCTAATATCATCTTTATCACATTTTTTTTAAAATATTAATATTAATGCTGCATTCTTCCAATCCATTTGGTATACCTTTATTATTTAGACATTTGGTTTACAACTTTGCCAAAAACAATTCTGTTGCTTCAATTGACTATAATTTCATCATTACTTGTAGCTTTTCCCTTTTTCATAAATTTAATTGCATGTCTTATTTATTCATTTAAAATCCTAGCCAATTCAGGATATGTAGTAGTTGTAGGGGGTACTTTTCATTGTTGTTTATTGCTATATAATTCTTGATAGAACTCTTCTACACATTTCATGATGTCATCCTTTTTTTTTTTAGTAATAGTTCCATTTTATTATTATTATTGTAGAGCAGATGGCCAGTGGAGTTACCATTAAGTAATATTGTTTGTATCATTGTTCTGTCTAAATTTGAGAATAATATCTCGACTAAATATTAAGCCTCTTCGTCTAATAACATCTATATGAGATACATAGGTGATGTGTTTAGAGGTGCATTGAAGGTCAGATTAATAATATATGGCTGGACCTCAAAAGTACATTGCCTCTGGATTGAACTATTGAAGTAGAAGACATCAATCATAGGATTAATTTTCTGAAGTATATATCCAGAAAAATAAAATGATTTTAACTTTAAAATGAAACTAAAACCTGTACAAATATGGGGAGCCATTAATCCTATGTCAAAAATCTCAATAGAACCCAAACTGGCTGGCTTTAAAGGTTTCTTATATAGAAACAAAAATCCATGCAAGTATGAGGCAGGTAGAAAAGCAATGTCAATGCATACATTATCTTTCTAATAGAGATTGGTTATAATTGTAACATGCTTATTAAAACAGTTGGAAAATTTTACAACAATGTAAATAAAGTTAAAAACATTAATATATCTAAAGTGTGGTTAAGCTTTCCTTACATTCTACATATTGCAAATAACCTTAGGACCATATGTGCTAACACATATAGGGTTAGCTTTAGATCACCACTTTCACTTAATACTGTATTGAACAATGGAGCATGCTTATCAGATGGTTTATAAAGTAGCATGAATTAATCCTTTCTGTAGCTTTGTGTATTACAGTCAATGTTGTGCAAATAGATCCACAAGAATCACTCAATATGCATATTTATACAGTAGAGCAAAACAAAAGAGTGAATACAGATCAATCCTGATCATAAACGTGCCACAAGTCACACATTTTCTCCATCCATGTTAGAATAATTTGCTCTGAAAGGCACAATAAGAAAAGAAAATATAAAGAGAATTGGGCAATTGCAAAGGATCCACATTCTATCAACAAAAAGGATTCATGTGTTCCATTGTCTGAAAAATGGTATATCTGATTGCCTTATTTGCATAAGGTGCCCCATTTACATATTACATTCATCAATTATTTAAGCACACCTATATTGCACAACTTTACTCAACATTATGATTATGGCAGCATTTTGTCGAAAGCTGGCTCAGTGCATTTAATTAGTTTACATTTATTATACCTTTTCATCAGAACTCAAAGTCAACGAGTGCTTAAGAATTACATATTTTCAAGAAAAGTGTTAATATTTTGAGAATTACAATAATAATAATATATATATAATTATAAATGTTTCTTAAATGAAGAAAATATAAACAATATTAAATGTATAGCTTTAATGTATTTTCAATGTAGAGTATCCTTTTTAAGGGCAAACATTATGCAGAAAATGTATTAAGGCTATATATTTAATATTGTTTATATTGTCTTCATTTAAAAAATATTTTATAATTGCATATAAATTATTACATTTCAGTTATCTAGGATATGATGATAGACTGAATGCAATATATATATATATACTATATAAATTAATAAGCATGTTCACATTCAATTTGTTATGGTTTTATTTGAACATATAATATTTTCTCATAATAGTTGTTATTGTATGTAAATTTTTATTGGTATATATAAATAAAATTGTTGTTTAAATGTATTATAGTACTAGTATTTTGGCTGTCTTTCTCCTGCCATCATCTGAGTAGCATGAATAATTAATTCAGATACATTGAGAATGGAAAATAGAAACTTGACATAATTTAACAGTTGATTTATTTCATTAAATTTGAAATTTAGAAGGATTGTTGGTATAACTTTTTTTTTTTTTTTGATAAACATGTTTTACAAAAATTTTCTAGATGATGGACACTTTTCTATTTCATCATGGATTCAGACTCACTAACTATTATCTAGTAGTGAGTATTGTATCTCAATAAAATTTAATTCTGCCTTTTGTTAACTAAAATTGCTTTATACTATTCTAATCTTATTTACGTGAGACACCCTCCTAGAGAACAGTCAGAGAGGCCAATGAGATACTTAAAAAAACTTATTTGTTTTAATGAATGAGATAAAGTGATCAAACTTTCATTCATAAGGTAAAATTTTGCAAAACATATTTATCTAAAACAAAACATCTTAAATTAGTCTTATAAATTTATAAATTTCAGATTAGATATAATAATCAGCTAAATCATATAACAGTTGATCTGCAGCCTGCGTTCTATCACAAATGTTTAATAATATCAAACAAATGAGTTACTGATACTATCTAGATGGTGGCAAATGAAATCTAAAACAAATATCTATGCTATAATATTAATAAGAAACTGCATATATGAGGAAATTCAAAATCATGTACATTTCATAAAATTTAATTCCATACAATGGGATTTAGTTGTCAATGATATATAAAGGATGGTAGTAATTTTATGAACAAAAAATTGAGTGAATATATAGATTTTTATGACATCTGAAATTTTTTTTCCAAAAATGTTATATGATTCCATTTTTCTTATTCGTTTTTCTTATTCATGGAATTAATTAGAGTATTATAGTAATCTAATTTAAAACAAAATAATACCCATGAAAGCTGTTTTAATATTTTATGATAGAAGGAAGAGAATATATGGAATGGACAGAATAGGTTAAACTCATTCTGCATTGAATTAATTGAAAATGATTATATTGAAAATAAATGATGAGGAAATTCACTTAGTAGAAATGGATATTCACTGTAACAGGTCTGCTAAATCTTTTAGCATTTATTAAAATATTAGCCTTATGTGAGCATCTATCTCATTTGCTAAATTTTCCATAAAACAAAAAGTAGAGAAAAATAATAAAGTAATAAACATTGTTTTTTAAAATGTCCTTTAAAACGTAAGATTCAAATAAGCATTGTAGATTGTATTATTACAGATATAGCTTTTATCTAATAACATATAAAATCCATATAAAATAATATATTCTTGGAGTAATTGACTAAGGGAGTTAATTAATCTGTTTGACAAAGTGAAATTAATAATAATAAAATAATGTCATCAAATTCAATCTTCAAAATACTTTTTACTCCAGAAAAAAAAATATTATACATTTGATTCATCATTTTCCATATTCAAATAATTATTATTATTCCCATCCAATCTGATACAATGGTATGATTTTTTTTCCCTGAAAAATAATACACTAAAAATAAAATAATTTTTAATAATTCAAAAGTACTTGCTTTGGCAGTAATTAAAGTGTAATTGCTTATTTTACTTTCTTTATGATAAAACAACTGTTTAGTGTTGCTGCTTGTTTATGTTTATTTATATGTGAATATCAGTGGAACAGCTACAGAACATTTGATCAAATAAATTTACAGTAACATAATAATCAATACAGCTGAAGAAAAAAACTATTACTAGGACCAAAATATATCTGAAGGTCTGATAAGGGTAATAGGTAAAGACTCCCATTAATTTTTTTTTATTTCCATCTAAATGATTAATCAACTTAAGATATATATTTTTAATAAAATTGGTTTTTAATTTGTTTTATTTAAATATTGTTTCTGGTTATTTTAATCTGATATTTTTCCTTACATAAAAAATAAGACACACGTAATAATTTTCTTAACATCGTGTATTAATTTACTCCAGTTTCTGTTTTGCTTTCTATTTTGATATATATTTAAAATCATATTAAAATGGATAATTAAATAGAAAAGTTCAAAATAATCTTTGAAAGTACATTAGGTTTAATTGCTTTAAAACGTGTTTAAACTAAACAAAAAATAAATTTTATTAAAAATATAAATTCAAGTAACATATACGTGTGAGAGGATAAGTACTAGAAATTCATACGGTTAAATATTTAGAATGGTTGAGATGGTCCATCAACTTTATTTTAATATTTGCTTTGATATCGCCATTTCAGTGGTCATATTTAAATTAAATGGTTTTGCTTATATTTTATATAATCCATAAAGAAATGAAAGCTTTTCTGTAAAATTGGTCTAATGAAATAATAAATGAATGATTAGAATTTTATTGTTATTCTTGTAAGGCCTGGTTAAACACAAGTTAAATGCTGCATGATAATAATTAAGTCTTTTTATTTCTTACATTGCATTAGAGGCAGAATAAAATAAATCTATACAGGCAAATTTAATTATGTTTTTGAAGAGATAAAAAAGGAATAACATTTTTTAAGACATTGTGAATAACAAAGCATCATAATCTCCAAGCTTTAATATATAGTTAATAGAGATAAGCAAGCACAATAAAAGGGTCTATAAATTCATACATTTCTGAAGATTATGATAGACAGTGCATGGAGACCACTTTTGCCACTTACAAAGAAGAATTATATTGTAGACTATTGATAGTCATCTATCGGAAAAAAGTACTCATTGGATCGTGCAAGTGATTGTTTGTTATTTGAAAGCTTAAAATACTTAAATTAGATGCATGTCCATTATTTTTCAGAAGATTTAACGTTAAATAAGATACAATTATTTTACTATTTTTAATATATTATGACATTCAGTTCATGTTCCTATACCAGTGTAGTATTTATCCTACAGGTTAAATGAATATATTAATGAATTTTGCATTGTAATGCTTAGAAACATATTGCAGCAATTGTCCATACACTTACATTTAATATATAAATAAACTTGATATAATTCTACTTCATAAAATTCAAAGTCTAATTACAAGGATAGTTTTATCTCAGATATAAAAGCAAAGAATCAATTATTAACCATAAAATTCAAAATCATAACCATAAAACCAGAAAAAATTATTATATTTTTTCAGTAAATAAATATATTTAGAATTGCTTATTTTTATTAACACACACCTTTAAGAAATATTTTTCTTCTTTTTTTCCTTCTTTTTTTTTTTTATTTATTTACTAAATGTTAATTAATGAGCATGATTGTTATTGGTTATTATTTTATTATATTTAATACATTTTATTTACTGTTGAAATTATGTCTTCCTGTGTCAATAAATAGAGATAACATTTGATAAAGTATACATTTTTTCTTTATAACTTGGATATTGTGAATGACTATTATCTATAATATTATTCATTATCTTCTTCAATTACAAAAATCCCTTCTGTCTTAACATTTTGCCTAGACAATGTTAATGGTAGGTATGTAGACGTGTGATTAATTGTCTGCCTTAAATCATCAATCAGCATCTATTAACATTGCTGTGATACCTTCTATAAATAAATCTGGTTACGATATGGCGAGATAGCCATTCATGTGACTTCATAGCATCTTTCTGACCACAACAATATATAAAAATATCACTAAAACGTAATGTATAAAATCAACTAGTAATGTTATAAACAGTGAGGATTGCCAATTCCTCTACAAGCTTTATGATAAATGCTTAGCCAGAGCCAGCACTTAAAATATCTCTGTCAGGAACCCCCCCCCAAACCCCTACCATGGTTGCCCCGGGGGGGGGGGGGGGGACACTAGATCTAGTGTCTGAACCTACCCTGACCCTCTGAGGAGTGCCAAAGCACGAAACCATGGTCAGGGGTTTGGGGAGGGGTTCCTGACAGAGATATTTTAAGTGCTGGCTCTGGCTAAGCATTTATCATAAAGCTTGTAGAGGAATTGGAAATCCTCACTGTTTATAACTTACAAGCTTAAGAGATAGGGTCATGTGATCTATGAATTGATCTATGACTTTTATTTTAACTAGTAATGTTATCTGTGTTATAGCGTCTAAATTCTTACAGTATTTTTATTGATGTCTTAATATGTACTTGTAACTTTTTAATTATTTGCAGCATTAGTAAATACACCCATACATGTATCTATATATACATTTATACAGAATTTAATTTTTTTATTATTTTTGTTGATATTTTATTGCATATTCAGAATTTTAAAATTAAAATATGTTTATTATACAAGTAAGTGTGTTTAAAATATACATTATTCAGCATTTGATACCATTATGGATTTAGATTATCTTCAGGAATTCTTAGAACTAAATGCTATGAGTGTGGCAGTCCTACTCTATTAGTATTTTTTTTTTATTCTTAAGCAAGCTAGTATTGAATAGTCTCTTTTTATTTTTTTATTTTGACATATGATATAGTGTCATGATATAAAAAGCATGATTAATTCTATCAAATAAAGTGATTGTGATCCATGTGAATGTAAAACTCAATTGATTTTTTTTTAAACATATAAATTGACAGTTGGAAAGTTTTAATATAATGGATTTTCTTATGGTATAATTGATTAATATATTATCTGCTAGTCTGGGGTCTGGGGTACCAATCGGACTCAGTTAATAATCTCAATGTTTTTCAGATCACATATATTCTTAATAATTTTTATTAGTCATTCATTAGACTAGAGATTATCACTTAATGAATAATATTTCTGTAAATTTTCATTACAGCATTCTCATGCAAAATGGGAACTGGTCTCTATCAACTTTTATCACCTTGTGGAGGGGTGTAAATATAAATATATAATCAAAGACATGTGAAAAAGATGTATGACCCCCAAAATGCACATTTTATGTCAAAACAGTACTTATTAGTTGGTCATATGTTTATGTTTACACCCCTCCACAAGGTTTAAACAATATATTCTCAGTGTTTCAGTAATGATCAGTAAATGGCTATCTAAATATTTTTAACTAGAGTGTAAAACTACTAGAGTAATTTGAGTTAGGTAGATATGCTGAGTATAAAGACATAAAAGAAAAAAATAATTCCCGTATGATGTGACTTTTATTGTTCATTAGGAAAATGTCACATTTTTCTGGTTTCTGAGCCCATGATTATATTTTTATATAACTATTATTATAAAACTATGAGGTATTTATAATTAATGTATTTCATATATATGTAATATAATTTTCTAAGGTTTTAGCAGTTCATTCCTCACTTCAGCTTCACCAAATGGTCCGACTTTCTATACTGATGGATAGCTGCGATAAAGTGGATTTGAGATCAAAAACCAAAAAACAGGTTAATGGATGGTCATGTCGCACAGTTGATATGAGAAATCCTGATAAAAATCAGCACATGTACAAATGTTATATGAATTTATAACACTTGCAAGATTTCCATATTATTTATAAAATCCAGTACGCATCTACAATATTCCTAAGTTTATAGAAATCGGTTGTAGATGTAATAATTTGTGGAGAAATTAAGCAGAAATATTCTACAGTTTTCATTTATGATTTCCGTACATTCTTAATCGCAAAATGTGTCGAAAAACTTTGTTGGAGGTCCACAAATTATCAGACATTTTAGTCTTTTATCTTATCTTATTATTAAAATTTGTGCGTTTTTATTATTATTTTACGCCACTATTACTGCGAAAGTACCAGACATGCCCAAGCTTGTTGGGGGGGGGGGGTAAAAATTCAGTAGCGCTTTTTTACTATTTTTTATTCACATTTGTATACTACCTCCCTCTTGTGAGCATTTATCGAATTACAATAAGTTCTTCATTTTAAAAAATCATAATCATAAATAATATTATATTAATAAATAAATAGTACAGTGCATTCAAATAATAAAATAATTAGTAATTATCCTGGGAAAGATAAAAATAATTTTGTTTATCATGATGACTATTAATACATTTATCCATTATTCTTCTATCTATTTTGCTCTTCAATTTGTTTATAAGAGAATACCGGCATTCAATTATCTGTTATTTCTACTTTTCTCCTAATATATTATTTAAATATGTTTTATTTCTCTATGTGCATAAAAATCTTTATTATCAGTCACCGGTTTTTTTTTTCTGGAGACACATACCTCTTCAATTTACATATATCATAAAATACCATATGTATTTTATACACACACCTCACAATTTGACTCTTTTCGTTTTTGTATTTCAAGTTTGCTTATTAGTTTTCTATGTTATATCTTACTTTTAAAATCTTTTTTTTTCTATTAGGTTCAGTGCATATAATTTAATACCATTGTCATCTTTTATTTTTATTGTATGACACATTTTTCATTAAATTCATATCTATTCACTTTTTTCCTGCTTTGTCTTATAAGACTTCATATATCAAACTTTTCATGAATCTAAAATTTAATATATCTTTATTAAATCTTTTTCATTTAATATGATTTTCAAATTTGCGCGATTTGTAAATTAAGGCCGTACTGAAACATGCTAAGGAAAAGTATGGTCATTTGATTTCATTCATTTGTAGGCAGTTAGTTGTAAGTGGTAAAAAAAAAAAATTCAAATTGATGTATAAACTTCTTTTTTTTAAAAAAAATATTTTTATTGAAGTTAGTTAGTATTAATTCTAATTTTAACATAATTTTTATATTATTTTTGGATATCTTATTTTCTATAATTAATTATTTTTTTATTTAATTTTACGAGTTCTTTATATATATTATTGTGAAATCTATAAGTGATCTACATATTAATTTCATTTTATATACAACGTATATATTACATATATTATATTTAGATTTTTGTTTACCATTATTTTTTTTTTTTAATCAGTTATAATACAGTGTAGATTTCGATATATTTTGAAACAAATTACAATTTATACGTATATAAAAGTGATTTTGGTTTCATTTTTAGAAAAATACTTTACAGTTTGCCCCCATTCAAAAATCTCAAAAACAGCGATTATCAACAACTTGCCACTAATTAGCGATATAAAAAAATATTAAAGAAATAAAAAATTGAAATTTATAAATTAATTAATAATTCTTAAAATATATGCTTATATATCATTTGCGTGCGCGCGTGTGTATAGTAGCTGAAATTTTTTTGTCTCACAAAATTTTTTAGTTACATCTTGCAGTCTTTACGAAGGCAATACATATGTTTCATTACATTTCTCTGTTATCTTTTAAAAATTTAATAATTTATTTAAGAATGGTCTCAAAACCAATCTTAGATAATCCAAATCTAAAAGAGACGATAAAATATTTCTTTTGTGTGAAAAAATGAAATGATTAATTTTGTTTTGAAAGAAAAATTGTGTTAATAATTTTTATTAGCTAGAGTGAAAAATTGGTACTGTCTTTGGCCGGCTCCATTTGTAAATTTATCAAGAAGAAAAAAAAATGTTGAGATTGGTTATGTTTTTTAAAATGCTAATGATATAGCCACAATATATGATAAATATTTAGCAAAGATTGGAAAGGTGTTGAATTTGTAGCGATGAATAAAAGGAATGATCCATTAGACATGGTACCTATTGCAACAGAAACCATTGACTCTACAGAGGAAGCTGTAAACTATTTATTGTAAATGAGTGATGGCTGCATGTTTAAGAAATTACACCAACAACTTAAAACATTAGACTTACAGTAAAGACTGCATTGATGATAACATAGCTAACATTATGTATCCAGAAGAATTGAAAACGTCTATCATTAAGAATAATAATTTATTTGTGATAAAATTGCATTTTGTGAAAGAAATATTGAATGAATGTATTTTTGCAGGCAATAAAGTGTATGTAATTAAGGTGGGGGGGGGTATATTAACTTTGAAAGTACACAATGACATTGCAGGTCATATGATTAATTCTTGAGTTATTTAGGATCTAATAATCCCTGCTTTCTCAAAAACCAGAATAAAAATCATATATCTAAATTATGGCAATATAAAAGATTATTTCTATTTTATTTATGGAATTTTATTGTTTATCTTGGAAATTAAATATTATCTAAAACAAATTTAAATTCAGAATTATGCTAAATATTGATAGTGTTATTTTGAACATAAAAATGTAAATCTTTTTTTTTTTTTTCCAAATACTTATTTTTTACTGCAATTTCCTAACCAAGATCATATTCATGCATTCAGTATTCAGTCAGATTTGAGAAGCCTTGAGTGCTAACTAATGCTCAATTGGTGTAATGCTGAAAATCATTCATTATTATGGACACAGTAATATTTATAAAAGAAATAGTCAAAAAATTAAAACCAGAACCTCATAATGCATGTTGAAAGATTGTGTAGAGTAAAGATGTGAATGATTTTTAAACATGTTCTTTTAAAATTAAAACCCATGTGCTACACCCATAAGTTCTAAGCCTTGAGATTATAACAAGATATACTTCATGTTTATACAAAAATTTAGAGAAGGTTTTATTGATAAAACTGGTGAAGAAGTTATTCAGCGTATTGAAGGCCATAAGAAGAAATTTATGAGATAAAGAATTATAAGTTATTGTTGAGACAGTAATAAATGAGAAGGAGGAAAAAGAAGAACTGAACCACAAAATAGATATTAGGAAAAAAACAATGCAGTGTTACTGGTTGTACAGAGATGATTAGCAAAAAAATTTGCAATACCTGTTAGATCTTTTTGGTGGACTAAAAAGAAATAGTCTCAGAAAAAAAGAAACAGAAGGAACTCCATCACTTCCTCTTCGTCACACATTATTTAGATTTTTCAGAAAAAGGGCTCATCTAATCTGTATTATTTCGTTCTTTAAAATCACTCAAAACAGATATATTTTTGATATTTTATCAGAAAATCAATAATCCAATTTTAATTATAAAAAGATTTTTTTAAAAATTATTATTATTATTTTGAGGTGGTAAAAATAATTGAATGAGTACATCAACAGTAGTATAGTGTGTATATATATATGTGAAAATATAAAAATTCTATTTTTTTATTTTTATTAATGCTTTATTGTATATAATATTTAATTAAAGTCAATGTATGTGTTTAAAACTTATATATAGTTCTCTATTATTTACAAATTCTGATAATCACATGAAAGGCTTGGAAACCAAATGCCATTAATACAAGGAACTACTATATTTTGATTTATATTTTTATACAATTTTTTTACTTATATTTTCAGACTTTTATGTGAAAAAATAAAATAATAAATGGTAAAATTACCCCTGGTTTTACACCACACAATTCTATTCCACAGGGCCCACCACTAAGTGCCTTTCTTTTTATAATCTACATAAATCCGCTGCTTCAAGAAATAGAGATAAGATTGCCCGGCATATACATTCCGGTAATCGACAAGACAGTAATGCATATAGCATTTATAGATGATCTCATGGTTTTCTTTCTTCTAAAAAATATCTCTCTTTACTAATTTCAATTTTGGAACAATACTCGACCTAATACCACCTTCAGTTTAATCTAGACAAATCATCTGCATGGAGGTTTCTCATGGGCAATAGTGTTACATCTCCCTTCACTACAAATCCTCATAATTTTCTTGGGTTCCTGATCTATAAGTCAATGACAGCTATGAGAAAGGCTATCCAGGAAACTATTCTAACATCAATTCAAAACATAGCAAAAACATTATCCAAAGTTTACCTATCTATTCATGCAAAGGTCTCTCTCATTAGCATCTTAATCTTTCCAAAAATGAATTTCTACATGCCAATGGTCAATTATACCCAATGCCTTTAAGAGAAAGATTAACTCACTTTGTCAAAACTAATATGGAACAAAAAAGTTGTGACAATTAGTATGTAATATTCATTAAGGCTGTAGCCTTAAGCACATGCGTATAAAATGCGATAGTAGGCACCTCAACAGGTCTTAAACTACAAGCTTACTCTTTGGAAGAAAAGAGGGGAACCCTTCTTTACTTCAATCTACTTTCTATTTAAATAGGTGAAGCTGAAGCGGTTCGATCTGAGAGCGTGAAGCTATTCAATACTTCACTAATTAAGTCCACATTTCTTATTACACATTAATGCTCGTGAAATCTTTTGATTTACAACAAGTCAATGGAAAGATTTTATAGTGAGAAATCTATTACGATAATTTAAAGTTTGTAATTATAAATTTATTTAAAAGCACATTGATTACGTAAGTAATATTCATTAAGGCTGTAGCCTCAAGCACATGCTTATAAAATGTGATAGTAGGGACCTTTACAGGTCTTAAACCACAAGCTTACTCTTTGGAAGAAAAGAACTTTGCAAAAGCATACCAAAGATAATGGTCTATCCCTCCACTCAATCAATATCTTTTTTTACCAAAAGGCATTCAATGCAATTTCCAGAATTATCTCATTCCATCCAAATGCCATCAAATTCATCCAAATTATCTTGATAGACAAATCACCCCCCCCCCCGTGAAAAGTGAATGGCTTTTATCCTTGGGTCAAACTCATTGCAGCTAGTATTGACCTGGATGAATAATTATTTCCTCGGAGAATTAACTTCTGGGAGATGTATAGCATATACATGGCAAGTGTCAACCAGCCCCATCTCTACTTAACATTACAAATAAGCAGATAATCAAGAAATTTAAATATTGGTATTTAGAAGCAAAATATCTAGATTTTATAATCAAAATCAACTTGGATGCCCTCCCCACCAGCCACTTCCTATCACAAAGAAGAGGAATTGCAAAAATAGATCCAGTCTGTTCATTTTGTCGCCAATCTGAAGAAGCTACACATCACTTTATATACCAGTGCTCAGTTCTCCACATCTACAGAAATACTATCTAATCACTTACAAACTCTAATAAATCTACCATTTCAACCCTTACTAATAGCATTAAAAGGGGCATTTTGCCCTCAATTAGAATTGCTGCTTTCCTTTTATTTACCATTTGATCCCTGAAATGCTATCTTTGTTTCAACCTTACAGCTAATAAATTTCAATCACTCTTCTACAATAAAATTGGAAAAATCAAGAACAGAGATCAGCACTAGCCCTGCCAAACACAGTTATTGCATCATAGAGTCTGGTCTCCCTTCTGGGCCCACTATAGAGTTGCATTAGTTTTTTTTTTAATAATTGTCATTTTATATTATAGGTCTATTCGTATAGTACAATTTATATAGTCTGAATTGAGAGTCACTCATTACAGTAGTAGTCACCAAGGACAACTCGTCATGTTTATAAACCCAAATGATGTTTAAACATTCAAAGATATTTTTCCCAGCATGATCAATCTAGAATCATCTGCTAATGGACATCATTTGAAATTTAGAGCAGGTTTGAATCATAACGAATATTTTGTACCAACGTTTTTGCTTCTCATAAGTAACTTACATTCTTAGAAAAGTGTAAATATTGTTTGTCTGATATGTTAATTTTATAATGTAAAAGGCAATGCACTAACATATTAATTGTAAAACACACTAAAGTAATGATACTGTGTTAACAGGATTGTTTTATCAAAATTGTATATTATTAACTGAATTTCACTGTATAAATAAATAATTTTAATTTAAAAAAAAAAAAAATAATTATAAAGAAAAAAAAATAATTAAATTGTTCCTATATTAAGATGATCTCTCATTCTGATTTGTAGCTTTGTGAGGAAAAAAAAATGGATACAATTTAATATTCATATTTTTGTCTCCCAATTTTATTATTGTAAAAGCATTTTGTTCCTATTTAAAAAAAAGATATACTTTTACTATGTCTGTTTTTATGTATTATTTATCCAGTGAAAAAATTGGAAATAGGTATAAAAAGGAAAATATTATAGTGTACCCTTTGTAGACATTGACATGAATATATATGATAATAACATTAAACCTGCCATGAAATATCTTGTTTATGTGAAGTATACTATGGCTTCATGAAATTATCCTGGTAAAAAAAAGATGTATACATTAGTTTTATATCAATAAACATCACATGATCCTCATTTCTTATGCTTGCTTATAACTGTTATTAAAGCAGACAACCTCTCCATACAGTATTGCCACTCAGTGCAAGCCAGAGTAGTCAATGGATGCCAGAATGCTTGTGCATAAAATCCCCATCTAGCACCTACTCATCCAATATCCCCAGACTACTTCTGGGATCCATTGATTAGCCAGAGTAATCAATGGATGCCAGAATGCTTGTGTATAAAATCCCCATCTAGTGCCTACTCATCCAATATCCCTAGACTACTTCTGGGCATTGATTACTCTGGCTTGCACTGAATGGCAATACTGTATGGAGAGTTTTGTCTGTTTTATACATTACCTATTGTATATATTAAAGCTAACATTACTGTACATTTACTGTTCATGTTAATGGTAATATTGTTGTCAAGTGAAGTTTTTTCTTCTGTATTATAGAAAATAATTAAAATTTGGGAGTTACCTTGTACTGAGATTGAGGTCATGCACTTTTTTTAAATGTATGATATTCTGCTCTCACAAAAGTCTGCCGAAACGGGCATGATATGTCAATTTATCTCCACAGTTTATATAAACAGTGATATTGTAACATTTGCGGTTGTCATAAAAAAAATAGGCTTTCAGAAGGGAATGTGGTTTGAGAGACCTCGAATCACTCTTGTGATGATGCTATACTTTATTTATAGCTGGTCCCAAGAATTATCATCCATTTTATGGGGAACAGCACAGCTGGTTATGTCTGATAACACCATCATAGACTGGAAATAACTATTTGAGAAAAGTCTTTCTCTGCAGTCTTATCATGAGAAAAATATAAAATTGGTAGCCCTAACAAAGTAGTCAAAATAGATGAGAGCCTTTTCACTAAATGTAAAACCCAAGCTGGCTAAACACTTACAGAGCAGTGGATGTTTTGTGGTTTATGCAGGGAGACTAGTAACTGTTTCATCATCAGAATTCTGAACATAACAGTGACAACTCTGATGGAAGCAATCAGACAAAATGTGAAATAGGGTTTGACAATTTATTCAGATTGCTAACAATCCTACAAAAGAGATGAACTACGAGTTTCCAGTTACAAACATTTGTGTGTGAACCATACATACAACTTGATTGATCCAGAAACTGGTGCACATATCCAGAATGTAGAAATGTTCTGGGATTCAGCTAAATGATGTAATAAAAATAAGGAATAACTTACAAGTACTTTGATTTATATTTGGCAAAATTTATGTGGTGGAGATTTTACAAAGAAGGGGACACCTTTGTCAGCATTTTGGACAATATAAAAAATTTCAATCAGCCATAGTGTTTATTGTTTTATTATTTTTCTTTTTACTACATTTTGATTGACAAAAGTTTAGTTGTTGCATTGGTGGTCGAGAGGTCAGTGCGACTGCCTTGCACTTGCAGGCAGTTGCCCGGGTTGCGGGTTCGCATCCCGGCCGATGCTATGACACTTAAAAAAAAAGTTTAGTTGTTGTTTCTTTTTTTTTTTTACACATTAAACTTACTTTTAGTTCACCATTTTGTTTTCAATAAATTGACCAATCAAGCATGTCGAAATATCTTGTACAGGCATTATTTAACAAGATCACATGAATAAAACATCATGACAGGTCTAAAACATAACTACCTTTAAAATTTCTTTTCCATCACATTTTCTTGAAACATATAAACAGAGATATCTGAAAAATGTAAATGACTCTCAGGTGCATTTCTGACTTTCACATCTCTTGGTCATTTATTCAATATTTAGCAATCCCAAATTACTAAAATTTGATCTGCAAGACTCAAACTGCTTACATTCTCACCTTGATATTATCCACATTATACAATGAAGAATTCTGGTTTACCCATGCATCTTGAGGGTCATTCACTTTTTTAGATGTTTTTATTAATATCTTTTAAGAATATGTGAAAAATAGATATTTCAGTGGAGTCTATTAAAATGAATCAATTAGTTCCAGGAAGCCATTTATTATGCAATTGCTTCATTATAGTTTACATTGAAGTACATATATTTAGGGAATATCCATTCCAGGTTTTTTGCCATGACTAAAATTGCCACCCAAAACAACCCGTTTAAGCAAAAGAAATATAAAATATAAATGTAAAAATATCTCAATGCAACTTTTATTCTAGATAATTGAAATCCCTCTAGCTATAGCATAAGAATAATTTTATCAGTAAAAAGAGAAATACTGCTCTTTTATTGATAAAAATGCCTTATGTTAATTATAGCTAAAGAAAATTTTAATCACCTATAATAGCAGTTGTATTGAGATTTAATCTTAAAACATTAAATATTCTAGATTAAACTATAAATATTTTATGTTAAATGTAAAAATTGATGGAACAAACAAGTCGGAATATGTTACTAAAATAAGCCACATGATAGATTCCCAAGGAATCATTTAAATAAATTTATTACTCATATCTTTGGTTATATCAACAACAATCTATTTTTTCCATGTGTCATAGCATCGGCCGGGACGCGAACCCACAACCGTCTGCAACCAACTACTTGCTTGCATGGCGGCTGCGATACCTCTCGCTAAATGTTGATTTTTTATCAGTTGCAAATGTTAATTGGTATGATATTTTAATGATTTTAATAAGAACATAAATAATTTTGCAGCTTTTCAAATACCTAATGCTAAGAATATAAACCTGTTCACTGAGCAAATAAATAATGTACATCAAATACATTTCTATTTTAAAGACAAACTTTTTTTAAAAGCATAAAATTAAAATATAAACTTGCATTGTCTTAATAAAAAGTCAATTCATTGATTTTAAAACTTCCACTTTTTATAAGGTAACATACAGCAATTATCCTATCTGACTAGAAGCTTCAACAACTTTACTTTGACTGTAATAAACTCATTTACAGAAACAATACATGTATTACTAAAAAATAATAAAAATCTTCAAACAGTTATTTAATCTTTTCACAAATGATTGACTAATTGGCACTCCTTGCTTTTGATTAATCCATATTTTAATTTATTATTTTTTTAAAAATGATATAGAACTTTGATGTAATCATATCATATTCAGAATTTAAATTCTGACAATTTCATATTATAAGCTTTCTCTTTTGGAAATGATCTTTCTTTTCACTTTAACACTGATCAACTTTTTGATAATATTTTTTATGCCTTATGATTAAAAGTAATATTTGTATTTAAAAAAACAAAAACTACTAAAGTATTAAAGATTTTAAGACTTCTCATTCGATAATTTAATATACAAAATTAACAAAGCGTATGCCACACTTGAATGAGAAGCTATAAAGATACACAGAAATTATTACACACTAAGCGCTTTCGAGGTCTTTTGCCTCATATTCATAGCGGTACTGAATATGAGGCAAAAGACCTCAAAAGCGCTTAGCGTGTAATAATTTCTGTGTATCTTTATAGCTTCTCATTCAAGTGTGGCATACGCTTTGTTAATTTTGTATATTAAAAACTACTAAAGTGGAAGAAATTGTAAAAAACTAAATGTAAATAAGCTCATGAAACTAGTAACAATATCTGAAATGTTCAAAGCTGAAATGCTGTGAAAAATCTTGTGTATGTGATTGTATTTCAACCAATAGCACTTATTGTATCGTTCTTTTTTTTCATTTAGTGGCATTCATTGATTTAGTGATCTATATATACTTAGCACCTATTTTTTTAAAAAAAATTGCTTTGCTTTAGTTTTGACTTTTCTATTTATTTTAATATGGATATTAATCAGTTTTCAAATTTTAGTTTTATTGTATATAATTAAAATTATTGCAGTATAGACATGTCAGAGAATACTTTTAAGGACAACATTTTTACTGCTAGGCATAAAAGACCAAGTGAATTAGTTTTTCATTTTGAAACTTTTTTTTTAATACCAGAATTTTATTTTGAATTTTTTAAATATCAAACATTAATCTCTTTCATTGAAATTATGCTAATGTAGCAAAATAAAATCCCCTAAAAAACAAACCCCAGCAATAACTTACAGTATTTATGAAAAGTATTATATAATATTTAATATCAAAATGCCCACACTATCAAATACAGTCATAAAGGAGTTGATTTCAAATTACATTTAAATGAAATATATATATATTCAAATCTAATTTAGTAGTCTCTAACTATAATATATAGTTTAGTTCTATCTACATACATCGATCGCCCCTATAATTAGGCGCCTCATATTCTAACCTAATAAAGTATATTCTCCGTGATCTGCAAATTCACCAATGTGCATCCTCGGCCTAGCTCAGTGGTCGGTTAGTTATAAAAAATTTAGCTACAGAGATATGCAGTTAAGACAAGGAAAGAAATTAAAATCATAAAATAAATTATCATCAGTAAAATAAATATCTTGGGAAGAAAGAGAAATGCACTCATTCCCTAATTAATAATTTAGAATAAAATAACATCCCTTCCTTATCAAAAACACATTCTCTGAGCTATAAGAATTTGCACTTTTCAACAATGATGATAACTTCTCATCTTCTTGTTAATGTTACTCAAAAAAAATATATATCCATTATGTAAATAATTTGCCAATATGATCTGAAAATAGTTTTCTTATAGCACAATTGTAAGTTAAACTCCTTTAAGCCACATCACAATTGTAATATCAACAATAATTGATCACTTCTTAATTAAAGAATAATTATAATGACAGTAATAATCTCAGGGTTTCTTTGTCTACTTTATTAAAAAAAAACTACAGTACTGTGCTGTCACATATGACTAGTATTCTGGTAAGTTATAGGAAACATTCACTTTACTTCAAAGTTAATGGGTCCTCATATATCATAACAACTATTATAACGATTTAAAGGGATGATAAATAGGATTAACAATGACTTGAATAATCACATAAAATTTCGAATAATGTAGCCTTTTTATCCAGAATCTCGGTCAGAATAATAAAAAGACAAGGGTGCTTTTTGTGTTCTTCCATCATCCATGACAACGCAATAAATTAACTAAGACTAATTCATTCAACAATTTAAATAAATATAACTGGAATAAGGTGCAGTCAGGGTTAATAACTTGGAAATAAATTTATTCTTACAATTAAATGATGTTTAGTCTGAAGTTTGCAATTCCATAACTAATTCTCATTAAAATAAAATGAAATGAAATATTCAGATCTGCGTAAAGATTGTCTATCTGGTATATTAAGCTTTTGAGAGTTTGAAATGATTTCAGACTCAAGAAAATGTTTTGCAAATATTGTGCAAACACACTTATATTTAGCATTAAAAAAAAAGAATTCACAACGAATATTGACAAGACTATAATTTATTACTATCACAGAACTAAAAAAATATATACAAATTTATTAAATAATATCACATTGATACGAAACATAAATCAACATTAATCTGTCTATTGTTTAGTTATAAATTAAAATTATAAATTCGCATGTTTGCAATCATGCTATTGCATTGGATTGACTAGCTAAAAAGTGCATCTTATTTACTAATACACTAATCTATAATTTCGGTAAACTTTCTATAAAGCTTTTACTTAAAGTTATTGACTAACTATTTTTGTTTTTTATTGATTAATACTATGATATGAAGTATGCAAAATATTAAATTTATTCCTAATAAAGTTTATCAAGTTATGGTTTTTAATTGAACAACCTATTCCTAATTATAGGCCATTTATCAGAAGTCGCACTCACCATCTCACATTTAACTTAATGTCCACCTAAGTTACGATAAATATTTTAATTATAAGTGTAATTCAAACCAGAGATATTTCTTAATTATTAACTAACACTAAATGTTGTGTTTGAATATTCCTCCAACAAATAAGCGTTTTAAAATACGCAGTTTTAACTTAACTTTCTCCATTGGTTTGCTTGTCAACTACTAGCAAGATTCAGTAGCACAATACAGATATTGATCTCAATTACTAAAACACTATTGATACTAAAGTGCACCTTGAGGAACTAACACCTCAAACCTAACATTTATCCTTGCCCTAACTTTTAAAACAAAGCACAATAATCAACACCTTCTATGGTGGAACTATCTTTATATTCACATGAGGAATGCAGAATAACAACGAATGTCTGCAGAGTAAAATCCTACACTGAAGTATTTTGGTGGTTTCTTGCCTATTACTCAGGCATAAAACATATAGGTGTGGAATCTATATCCTGACCACCTAAAGAAAACGAACGTGCAGCAAATATAATCCTCTTTTGTGATTTAAAATACCTTAAGTTTACTAAATATTATATCAACTATGGATCGTTCTATTCATGAGAATCGATCATCTGGACTATCAAACCTACCATAACCTTGTATCAAAACTAATCCTCCCACGGAAAATAAAGTATCTTGGGGAGATCATTTTCATCCCACAAAATAAAATACATTATAAGTATTACATATGCTGATATTAAGCATATATCGATCCTACACTTAGGCAAGATAAGAAAACACACTAATCATAATAAACCTATGTTACAATGTATACTTCGATCAATATCTGAAACCAATGGACATGACAGCATAAAAGTATAATAATTTTAATTCTAATGAAGGAATATTCAAAAACAATGGGTAGCATATCAGCTTAAACTAAATAAAGTGGATGTGTTATTAAAGAATAACTGTTACTAAATTACTTAATTAATATAATATAAATTCTGTTCAAACATTAAACAAGAAATATTTTGTTAGAGC
The DNA here is from genome assembly GCA_028023455.1 of Epiperipatus broadwayi. Lineage (NCBI taxonomy): Eukaryota > Metazoa > Onychophora > Udeonychophora > Euonychophora > Peripatidae > Epiperipatus > Epiperipatus broadwayi. Next base: position 5,869,210 of record JAQFVV010000011.1, read on the forward strand.
ATTTTTTTTTTTTTAGAGTTACTTCTGATAGTTTTCAATATTTATTTTACCCGTTAAATAAATATAAAATATTTTTCTTTTAAGTACCTAACATGCAAAGTTTATATCTCCAATTGCATTTAATAAATCCGATGCATTTCATAGATATTACTTCATATTAAATACAAACTGAATCCGGGGTAATGATAGTAAGACCTATACTTATCATTACAAGATCATTAAAATATTACGTGTCAGATATAAACCTTAGCATACATTAATATTATAACACAAAATAAAATTTTACAAATTAGTTTTTCTAAAAAAACAAACATTAAATAAACAAATGCAAATTATCTCATTAGCAGAACTATTTTTCTGTGAGCGGTTTGTCCAGGTGAAGAGTTTTCATCCCGTCAAATTTTACAAAGCAATGAAAGTAATAAACACATTTTTTTTTTTAATGAAAAGTTTTCTTTTATTTAGCAATTCTCATAATAATCATGTAAAGAAAATTATAGTAGAACTGAAGATTAATTCTCACTTGAATTATACTAATAAAATTTGGATCCAAGAAAAGAAAACGAATATTCTAACATAGATGATAAACACACACATTATTTATTGACTACACATATAATTAGCTAGCTTATGTATTGAGAAAAAATGCACCCTTTTTTTAGATTAGGATGATAATAACTGCAGTTGACTTATAGTATATATGAAGTTTTAAGAATCCCACCTTGCATATAGTATAATATATAATTTGATATTATTATTAAGTCACTAAAGATATTTGGTTCTCGTTCATAATTTTAGAATTTTATTTTCCAATAGTAATTTTTTCCTTAAGAATGCACGTATATAATTTCACATTTATTTCAAAAGAGTGGTTCTTTTTCTATTTAAAAAAAACATACAGATGTATGTATAGCTTAGTATTATTATGATTATTAATTTTTTTTCTTTTTAGACAACTCTTGGTGAATAAAATATATTTTTGGATAAAATGGCATTATTTCAAAATGCAGACGATCTAGCGCTAAAATGTTTCTAGTTTTTCTTTCTTTTCTTTTAATATTCTTTTTAATTATTTTTCTCCTACACCAAGAAAATATTAATAAATAATAATAAGTCACTAAATAAATATTTCCCACTTGGAAATTATTTGTTTTCCTTAATTTAGACAAAATAATAAATTGCTTAATATTCTTAGCTAATTTCTTCATTTTTCTTGGTTTTTGTTAATAAAAAAAAAAAGTCCAACTTTTAAGACACGATAATTATTTAATATAGAAAGTTTTTGAAATAGATAGATGGCATAGAACAAGATCTCTTACCAAAAGGTTCAGCAATGCATTATGAATAGAGTTTTCCTTTGATTGTACATTTATTTCTGCAAAATTTTAAAAGAAATTGGGTTACTAAATTTCAGCACTGTTCTCTCCTTGAAATACTGACGACAGACGATTTCTAAAAAAAATGATTTTGAGTATGAAATTGGTCATTCTTTTAACTCTAGCGACCTCTTCCAAGAAAAAAATAATCACTTGGTTATGACATAAACAAAAGAAAGGAAAAACTTATTACAATCATATAGTTTTCAGTATTATTTAAAATATATTACAAAGTAATTTAATAATGAAAATAATAAATACATTTAAAACCAACAATAATTCTTGGTGATTTCAATTATACATAAATTATTTTCTACAAATGAATTTATCAGAAGTTACTTTCCTTAGAATAAGACATCTTAAAATTATTTAATTGACATTTATGGTTTTTTCTTCTTTCTATAACCATCTAAGAACTAACTACAGTTTATTGTATTTGTTTGACATTATATTAATTTGCTGTAATAAACAATATTTTAATTAAATTATTCATGTTCTTTTAAAAACATGATATTGCATTAGGAAATATATATTCCATTCACACAAACCATGTCAGGGTGAATGAATAGCATACCTTACTAACCAATTATTACTATTTTTATTTTATCTTTTTATTTTTCTTAAAGAATAGCATTGATTTCATGCAGAAATAATGCTAAATAAATCCAAGTGCCCAAAAGCACTGGTTTACAATATATATGTGGCATTATAACAATTCTATACAAGATCTTTACTAACATCATAATTTAGACTTAAACCAAACAACGTAACAAGAAGGATGTCAAAAATTGGTGCTGAGCATTAGATTACATACAAATATTTAGAGATTATATAAATGATCATTGAGTATAAACTGCCACTATACTTTGAATTTATGGTGACTAAATATTTAGAATATCAAGATATTGCCATATTTATTTGTAAGAATATCAAGCAGCAACAGCATCTTTTGGTTCAATTACATTGGTGATAGTAAGAAGACTATCATTGATAAGAAATTGAATAGCTAAGGGAATGGATTTTACTTAAGATATCTAGATTCTACCATGATATGATTGTTTCATAAATAATGCTTTGGAACATCCAAGAAATATTATAAAAATTTAAGAACTATCAGAGGAAAGCAAAGAAATAGGTTTAAAAATAAATATTAAAAGGAATAAAATGATGTTCAATGATATTTAGAAAAGGAAAAAATGAAGATTAATAATACTGAATTAGAATATAAATACTGTGGTCAGAATACTAAAATGGATGGAAACATAATATGGAGTTAATCATAAAATTAAACTTTGGATTATTAAAATAAAACATGCCTCTTTGCTTGAAAAGGACAATTTTTATTAAATATGTTTTACTAGTATTTATTTGTTGACCTAAGACTTGGGCAAATAATAGAAGAGCATTATGGTAATTTTGTATTATATGGCTGAGTATGAGGTGATGTATGTTAGGAATTTGAAGAAGGGATTGAAAACAAAATATGTGCCAGAGATAAAGGTATCATTATCATTAAGTAACTGAAGTCAAACTGACTGGACATATTTCTGGAAGATATGATGATAGATGAGCAATTGAAGGCCTAAAATGATTTCTAAAATGTTGCAGATGATTTAAAAAGGGATTACATATAAGGTGGATGAATGAGATGAGGAAATTTGCTATAGTGATGTGAAGAAAAGAAGTTATGGGTCAGAGAAACTGGATTATTCTTGGGAAAATCTCTATCAAGCAGTGGATTGATAATGATTGAAAATGATGATGGTGATGAACTCAAAAAATATTGTCTTTTTTATTTTGATGTAGATATCACATAAACACACATACTGTCTAATTTCTATTATGTAAGTTGACATACATTTAAATGCAATAGATGGATAACTATAAACTATATTTTTCAGTCATACTTTGCATGCAAATAATCAGATTATGAGATAAGTACAAAATTATTATGTTTATTCCTGTATTTCCATATTAATATTATAGTTGGTTTGTTAATCTAACAATGATTTTTTATCTTACTCATATTATAGTGTCAAAATATAAGATTGCTTCTTTTGATTGTAATTTTTTTTTTACTGTTGTAAGAAAATATACTCACTAGCATATAGGTTTTTTTTTCCCCCCAGGATACCATATAAGAAGAGAATTCATTACTTAATTCAATTCAAAAATGAATAATATATTCACCTGACTGCCATTAGCAGAACATTAAGTCCAGATGAAATGAGCCTTGGAGATTTATTCAGACTACTTTTTTAAAAATTTCACATAGTTTGTAGGTAATTTAGTTAACCATCCAGCATTTGGTTGGTAAATGAGTATCTCGTTAATTTTAACTAGAGAGAAAAGGTCTCAGGTCAATGTGAATTGGTCAAATGACTTGTAATCCATTGAGTGTAAAACAAAGATTATGAAATATAGCTCGCACTATAATTAAGAGGGATTTAATTTTACCAACCTTTCAGTTTGACATTTGGGAAAAAAAATGTTTCAAACCTGTAGTTGTTATGTTTTTATTTTGTTTGGTTTTAATTTAAAAAAATCAAATTTGTTTACATATTAGTATTAATAATTAATGTATTTACCTAAAGCAATTGGTATCAAAGCTGTGAATGCAAAAAGTTTGACACTTATAAATCAAAATGTATGTAACAATTATTGCTTGAAAATTTAATAATTAAACAACTTTAGTTACTATTATGTATGCGTAAAAATATTTTGGTGTATCAAAATTGTTTATTTTGCTTTATGCAAAATAGCACAGGCTATAAAACAATCGTGTTTTAGGTCAAAAAAAAAAGACTTTATAAGATACAGCTATAACAAAAATATTTTAAATTTTATTAGATGCAGTGGCTTTTATATTTTATCCTTGAAAAGAATATTTTTTAATATTATAATTCATACTTTTTTTTTTTTGTTTCGTTTTCACGTACCCCCATTGTATATCATAAATAAATGTTTTAAGATATTCAAATAAGCATTAAGTGCTATGCTGAAAATTTTATGTCACATAATGAAAATTTTAAATATTTGTTTAGTGCACTTTAAACAAGACGTCTTCAAAGATTTTCTGTCAAACAGATGATTATCTTTCTATTTTATAGAAAGCTTCTAAGCGCTACTTACTGACAGCTTCTCTTGTGAAAACCTTGATAATTATTATGTTTACTATTATCATTAACATTTTAGTGTCTTAATACATGAAATATTTTTTGTTGTGTCTTTTTTAATGCCAAATCATTATTATTATCCCCATTTCTTCTTTAAAGTTAGAATTGTCTGATTTAATTTTATAAGTTGCTGATGAAGGAAAAAAAGAATTTTATTAAATATATGAGTGCATGCACACACGCGTGCGTTGAGTCGTACAACTTAAATTTTATAACGCTCTATGGTGAAGAAAAATATTTTTCCTAATAGTTAGATATTTATTTGTATGTGCTTTTTTAATATCAAGTTTTCAGTATAACTAAGTTTTTCTCCAAATAATAAATTAATTCATTCTTCAATTACGTTTTTTTGAATGACAATAAATTTTATTTAAATATTTTGTTTGGGCAAAGTAGTTATAAATTATCTATTTGAAATTTTCTACAAATAGAGCTACTTGGTCACATACATATTTGTGTTAAGGAGTTTAGAAAATTGTCAAAAATAGCATTTTATTAGTAGATTTCAGTGATGTGACAAAAATTATTTGAGTATCCATTGTTTATTATCAATAACTTACTAGAATCAGACATCTCTATTTTTTCTATGACCCATAATCATCACCATGATTAGCAGTCTTTCATAAACAATTGCAGAAGAAAATATCTCATGAAGATAGGTAGATAACCAATAAAAAATTAGGAAATTAAAAAAGAAAAAAAAATATGAAGGAAGATTGGAATTAAAATTACAACTAATGCAAATAAAATATGAAAATGTGATTGTGCAGATAGCACAATCCCATTGTATCGATTAGTAAATATATGAATAATGACATAGTGGATTCACAACAATTAGACATTATACTTAGATATTGTACTTAGCAGTGACTGAAGACAGTAAGATGAAGAAAACATAGAGAATGAAAGAAAGAATAATAGTGATGAATTTACATTTTAGTAACTATTTTTATTAAATGAAGTTGAGAAGACAACCCCCATCCTTCATTCAATCATGCATCATTTTGTGATATTTGGAATCTTAAAATTAAATAATCTATTATTTCAACAAAATAACAAAAATATACAATTGCTAACATAATCATCATTTTCAACCATTATTGATATATTACAGAATGAATGTCTTTCCAAGTTCAATCCAGTTTATCCAAGCTCTAGCCTCTCTTTCCATTTTATACCAGCAATTTTTTTTTCATTTCATCCATGCAACTCACACATAGTATTTTTTTAGATCATAGATCTTTTATTATAATTCTTGGGATTCAGTTTAAATCTTAAATTGATCTTCTATTATTACCTCTTACCAATATATCCAACCCACTTACATTTCAATTTCTTTAATTCTTTCATGATGTCAATGATATCTATTTGGTACCTCATATTTTAATTTCAATTTCTTCTTGTTATTCCTAATATATGTATATCCATATTTTCTTAAATGGTTTGAAGTATCTGTATTCATCTGTTAAACATCCAAATTTCAAGTCCATAAGTAAGAACTGATAAACACCTCTATTAAAAATCTTCACTTTCAAAAACACATATATATTGTCTTTTAATATTAAATTATTTTGGTCAAAGGCACTTCATCAAAGTTTAATTAATTTTATTCCAATATATTTCTATTTGTATTACTAATTTGATCAAACTATTTGTAGTTGTTAACTTCTTTAATTTATGATTATCGATCTCTTTAATCCTATTTTTTTTTTTTTTCAATTGATAACTCTTACAACATTTTTTGAACTTCCAAAACATTATTTCTATAAACAACCATGCCATATGCAAGGTCTAGATGATTTAAATAATCTCCATTTATTCTTACACTCTTAGCTTTTCATTTTAATCCACAAAATATTTTTAAAACTCCTGTAAAAAGTTTTGGATGTATGAGATCACCCTGTTCTATATTTTTCTCAAAGTTAATCTTCTTCGTATCCCCATATTATTTAATCATTGCTATTGCATGCTTTTCAGAATACTACAATATCTGTGGTCTACATTTTGATGATCCAAAGCCTTAATCACTGTGGGAATATTTATAATGGCAACTCATATTCTTTGGTTCTCTCTATATTTTTTTTTCATTACTACTTGGATGCCATCCATGATGTTAAAACCCATTTTGAAATTTTGCTTGTTCTTATGCTTGATTAAAATCCAAAATTTGTTGCAGAGGAGTTGAAATTATCTTGATAAAGATGTTATAGAAAATTGATATCTCAATAGGCTCTAATATTTTTGATTGCCTTTCTTAAATATTATTATTACTGTATTCTTTCAATCATTTGATATTATAATTTTGTCAAAAAAATTTCTATTTCTTTACCTGCTTTAAAAAAAAAAATTACACTATTTTCTAGAGCTTTTCTCTTCTTCATAGTTTTAAGTGATCATCTTATTTCTTCATTTAAAATGATGGATAATTGAGAAGATATAATAACTATAGAGGATACTTTATTTTCTTGGTTTTTATTACTGTATAATTCTTACAGAACTCTTTCATATATTTCATGATTTCATTTCATTTTTTTAGTAATAGTTTCATCTTCTTTTTTTTTTTTTTATTGCTGAAACTTTTCTTTCAATACCAAGATGTTGGATATATTTTTAAGATTTTTATTCTCTTCTATAGGTTTTCTTAATCATTCAAAATTATATTTTCTTATATCATTATTAATAATTTTTTTAGCATCATTTTACAAAACTCGAAATATTTAATTCTTCTTAATAAATTATTTTTTGAGAAGTTCATATTCTTTATTTTTTTATTATATTATTTTATCTCAGTAGAAAAATTATTGAAAAATTGCTGCTTTTTCGCATCATCTATCTTTCTTGGTGGTTCTTAATAGGGTATCAGTTATCTTCTTATTGTCTTCAATTAAGTCTAAATCATCTTCAAAGTCTTTTAATATTTTTAAATGATTTGTGATCTTAACTCTTTGGCAGTCATTATCTAAAATAAAAACTATTATATTTGTAAGACTTTTCAATTAATTTATACAGCATTTTTTTTAAACATTTCAAAACTAAAAAGACAAACTGGAAAATAAAATAAGTGTGCTCTCCCATTCTTGTTATACTAAGTTATAAAGACTAGATTATTTAATGCATTCATTTGAAATATACTGGGAAGCTATTTGTCATGGCTCAAAATATCTTGAAAATCAAATTTAACACAGTTATTCAGATAACTAAAAAATATATAAGGACTTTTTTCTTCTACTAATTTTTCAGCATTTTTTATTTATTTTTTTTTATGTTGAAATGGCTGTCTCATTCTTCTACTATTTATATGCTGTAATATCTAACTGATAATGTTTATCTCTCATTCTTTTATTATCTTTTGCTATGCAGCTAACTTTCTTCTTTTTTTCTAAATACTATAGTGATTATCTCTTACTATCTAAAAGCTATAATGACCATTTCTCATATGCATACTATAGTTAGTGCATTTCATTATTTGTATGATATAATGGCTCTCTCTAGAGTGTTTTGATGTTTGCTTCAAATAATGTGCAACTTATAATCAAGTTAAAATGTATATTGCAATTATAGAAAAATCCTGCTTTTAAGTATGACCTGTAAAATGATATCACTTGATTCAAATTCTATCTTCATATTCACAGGCAGACTTATATATGATATATTAATTCTAAATTTCTTATTCAGACATATTAATAAAATATAAAAAAGTTCCATGACTTTAAATATTATTTTACAAATTTTTAATTCCTTTCAGAAAATAAGTAAGGTTTGCAATTTTTTGATTTTTAGCTTGAATAGCAGGATAAGACAACATGGAAATCACTGCTTTCTACAAAAAGGCCAATTTTTTGGAAGGTTGGTTTTACTATCATTTAATGTTTATTGTTTTTATGTAAGTTTGGGTGGAGTGATGGATGAAATGTTACTATCACTAGATATAGATTGTATATAAAGTGGGAAATAATTTTTGTTTTAAGGTAAAACTTTAATGTATAAATTCTTACAAAAATAATGTATAAGTACAATGTAAAAAGAATTTGTTTTCTGATAAACAATTTTACAAAAATAAGCATTAATTTATGACAGTATCGATATGAATATTACATTAAGCAGGAAAAAAGTTATTTTAATTGTGATTATTTTATAAACTTTCAATGTATCATAATAATGAATCATCATAGTGACATTACTAACATATGATGAAGCTTCTAATTATAATTGTCTAACTTGCAGATAATTATGGCAGAATATATTGAATATTTAGCCAAGATAATAAATGACATTATTAGATAAATTCCATGTAATATAGAAAATAATGTATAGATTAAAAGACATACTAATACTGCTTTATACATTGAGAAAATATTGGAAATGTTAAATACAATCTTTAATACATTGTCTATCCAGTGGGAAAAATATTTTTAATAATGTCTTTTATAGTTATTTATTATCTTTTATATTTAAAGGTAAGAAATTTGTGCAATAAAACTATTAAGTGTTTAATGCATTTCTTCTTGCCCTTGTTAAGCTGAAATTGTTTATTACACACAGTAGAGTCTAACATTGATTTAGTATGATATTTACAAAGTGATTGGGCTAAAAGGTTCAGTAGTGGAACTTCTTGATTGTTTATGTTTAAGTATCAGAAGTTTACATATGTTGCTTGAATTATATTATATATTGTTCAATTAGATCAACATTTATTGATAAAAACAGATTGGATGTGGCAATTACATTAGCTTAGATTATAGTAATGCAGAGATGATAACTTCTGTTAAATCTGTGACATTTGAATACAAGCATAATTTATATACTTGGAGTTTAGATGTAATTATAAGGGATTTGGACACAAGACTTTCAAGTTCCCTTCAGTTATCCATTATATTTCATACAACTGATATACATGTCCACATACACGGAAAAAGATAAATGATCTCCAATAAAATATATAAAAAAAAATGAATTAAAAAACTCTTTTTTATGTAAAAAAACTTTTTTCAAAATTTTAATCTTTTCCTTAAAAAAAAAAATATATATATATATATTTGTGTTGAACCATCACTTATCAGTTGATCCAGATCATCATCTCCCATACATATATAATCAGTGCTCAGTTTATATTAAGATAGAATATCTTCAAACTTTAATGGACAGGCTTCAATCTATTCCAACCTCCATGACTGAAGAGTTGAAGGGTGGAGTAGATTGAAGCCTGTCCATTAAAGTTTGAACATTTTCTATCTTAATATAAACTGAGCACTGATTATATATGTGTTTTGGACATGATGATTTGGACCAACTGATGAGTTCTGGTTCAGCATGAAATGTATATTTTGAAGATCATTTATCTGTTTCACATACATGTGGTTATGTGTAGTGGTGTCTGAGATAGAGTGGACTGCTGAAGGAGTTTGAAAGTCTGTGTTGAATCTATGCCAGTATATTTTTCTTCTGCCATGCACCAAAGCATAACATTCCTCAGCAATGTACAATAATTGGTGTTTAGTTTATAGGTGAAGCAATGCAAGAGTGTCATTGCATGAATGAGGTTTTTCATTTTAAGGATAATTTTCTAATAATACTTTGATATGGAAAACTAAGTTTAGCCTAATAATTTCTGCTATTATTTTCCCCAATATTTTGTGAATAAGTTTTTGTGTAAAAGTTTGAAATTATAGGCATTAACATGCACTTTGAGTTGGATTTTTTCAATATAGAAAGAATGTAGTTTTTTTTAGAAAAATAAGTTCTTTCATTTTTTTCTGTAATATAATATGAAATTTCATAGCAGCAAATATTTTAAGGAACAAAATAAGAGTAGTTTCCATAATGTCTTAATTATTTAGATAAGCATGATATTCATATCATGATAGAAATGACTAATTATTAGTTATTCAATATTTTCTGTTGCATTAAATTAAAGATAAAAAGAAATAATATTTTAGTCAAAAATGTTTATAACTTTTTTAGCCCAGTTGCTTGTCAGAATGAGCCCTTGCAACATCAACTTCCAAATTAACAAGTTTAGTTGATGCCAGTTATGTTTTTGGCAGTACATTTGTTATTGTTATGATTGACTATTGTATTTACATTATTACTTGAAGGCCTTTGTTTCTTAATGATGAAAGGTACTTCAAAACTTAGTAGACTTCTTATAAAGCAAATTCACCACTTTTTAATCGATTTCTAAATTCTCTTGTGTAATGGCAGATAAGTTGTTTCTCAATTTTTTTTTAATTTTCTGACCCTAGTAGTAATTATGGTGCAAGCTGGATTAGGAAAGTGAGGAAGAGATTATTTTTGGAATTATTATTCTTTATGTTCAATCACTCAGGTGTTATGTAAGATATTCTTATTAAGCTCAAGTTCGTTGCAATAAAATAATGTTTTTTGTTCAGTTTTTTTTTTTTTAATTGTAATATATTTACAAATATCTTGGACTTCATCATTTTTATATTGTCATTGTCTTGAAAATCATTCATCTTTGTGTCCATTATTACAAGTCCTAATTATTATTTTTTTCAATAGTTTCAATTTAATTACTTTCCCGTTGATTTTCTTCTTATAACAATTATTTCAGATTGGAATTCAAACCTGATTATTGGTCTGTCTTTTTTTTATATTTTGTTTTTGTAATGTTTATATATATTTTTTTAAATATAAGATTTTCATAATTGTAGTAATTCTCATTAGTACCATCTTGAATTGAGTAAATTAAAAACACTTAATATTGTTAATTATTAAATATTAAAAATATATACCATAGTATTAAATATTAATTTAGGTTTAACTTTCACTCTTCATGTTTATCAATCTATTTATTAAAGAAACTCGTTGCATTATAAACACATACATTTTTTAAAAATATAATTTAAATATTAAATCTTTTTATTTTGCATTTATTAGTATAATGTTGACTTCTTTTTTTTTAAGGTTGACTGAATCTTGCCATGATCAAAGTTCGAGATTTGTCAAATTAGTAGCTAAACCAAATTGCAGTTATTTAGTTCCAGAAGATTTTGTTCCTTTTATTCAGGTAAGTATTACTTATATTAATAATAATATATAAATAAATTCCATGAATCACATTTCATACATATATGAACTCCATGACTAATTAAAATATGTAAAAAATAAGTCATTAAAATTGTTTTATCAAATCCTAATGAAAAAAGATCAGATAATAATTTGAAAATATGTTATTATTATTTTAACATCGGTGATGAAACTGTTTTAATGGCCAGGTGCATTTCATATTAGCATTCAGAAATATGGCTACTTCAATAGTTATTATTTGTCATTAATGTCAATAAACTGAAGTATTAAAAATTCAGTTAAAAATTAATTTCACTAATCATCATTTATATGTGGGATTTTTAAATAGCTCTTTTAACTATTCAATCATTCTTTTAATCAATTTCCAGCCATTTAAAATTATTTCTATAATCTTTTTTTGCTATTGAATACTATTTTGCTGTTAGATATGCATAGTCTTGTAATATATATTTCTAAGTCATTGATACAATCAAATGGTTTATATAATTTTATTGTGATTATTACATATAATGTTATAGAGAATGCCATTATATGTTAAGCATTAAAAGTTATGTAATTTGAAATATGAGTTGCTAATCTAAATTGTTCTAAGAGAGCAATAAGCAAGAATACCCAATGATGGTCAAGGGTATTATTGGTGTATTTTAAATCTATTGCTTGAATATCCTAGCACCTCGCTGAGGAAGCCAGAGGCAGAAACCAATCTGAGGTTAGGGATATTCTGAAAAGCTTGTTAAGAGCTATTGGCAAACTCATGTGATATATGACTTGATTTTTTTTGCAAATATATATATATATAACTATAGAATAGATAATTGGTCAAGAGGAAACATCATGATAATGTTTCTATAAGGGATGAAAACCTGGTTTGACATGTTAAATAAATGTTTATTGATTTTTAATTGTCTATTTCAATTTTGTTTAAGATTAATTATTATTTTAAATATATATATACACACATGGATAATTATTATTTTAAATATATATATACACACATGGATGTATTTAAGTAAAACTAATGGACACTTTTTATAAGGGAGAGAAATAATCAATATTTTTAGTTGGTAATTTAGATTGTATTTTGAAAAATAATTTATGAATAAAATGTTTATGTATAAGAACTTGAAAAAATAAAATAAAAGAAATTGAATCTAACACATTGATTGTCATGTTGTATTTGAATAAATTCTTAGCAAACTGAATTGAATATTTTATTTATTTAAAATCTCATTCATACTCATAATAGAACCTTTTTTGATAAAAACTATTACTTTAATCTAAAATTAATTAATATTTTGAATACAAGTATAATTTTTTATATATATTGTAAAAGTACAGAAAATAGGGGGTTTATAAGGGAGAATCTGGAATTACAAGGTTCCATAACTGGATAGCCACATTAGGGCTGAATTATGAGATGGGAAACCATTATCATTCTCAAATAACCAAAATATAAAAGGAATGAACATGAGAGATCAGCACAGAATTAACTATAAGTTCACCAGCATTACACAAAAGTAATAATCATTCATCATCATGAATGATCAACAATAAAAATAAATCAACAGTCAGTCAGTGACTGGATTTGAAAATGGTCCCACTTTAGACCAGTCTATCTATTTAGCCATTGCCAAACCTAGAGCAGGAATACAAACAATAAATTATCTGTCAAAACCGCACATGATCAACATTTCATATGCATACACATGCTGTTAACTAGAGTACTAAACTCTTCATAGAGTAGTGCCTCTAAGTGCAAGCTTTTGTAATCAATAGATGCAGGGAGGCTTGTGCATAAAATTTTTGTCTAGTGCATTAGATCCTAAGGTCTAGGTGCAGTGCTCCCAAATCCAAGGCTCATCACTGATGAAAGCCACAAACTAGAAACTAGTCTGGTGAGGCACCAGATTGGGAATTTATGCACAAACCTTCCTGGTTCCATTAATTACAAAAACTTTGGTGGCACTACTGTACGGAGAGTGTGGTATTTTTATTAATAATTATCTGGATGCATATACATAGATACTATTCTATCAAAATACAATAATAAGTCAAATAATGCTGAAATACTAAAAATGTCCTGACCATTATCAATGCTCTGGCCACTTAGTACCATTAATATACTAGCCAACTATAAACTAAATTTCTAAAGAAATAATAAATAAAATATCTCTTTGCATCTGCCAGGATCATCTGAATGTCCATAACACTAAACAAACCCCCAATCTAAATAGTTTTATTGGCGTCAATTAAAAATCCTAGAATTCTAAGCTGTCATGAAAGAAAGTCACTATTTTTAAATAATTATTTAATAATTAATTGATTAACAATAAATAAAAGAAATTGACATTGTAAATATTCATTTCATCAAAAAATATATTTTTCTAAAAATCATATTAACTAGTTGATTTCTATTCATTAAGTTATTTCTTTAAAATAACTAAGACTTTGAAAAACACTATTTTCAAAAAAGTCAAAGACCATAATTTTTGACTTAGCTTAATTAATTTTCTATTAAGTTTTAGGTGGGAAAAATAATATTTCACAAGAAAAAAAAATTTTTTTTTTTTTTAAAAAAAACCCCTTTCATAATTTTTACCGTTTTAATCCATTTTAACATTTCTATTTTTCTACTTTCCACTTCTCTTTGTGGATTCTTTTTATTATTTTCTTCTCCTTGTTTATTATCTTCTCTACATTGGTCTCTTTTTATTATCTTCTTTTTGTTTATTTTCTTATCTTGATTGGTCTCTCTTATCTTCTCTTTGTTGGTCTTTTTTATTATCTTTTCTCTGTTTATTATCTTCTCTTTGTTGGTCTCCTTTTATTATCTTTAAATGTTTTTAATAATTGGACTAATATGGAATCATCTATTATTTTCTGGGTTCCTTCCATTTGGTTCTAATCATTTTCTGAAGGATCACATTCTTCTTTCATCTTTTTCATTTTTCCTATTGTCAGCACAGATGTTTCAATTGAGCTTTTACTCTTTAAGAAAAACTATTAAATTATTTTTTACACAGGAAATACAAATATGAACTTTTCAAAATATCATAAAATAAGCTTAACATTACTTCTCTTTCATGGAACTGTATTTTACCTTGCCTAACACTACTACTATTATTATTACCCCTAATCTGTCTTTCAACCTTATTGTCTCAATACCTGACTTTATTTGATTAAGTTATTTCCCCTGCTTTATTCTCCAATTCTATTCTGTTCATGTATGTGTGACTGATTTCAATTTTTTTTGTGTGTTTTTATTTTAAGTATATATGTATGTACAAAATAAGTTCCTGTTACAAACCATATATTAAAACTTTTTTTTTTTAGAGATATGAGGCGAATCTGACTGCAAAAAAATACATAGTGACCTGCAACCCTGGAATAGATACAGAATCCATCTTTTGGATTATAAGTACACAATGCAGCATGAACACCCAAAAATTTATGTCAATGTAGTCACTATAAGCTACTGCAATCCAAAATGATGCAAAAATATTTGCAAAAATCCTGCTTATTTGAGTTTTAGGGACTGGAAAATACAGAACTATGCCTTGCTCCTTTTCTTGGAGTCTTAGAAGCTGGGGGTCATGGCAGCACTATGTTAACTGGACCATGATAAACAATAAAAATTATACAAATCCCAGAGCATGTTGGATTAATGCTTGAGAAAGAACACTCCATGAAATTGCATGAAAACATTGCACCCTCAAGCTAAGAAGAAACCCTCTATCCATCTCCAAAACAAAGTATATTTAAACAATTTTCAACAGTCAAATCTCAATCTAATTTCCAAATTCATGCTTTGATTTTTGTTCATAACACTACTATTTTATAATTTATAATCAAATTATAACAATCATTCTCTACATTCTTGTCATATATTACAGTGATACATTTTAAATTAATTCTGCATCAAAATACAGTTTTATTTTGCAAGGGTATTTCTGAGATTCAAGTTACGTGATCACTGACCACCAAAACCTGACCATCATCAGGCCCCATGTTGGGCACTAATTGTACCAGTACAGAAGATAGGTTATTAATACAAGAAGAATCTGGAGTTACAAGGTGCCACATTTGGATAGCCAGTTGTAACAATGGAAAATAGAAGGTTAGTCAGGGGGAATCTGGAGTTACAAGACCCTACATCAGCTTAGCCATTCATAACAGTACACCATATTAGGGCTGAATTACAAGTTGGAAAACCATCATCATCCTGAAATAAATAAAATATAAAACTAAATATAAAAGGAATGAGCATGAGAGATCAGCACAGAATTAACTATTCATCAGCATTACAGAAAAGTAATAATTATTTATCATTATAAATGATCAACAGTAAAAATAAATTTTGTGACTGGATTTGAAAGTGGTCCATAGACCAGCCTAACTATTTGGCCAGTGCTAAATCTAGGGCAAGAATACAAACAATAATTATCTGGATGCACATATTTATATGCTACTCCATCAAAATACAACAATAAGTCAAATAATTCTGAGATATTAAAAACATCCTGACCATCATCGCTGCTCAGACCACTTAGTACCATTAATGTACTGGCCACTTATAAACTAAATTTCTAAAGAATTAATAAATGAAATGTAGTGCATGGACTTTAAAGAATATTGTGTTGCACAAACCAGAGTCATTTGAATGTCCATAGCACTAAACTTAAACTCCTAATCTATGTAACTAATTGTTATGCACAAAACTCGTTCAGGAAACAAGTATTCTATAAACTATTGCTGTGAGCAAGAGATAAATAAATAAGGCAACATAGTGTAAATCACTTTAAATAATACCTAGGTTTTGAATAGTTTTATTGGAATCATTTAAAAAAATCCTAGAATACTAAGCTCTCATGAAATAATCACTCATACTGCCAATTCATGTAACTCCAGGTGGAGGAATAGATTTAGACTTAAAAATATTTTAAAACAACTATTTAATAACTAATTGATTAAAAATAAATAAAAGAAATTGACATGATAGTATGAAATTTTAACATTCATTTCATGAAAAAATTATATTTTCCTAAAAATTACATTAACCAGTTAATTTCTATTCATTAAATTAACTTTTAAGTCATTAAGTTATTTCTTTAAAATAGCTAATAGTTGGAAAAACATCATTTTCAACAAAATCAAAGATTATAATTTTTGACTTAGCTTAATTCATCTTTTGTTAAGTGTTAGGCTGAAAAATGTTTCAAAAAAAAAAAATAATAACATTAAAAAAAATTAAATTTTCTAATAAAAAACTTTCATAATTTTAAAGAGAAAACTAAATGGATTAAAAAATATATGTTTCACAATTTGAAAACATTAACTTGATGAAAATATTTCAAATTATCAATTCTTATAAAAAATTCCTTTAGATATATAAAAAAAAATTATTATTATTAATAAAAATATACTGTGCATACAAAAGAATTACTTTAATCATGCTTTTTTTTAACTGTGGAGTCCTTTCCATTGTAATTTCCAGTTTTTCCGGTTGAGTTTTCTTCTACACATGAACATGGTTTGTTTGTTCTTTTTCCAGTCTAGAGTATTTTATTTTCAAGTTAACAATAGCAAAATTTTATTCATATTCTTTTAATACATTTCCCAGGTGAGACAAACACAGGCAGAGACCCATACTCTTGGTTGAAGAAAAGGTTGCAGATTACTTTAGGGGATAACTTCTCTATGTTTTTATTTCACTGAAGGAAAATTACATGGAGGGAGAGGATGTCTAGTTTTTATATATTAGCACATGGTTTTTATTGTAGAAATCATTTTTATAAGTAAACTCATAGTATTTTAAAAGCTTGATGAAATTTTCTGCCATTAACAGCTTGGTTAAGATTTTTGCTGTACTGTGCAACAACTTGGCGAAGACTTCTGCTTTTTTCTTCTTTATTAGCTAGAGTAAGACTTGACTGCTTTGTCTTTAACAACTAAGTTATGAATATCTCCTTCCTACCAGACATGTTGGTCTTTTGACTTATTCACACTCCCATTATTATTTTTCTGGAACAATCTTGACTACAAGGTGATCATAATCTGTCTCCAACCTGATAATTTTTATAACAACCAATTAGATAATTTTTTACAAATACATTTGTTGACCTATTTTCCTCCTTAATCATAAACATTGAAAGACAAATCAAGAACTTAAATTAATATCATAAAATTCTTGGCATTTCTTTCAAATTAAAAAAAAATTTCTTGTAAAAAAGAAAAACAAGATAATCAATTAATTTACACTGATTTGATTTTTTGTAATGAAGACAGATAAAAAGAAAAACAAGTAATTAAAAATAAAATTTACCAAA
This sequence comes from Epiperipatus broadwayi, assembly GCA_028023455.1. NCBI lineage: Eukaryota > Metazoa > Onychophora > Udeonychophora > Euonychophora > Peripatidae > Epiperipatus > Epiperipatus broadwayi. Next base: position 5,887,135 of record JAQFVV010000011.1, read on the forward strand.
AGTTTTAAAATCTTATTTTTTTCTTTTTAAAAATACTCTTAAACATAAAACTTAATTTCTCTTAAAAGATTTAAATTAAATATTAAACAATTTACTAAAAAGAGTAAGTTTTTTTTCTTACTACATTTTTTAAAAAAAAATTAAAAACACTGCTAATCAAATACAATTATTAGAGAAAACAAAAGAAAATATTTATATGATTTTATACTTTTCTTTCTCTTCTACCAACATTTACAGTTTACAGTACATATTAAAATATGCATATTATAATTTTTTTTAAAAAGGATTGACAATTATTTTTTTTAAAAAAATCTAGAATGTTCCTACTATCATGTAGAAATCAAATAAAATATTTAACTAATTTCAGACCCATTATTATTATAAAAAAATATGCATAAGAAAATTAAATACTATTTTCCTCATTAATTAAATAATTCTATACTTAAACCCAAGGAGTATGCTGACAATTATCTTTTTTATTTTTAATAGTTGAGCAATGTATCTAACTGGTTACAATATATATATATATGGAGTTTTAATATAATGTAGGGGATTTGAACACAGACTTTCAAGCTCCCTTCCCACCATCCACTCCTATTTCAAAAATTAATTGAGTAATATTTTAAATATTTAATTATAATCATTTTCAAGGGTATAAAAGTCCAAGAAATTTAAATCTACCTTCCTTTTATCTAAAATTAAGAATATGTTTAAATTATTAATTTGAATATCATTCTAATAAATTCAAAACCTTTGCTTTTTTTTTAGGGTCCAAATCCAGCACAAATATCTGTAACTTAACATATGTGGTTTTTTTTTTAATTTTTAAATATATTGTAACGGTCAAGTTTCATACATTCGCATAATACAATCTAGGATCCCAGCAAAAAGGCCAAAGCAGACCAGACCTGGACTGTGATGTCTCAAATCCGAACTCATTTTCCAGTACTCCACGACTCAAGACCCTATGAACAACCACACTTGGAAGTTACATGTAGTATATCCATTTTTCACAGCTGGCATAGGGCAGGGAGAAACATAAAGACTTGGGGATTTAAATATATATATATTAGCTAATTTAATTGCCACCAGTATGAAATTAAAGATAACATTCGGAAATTATAATCAATGCATAGATGGTTATATCACATATTGGATTGAAATAAGAATGAGAAATCTTACAAAAACAGAATAAATTTGACATATATATTTATTAAATAAATAGAACATAAATTAGTGTGGGAAAAGCACACAGGCTCTATAATAAAAGGATTAGCATATCTTCTCATTAAAACTTTAATTATTAATATGAGTTGATATATTTAAAGAAATCACTAAGCTGTGCCTACCTTAGGTTATGCCAATTCCTGTTGAAAGTGGTAGCTACTATTATAAGAATGCTGTATTAGTCTTAAGCAAAATATTTATTGCGACATTATTACTTTAATAAAGTATGAGTGTATAACTCAGTTCAGGGTAGAGATTGAACCCAGAAACCAAATATATAAATTTCAGTTTAATACTGAATAATTAAATTATGGGACTCAGAATTGGCTATACGAGATCACCGACACATTACCGCTCTGGCAAATTACAATAACAGAGCGTCCTGTGGATAGATTAAAGTCAAGAGTTTTAGTGACAACACCAGTACTCTGGGACCGAGGATCATGCTGCTAAAAGGTTGGGGTGGCTAACACGTCTGCCTGGAATTATATATCAGGTCTTACTAGTGTGTGCCCTGAAAGAAGGTAAGATGGGGTGGTCTGTACATTGAACATGAATTTAATATATCTAATCCGCCAAGAGAAAGTATGACATTAATTATTACAAAAATATGGGGCAATAGCCCCAGTCAGTATTACTATTATGAGCCAATTCTAACAATGCTATATAATCAAGTGACATTAGAGGGATAAATAGAATATAATAAAACTCTGGTTTATAGGTTTCAATCTATACATAAAAATTATTATGAGAGAGGGGAAAATATATTTGATTGACTGGCCAAATAATTACTGAATATACATTCATATTACTAAGACTAATACATTACTCTATTCAGAAATCTCAATAAGATGGAAATTTAATCTAATAGTAAGCACAATACTTTTTAAATTAAATAAGAATTATAGGAATTCGAACCAGCGAGCATGGAGAATGTCATTAAGAAAACAGTTATGAGAGGATATTTGCAATTATATCTCCAAATATTTATTACGTTTAAATGCTCGCTGCTTTGAAGCATTGGCATATAAATAAAAATATAACAGTAAAGAAATATTATAGGCACAACCGTAGTGATAGAATAAGAAATTAGCATAGGTTATATTTATTTTAATCAAGATATTTGTAAAGATATAGGCAAGTTATACAAATGATATAATATTTCCTTTAACAAGAATTTATAATGAAACATTTATAGGATTTAGAAAATTACATTAGATTATTGTTTGCTAGCTTTAAACTTTTAAGTAGAAATTTTGGATTTAGAAATAGTTTGTTAAACTAGAGCTCTGTGGCTATAGGTTGGCATTACTGATTAGTTGAACTGGATAGGCAGTTGTTTGGCTTACAGGTATCGTGGTGGTCTTCTTGAGTAGGCATAGCATTGACATTAAGGAAGTAGGCTATTGTTTGACAGCTTCATGTGGAAGCTCCGGTAGTTGAAGCATCAGCTGGCAGTGAGCACATGTTTCCTCCATGAACTTAGAAGCAGCAATCATCCATTTTCCAGTCAGACTTTTCAAAGATCAATCTGACATGGATTAGGTATGGCGATGCTCTTCTAAAATTAATGACTCCCATTCTCAAGCTCAAAATATACCCTATTTATACTTTTATTTCAAAAGTACTTAACTAGAAAAGAACTTGTTTTGCCTGGAAACCCATTAACTCTTAAAATATCACACTAAATTGTAAGATTTCCCTATTTGATCAAAAATACTTTCGTTTAGGCTTCCATGATGCCGCAAATCCTCCAGGTGTCAAAATAGTTTTGCTACAGCGATTTTAACGAATACACTTTTGCCATAAACAAATTCGAATCTGTTTATGGCTAAATTTTTATTTTTAACTAATTTAACTAAAAACTTTTTGCTCTTTTACAAAACTAGATCACGCTACTCTCTCTCTATATATTATTATATATGGTGAATCATACTTCCACATACGAATTTATATTTACTAAATTTAATAAATTGACATTGCAATTATTTAAAATTATAACATAAATCATTTATTTATAAAATATAAAATTTAAACATTATATTGCTGTAACAACTACTAGCCTGTGTATGTACAGCGTTTATTAATATGTGCATATATAATGCTGTGCACCCAGCCATGATAGAAAGGTTTATACATTTATTTATTAAGTGAACATTTTAATAGGGTTTGAACCCAGCACAGATAGGTTTGATGGTTAAAATAAAACATGCAACAAGAAGGGTTTGAACCTGACCATTGCAATATATACATATTTGTTGTTCCTGTTTTTTTTTTTAAATTTTATTTAAATATTTACAACATAATAACAAATATTTTCAAATTCTTCATTTCATAATCAAAAATTAAATCTCAATTTTTGATTCATATATTTTTTTTTTTTTGGCACTAGCCTCAGGCCTTCAAAAGCAAAGTATTTTTTTTTTTGTCTCATATATTTTTATTTTTAATTATTTGTTTATTTTTACAATCATTCAAATTTATTTTTATCTTTTCTCTATCTCATTCCAATTTTTATTATTATACCAATTAGAAATTTTATCTTGTTTAATCTTTATGGGAATAAAATCTTTGTGTAAATCCTTATCATATTTTACCTTTAATTTTTATCTATTTAGTTGTTTGACTTTTTTAAAATCATCACTTTAAACTATTTTACCTATTCTATTAGGAGTCCATAAATTGTAAACTTCCAAACATTTTAGCTTGCCCTCCTCATATCTTGTATAGAAAATTGACCAATAATATTTTTTTTCTAATAACATCATCCAATTTCTAATGCAATTTTTACTCTACAAATATCTTTCACGTTAACATAAGTTTCGAATACTGTCGGGTATTTGTTGCATTATTATAAAAGTCTCATACTAGTTAGCAACTACATGTTTTAGTAACCTATACTTTATGCTAGTGATAGAATGTTTTTGGCAAGAGTGGTATATACATCTGCATTGGAGTAATAATTCTCTCCATTTAATCTATTTCAGGGTCATCTATTGTAAGCATAAAAATATACTAGATGATAATATCCATCCAAATCTTATTTCTGGGTATTGGCTTTCATCAAAGAGAGGTAATGGATTTGCGCATTGAGCAGCTTCTTTGATGTTTTTTATTTGTGCAAGCTAATAATTTTGAGATTTACAAACATTCTAAAATATTATTTTGGTTCTACAAATGAAGTAAATGTGACAGGTAGATTTGTTCGTGTAAATCTAAGACTTTTCACTGAGAGTTCAATAGCAGAAAGCTAATCTAGAGATTTGAATACAGCATTACTGGGTAGAGCCCATTGATTACTTAAATGTACAATTTTGGAAAATAGAGTTAATTAATGCCCTTTATGTGGATGTTGAAAGTAAACAGACAAAGTCATGTGATACTTTATTTGATACATTTCATTCTTTCCAAAGAGTAAAGATATCTTCAGTTAGTATAAAACTGCATTTACTAAAATATATAGTTGCCAGTATCAAGCTTCTGTAACCATAGAAGTAAGAGTATTTGAATCTTAGATTTTTGGCAGGAGAAGTATAAAAGAAATAAAGAGTGGCTGTTGGATATGTAATTACAAATGTGTTGTTCTTCATTGATGAAAGGCAAAAATGAGAAAATAGCCCGAATATTTGAATATGGTCTTAATTAAGTTCGTTTCTTACTCAAGCTTGAAATAGTTGGCTCTGAAGTAGAATAAAATATTGCTTTCAATGTAGACATTTAATTACGTTTAGAATATTTTATAAGCTGTAGTGCATATTTTTTTCTTTATTTGCTACATAAAAACTGCAAGTTTCTTTCATATTGCTGATTTTATTTATTTATGCCCGGTTTAAATTAAAAAAAAATAAATTCGAGCAAACTTGCATTTAACAATTTTAAGAAATATTATTATAATAATTATATTTACCCATCTTATCTAAGAGGAAGTTTTAAAGCAGTCATTTAGTATCTGTTTCCTACGGTGAGAATCATTTTCACAGTATTTGTTAATGACATCTCTTTCTACTTCATTGATCACAGGGAAAAAAAAATGAAGGATATGGATTTTGGAAATTATTAAAATTCATTGTAGAGATTGACATATCGTTTCACAATTGACAAATGTACTTTTTTTTCAATACTGATGTGCGTAGTTTGCTGAAGACTTGCTTAATAAGATTTCTGTTTTGGATTACTGGCATATTTATTGCAGAAAATGCACTCTACCTCCTGATGCTGCCTTGCCATTTTGACAGTTATGATTATGTAAATGAACCTTAAATTTTGTGATGGTCACTAGAATTGATGGATGGGAGACCACCCAGTAAGAAACTCATCAACCTCCCCATTTTTCTCCTCCCCCCCTGTTCACTCTTTAGTCCCCCAACTATAGTGCAATATTAATACACACAGCTGGATAGACATTACTGTGGTTTTATAATTTTTTTGAAATTCTGATTATAAACTAACAGGCTACTTCTAAAATGTAAATGTGGAGAAATCTTGATTGCATTTAAATTTTTTTAGTGTCTTTGTAGAAGCTTTTAAATAAATTTTCTGCAATTATATAAATTAATATTTATGTCAGTATTATTTATATTTTTATCGGTATATGTTAGTTTGGATGTGTGTGTATATACATATACAAAGAGAAAGACCCATATGCATGCCTTAACACAATACGTGAATATGATTAATATAACAAAAATGCCAGAAGTAGCAGAATTCTGTTATTTTTTAGAGCAGAAATGCAACAAAAATATATTCAGATTACCAAAGAATATTTCAAAGTTCCAGTATGACATGTAATCTTCTGTATTACTACCAAAAGGAATTGTAAACTGTCGACGCTAGTATGGAGATCCAAGTGTTTAAGTAGCTCCCTTACTTAATGAGTGAAGTGTATTCATGATATATATATATATATAAGAAGAGATGCTCTGAGTTTTATACCAGTGAAGAATTGCAATGTAATGAAGTTTGAGATGGGAATGCACTGATAAAAATCAATTTTATGAGTTATTTAAACTTTGTTTCTAAAATGAAGAAATTAACTTTTTAAAGTTATAAATGTTTAAAAAAACTACATCTTTAGGTGACAATCTTAAGTTGCCTTTTCAAATAGTCCCCAGTTGAAAAAGAAGCTTCATTAAATCTGGATTTATTTGCTGTTGCTAATTGATTAGCTATCTGAAAGATCATTAGATTTAAAAAATAAATAAATTACTATTTACTTTTATGAAAACGAACATTTTATTACAGGTTTCACATAAATTTTAAAGTGTACTCTTAAGGTAAAAGTCAAGAAAAAAGTTTAGCAATTGGAAAAAAATACTGTATTACAGAAGGAGAAAAGAAGAGAGAAAAAGACTATACTCCTAAATGGTCTTCAGGGTGTGTAAGTTAATTTTCTCTATTAATTATAGTCCATTAAAAATTAGGGCAATATTTGTGAGGATGACAATAATAAATTAAGTTATTAGGGGATTTTAAGTAAAGCAATGTGTGGGAGGGGGAGTCTCAGGGAGAAGTATCATTTGTTGATAATTGAGGGAAAGAAATCATTCCAAAGTGCATTCATAAATTGTAGTATTATTTAGAGAACTGAAAGAAAATAATAAAAAAATATCGTGTTTTTTTTTTTTTAATTTATTCTAGAAAACAGTTAGTTTGTACAGAGTAATAAACATGGAAAAATTCATTTATAAACATCAACTTTACATAGATAATTTTTTTGAAAATTTATAGTTACAAGGTTATTCCTTTCGTCTTTAGGATTATATTAGTCAGTTGCACTAGTGTAGGCACTCCATCTAGAGCGAACTGCATTCCCTTCATACCTGATTTATACTAATAGGTCAAATATAAATTACAGACATTAGATCATTGATTGGTGTCAGTTATTAAAATTTTCCCATCTTCTAAGGTTGTTCCCCTTCATCAGATAGTGTTCATCATGATCAGTCAGTGTTCTTCCTTTTTTTTTTTTTTTTATTAATTAGAACTATTCAGAGTTTTAGTCCTAGTGATGAATTTGTGAATGTCAATATCAGCTCAAGAGTGTGTAAGATTGAAATTGAATCTGTATTCTCAAGGAAATTCCTCGTTGTTTAGAAAGTTACAGATAATATTGGTTGAATACATTTAACTTAATGCATAAGACTAAGCTTAGTTATTCATTTATGAAGGTCTATCATTATTTACAATTGAAGATAGATTAAAATATTTAATGATCCAAGGTGATCCCTGTCATCTAAAAAAAATCTCAGCATCAGTTACTTAAATGTAAGCACTCCATAAAGTGTGTTTTTGTTTTGCTTCTTGTCTTGATGTATCAAAATCATTAACAAATATCACACAATTTAGATCATTAATTAAGGTCAGTTATCAGAATTTGTATGATAGCCTTAAAATTTTCCACTATCCAAAGTGATCCCTTTTCATTTGGACAATTTTCATCATGTTCAGTTAGTTTAGCTCTCTTCTATTTATAATTATGATCATACAGAGTTTTAGCCTTAGTGATTCATTAATGATCAATTGTTAGTTTCATAGAGTGTGGTTTTAAATTTTCTATAATGCCAAGGCAATCTCACTTTATCTGAGTCTTAATAAATATTTTTATATGGTTTGATTACAATTAACTTCATGCAGGGAATTAATCTTGATTATTCATTTGTTAGAGTCAGCAATCTGTAACAAAGGAAGTAACTTTTGACGGATCACAGGTCCACAGTGCTCCCACATCATCTGATAAATTGCATCGGGACCAAGTGTCCCGATATAGCCACTCTGGAGCCAGTAATCTATCCCTTTTTTTAATATCAGATATAATTGAAATAAATATTTCCTGGGGTTTATGAGTCATACCTTGCATTACAATTCTACATCTGGTAATACAAATAGCCCATGTAAGGAAGTTGGCCATTCTGATTTTTGAGAAAATTGTGCTTCTCAATGCTTTCCCAAGTGATACATGTCTTTGCTGTCATTAGTGATACTGTTCACTATGAGGATTCTCAAAGGCCCCAAAAAAGAGCTCTTATAAAAGAGATGGTGCATTGTTTCATCTTGATTGTTGCATAAACGACATTGGGCCTCATAATTAACAAACCATTATGAATGAGAAAATTAATGTAGAAAGGGTAATAAATAAAATACTGTTTCACAAAAATCCTTTCACTGTATTTAACTATGTACTGACACATTTAATATTAATTGAAAAATAAGAAATGACAGGGCTTATTTTTGTACAAAGCTAATAATTTTTCATAATAATACATAAAACAATATATGGTAAATAGCTATTTTTGTTATAACATGACTACATTATTGAAAAAAAAAAGATTTATTTTTAAAGCAATTTTCCAGTAGATGGTTGGTTTTACATAAAATCTCTCAGGTCAAATAATGTTAATGCAATAATCTATAAACATGGTGATATGATCTCTTTTTTGAAAAGTTAATTTCATTGAACAGAGATTCCAATATCAGATTAGGTATCATTATTTTAGTGGAATGAAGGTCTTGACAATACATGATAAGATATTTAATTTTAAATTGAACACGTCACAATTTCTCTAAAATTGAAGCTGAAATTATCAAACTGAAAATGTGTTAATCTTAATTCATGATAGATGTAAAAGCAATTAGTATTTAAAATTTTATAATGTGTTTGTAATGTAAGTATAATTGAAAGATATATTGGCACAGCTAGTAATTTGTACACAAGGAGCTTCATAGTGCAAAATGCAGAATGATCACATGTTTTCAAAGACAGTTGAAAGAGACACAGAAACAATTGATTATTTAAATAATATATATATATGAAATTATTTATTTTAATAATAAATGGCTTTTATATGCTGTGCACTAAAAAGCCAAAAAAAATATTTCGTTTGAACCCAAGTGACCTCATTTACTTGAAGTGAAAGTGTGGGGTGTTTTAATTCAATGACTAATTGTAAAAAAATTAGTAATTAATTAATTAGTAGACACTCTCCCTTCCCCATTTTTATTTGAAGTTAAATATAAAAACCTCAATAAAGAAAAAAAATGGGATTTTTTCAAAAGTATTCCAATTTTAATTAAAATAAAAAATAAAAACAATGTCACAGTCTGTATAATATTTGAAAGATAATTGTGCATAAAAAATAAATTCCTATAATCATGTATCTTGCTATTTATTCTATCATATTTGATAATAAATATAATGTCCTTAAAAATAAGGGAGAGTAGTTTAATATGTTCTTAAATGCTCTCAAATTCTTATCTAAAAAAACTATAAACAAAATTTGGCAGTGTAATATTTTTCTGAGTTATAAATCATATCAGCATTAATTCACATTATTATAATATCCAAAGTAAATTTATCCTTCAAAACAGTTATATTTAAAATTGTATAAATTATAAATAAAGTATACATCTGCCTATATAGGATATTATTTCTTCAATTTTGAATCATTTTTCTTTTATCTTGAATCACTTATTGTATTGCATGTGTTTTTATATATTGCATATCAAATATTATACTTTTATATAATTGCTATTAATAAAGTTTATTTTATAAAAATAAAAAAATAAAAATTCCAATATTATTTTATTTTTTGGGAATTTGGATATTTTTTTGTGATTATTCCAAATCAAAATTTAAAACAGGAAATATAAACTAATTCTTGCACATTAAAATTATTTACAATGTTGTTTTATTTATGAACAAAGCATTTTTAAAAAATCAACTTTTACAATAAAATAAAAAAAAATGAAAATTTCATACATTTTTTTAAAAAAGGAAACTTTTACCATGAAGAGAAATCAAGATTTGTTTTTATTTTAATTGATCATTGAAATATTTTTCAGTCTAAGCTTTTTTAAATATATATATACTAGTATATGTCTGAAGGTTTGTAATGATGGTATATTATAAGATGTGATATGTTGGACTATTTCCATCATTTATGAGTGAATGTTGAATGTATCGAAAATTTCAAACTTTATTTAAATTTTCCAAATACATCAACTTTCTGCCAACTGAGCTATTCTGTCAAAAATTGGAGGACTCAGGAGGATTTGAACCAACCCTCATATATAAATATATCAAATTTCTACTATATGTTGCCTTTGACAGAATAGCTCAGTTGGTAGAGTGTTTGCCTTAAATTCAATATTCAAGAATCTAAAGGTGCGAGTTCAACTTCTAAGCGAATATTATCACTGTGCATATAGACCAGCAACACCTGAAGAAGAGTGGAGAATAATACTACTCGAAACATTGTGTAATTACTAACCTGTATTGTCTATTTGTGTGTTATTACTAACAAGTTGATGTATTTGGAAAATTTAAATAAAGTTTAAAATTTTCGATACATTCAACATTCACTCATAAATGATGAAAATAGTCCAACACATCACATCTTATATATATATACACTACCCTCATGCACACATCACTGAAAACTTATTGAACTGATATCAATATATTTGAAATCCAGTCCACCAACACTTCTATAATAAACAAATGAAGGTACTACTTTGAAATATTTCATTGTCATCAATTTATAACACATACACAAAATTTGAAGGCAATCTATTTGATAGAAGTATATTAATTTTTGATTTCAAAATTTTACCTAAACAAACAGTCAGTTTCAAACTTAAATAAAAGCCTTTAAAAAGTTCTGTGATAATAATTTGAAGATAATGATAGTACAAATGGTTTTTAAATCTTTAAGCATTTTTAGAATTTATATAAAAATAATCAAATGGTTTACTGTTTGAGAATTCCTAAGAAGTTTGATCACTAGAAGTGAGAGACCTAGACTTATTAGTTTAGCTAAATTATATCAGTTCAGTTTTGGGATTTAGATGATAATAGACATAACTGATGTTGAACTGTAGTTTTTTAACAAGTTATATAATGTTCTTCTCATTCATTTAATGTTGCTAGAGACCAGATTCCATACAGTAATAAGAAATTAAAATGGTTGCAAGAATTTGAATATTTTGGCATTAAATTGTATTTCTAATTACTTATTGATTATTAGTGAGAAATGTTTTATATTAAGTAATTTATTTATTTAGCATGTGACATTATTTGTTTTAGACAACTACCACAAAATATCATAAAGAAATCATTAGGTATCCCAATCAGGAGGTCAGTGGTTGTTAAATTTTATTTGTGAAGCAAATGATCATGTCCATGAATTGTTCTGAATCTATTGATGAGACTTGAATAATATTTAGGAAAGCCAAATTAATCTGCTTTTATTATTGGATCTGGACAAAGAAATTTATTTGAAATATCATAATAATTTCATTTTTATATCATAATTCTTCATTGTAGATTCTTGGTTGAATGTTCAGAAAGAACATGATTTGAGACAAGCCTTAATGGCAAAACTACATCTTGAGTTACTGAAGATTTCAAATTACTTAACACCTTTTTCGCCATTTTTTGTTTGATAAGTTTTCTTCTGGTATTTGGTGTAGGAATATGTGAAAAAATGTAAAGTTACTGCAGAGTACATGTGAGTGTGCCTATAATATTTCTTATGATAAGCGGGCACTTTTTCTTAAAACATTGCTATAGTTATGTATCACTAGAATACGATAGTGCTAATGAAATTATTCTTTTGCATTACAACTCTAAATAATGCCCCTTAAGTTTTTAAAGGAGATTATTTGCAGAAATTATTTTAAATCTAACCTTAGATAAATGCAGAAATAGGTTAATGTAGAATAAGATTGCATAAGTTTATTGTTATAGAAGTTATATTTAAATTATATTTTCCCTTGTTGTTAAAGTGGAAAGTTGAGTCTACTTTCATTGTATTTTCCATTTTGGAAAGGATCTTTTTTGTGCAGTAAGGTAATATAATCAATGTACATGGATTTTTTTCATTTTTTATCTGGGATATCATTGATGTATATTAAATAAAGTATGTGATAGAGCTGACTATCTTGTAAACTTTTGTATTTACTATAATTATCATTTAGCATCAGTAGAACTTATTGTATAGCTAATTGATAATGTAAATTAATGATTTTTTTGAATTAACGATTTTAGACTTTTAGACTATTTTTTTCTAAACAGAATCATAAGCTGATAGTAAATTAATAAAAGTAGAATCACTATTTAATTTATTTTGTTAGCCCATTTCAAAATGATTTGTCAAAGATAAAACTTGTTTACAACAGTTTTTTCTTGGCCTAAATGCAGTCTGCTCATAGAGATGATGACTCTCAATTGTTGGCAAAATTCTTGCTAACATGATTCTTTTAAACAGTTTGTGGGGAAATCATAATAATGATATATAAATACTTTTAAGACAGGCTATAATCTGCATCAGATGCACCTTGAAAGTTTTATAATAGTCAAGCAATATCTTTATTTTGCCAAAAGAGGGACCTGTCTTAAAAGTATTTGCATATACTTCCTATGCGCTTAATAAATAATTACAACTTTACAATAATAATATTGAGAAATAATTTTTAGGACTATTGTTAGGTTTATTTGCTTTTAAGACTACTGCTATAGGTTTTGTTTTAGATTGTACATTTTTTTAGGAACTTTGGAAGTATACTGTTTGTTTTTAGGACCTTTTCTGATATAAGACAATCAAGAACAAGTTCAGATTCATCAATATCTACTAATTTTATTACAGTGATATTAGATGAATGATGTGAAAGAGAAACTTGCATTTTTTACTTTTCTTTTTTAGGATTATCCAGTGATTTTATATGTTTGTCAGTATTTTCTAGATCTTTGGTAGACAAATATTGGCTGCTGGTGTTATTGTAATCTAAAATGAATTGCTTTTAATATTCTCACAGAATGGATTCTTTGGCAACTATTGTTTTGACTTCAATAAATTTGTCATAGCAAGAGGAAATTAGAGGTATTCTATAAATATTATATTCAAGATATTCATTGTATTGACTTTAATTAGCTTCAAATTTATTAGATAGTGGAACAATATTTAGACATGACAAGCTATGCCTGATCAGGAATTATTCCTTCTATCTTATAGAATATGATGTTAGCTAGTCTTCTTTTTGTTCCTGTTTTATATTCTCTCTTTTTTTTTAATTTTTTAGTATTCTTAGGCACTTAGAATAGTATAGAGACTGGTGCTCCACATGAGCTTCTCTGCACTAATTATGATATAATCTGTTATTTTTTTTTTTATAATGTGATATATGTGGGTTTTTAATTTATTACAAATAAAAAGAACTTACAATTTTTGACTTTTATTTTTATAATTCCGATTTTGTGCTATTCTTCTAAATTCAAATACTAATTATAATAATGTTCATAGCATTTTGAATACAAATTTTAACAATTTAGTTTAATAATTAATATTCAAAATTCTCAATTCAAATATCTTATGACTCAGTTTAAATTTCTTGGTAATTTTTTAAATAGGAAGTAGAATTGGATATTGAACTATAGCCCAAATTCCTATATATATCTCTATTTAACAAGTTAAAAGATAGACTTATTTATCATAGTGATGTGGTTTTATTAAAAGATAGACTTATTTATCATAGTGATATAAATACTTTCTTTAAATTAATTGTATATAGGGCTGCTATTTTAAAATCCCTAGAAAATTTTTATTTAAAGTTTCTTCTTAACATTTCTGAAAAATGTGATCATAAAATCATAAAGCCAATTGATATAATCTTCCACTTGTTATATGTGATAATTTTGAATCTGAAGTTCATAAGATCATATTTAATTGATTTGGGCATGTAAAGTGAAGTAAGAGTAATAGACGTTTTCAAAAAATATATATAATTCAGGTGAACTTATGTGCATTTAGAAATGAAAACACTATTACCTATAAAAATATCTGAAAGACATTCAATAAAGAAATGTAATATTAATGGCTTTAATTGGAAGGGTATGGTTAATGAATCTGGGGTGGCCTGGGAATAACTCTATGTGAGATTATCAGATAAACATTTGTTTTGAGTAAAAGTTGGAATTCTACTGGGTGGCTTATTCCTTAAGCTAATCAAACATTTTGTTACATGCTTTGCCCTTTTGAGTTGCATTTTCTTGATGTCTCAAGAGTCTCCTATTATATTGTTACAGGTCAACCTCCTTGAGTTGGAGTTAACTGTTTAATGGCCTAGAGCTTTTTTGTCTTAATAGTGGAATATTTCAAATTCTCTGGGTTTTGGTTATTATTTAATTACTTGTATAAATTGTAAATATTTATGTTATTAATAAAGTTTTTATTATAAATTTAAAAAAAAAAAATAGACAAAACAGTTGACCCTTGAAGTGTAACAGAATGAGAAAGAATTTTAATGGTAAATTTATTACATTTAGGCTGGATATTGAAACCTTTTAAAAAGAAGATTTTGTTGCAGAAGAGATTGTAAGTCCATTTAAAAGAACAATAATAAGTAAAATAGTATGTGATATTTTTATATCATGGATTAGTTTGTATAGTTATCACAAAACTCAACTTTCATTTTTATTCTCTCTCTTTCTTTTAAAATTAGGTTGGATATATTCATTTATGAAATACTGCTAATGTGCTGACAGAATATATATATGAAATATATTTTGTCATGGTTAGCAGTACTAATTTCAATATGTCGTGTATTATATAAGTAGGTGTTTGAATGCTGTAGTATTCTCAGATTTAAATATCAGATTATATTTATTTTTAAGGAAAATACATAGATTAAGTTGTATTGGATTAGTTAGCTTAAGCTTAGATCATTGTATAATCTCGTTGCTAAAGCATGGACCATTTTAATGTTAAACATGGTTAGATCTGAATTAATGATTATTTAAAAAGCTTTTTTCAGTAATATAGTACTTTTAAATTTTAATAGATTTTTTTGTTGTTGTTTTTTTTATTCAACAATGTATTTAATTTCTTTATTACTGACAGTCATTAATATTTATATTGCTTGATTATCTTACAAATTAAAATTGTGGATTAGAGTTTTCTTGAATTTTTTTTTTCCAAGATAAGATGTTCAATATATTTTAAATTTTTTTTTCACATTGCTTAAATTAAAGCATTTCTACCAATTCTATTCCTTCTATAAACTCTTAACAATGCTTTATTAAATTCAATTATCTTAGAATTTCAATTATCTAATCAATCTTCTTCAGAGTTATGAATACAATTGTATGTTATTTTTTATATAAATATAAAATAATCTTATCTTGATACTTTTATATGTGCATGTATATTACTATTTATTTGTAAAACATTTTTAAAAGTGCATAGAAGAAGAAGAATCAGAAGATAAGAAAAAAAAAAAATTTATTCATCTGATTGAAAGTAATATAATTACAGCCTTAGCCCCACACAACTAATGCTAAATATTTGATAATGCTAATTTTTATGTCCTGGTTAATCATAACATGGATTTAAACTACAGTGGAAATAAATTCTATCCAGTACAAAACAAATAATATGTAGATTTGTTTTCTGCATATATTATTACTTTATTCATTTTTTTTTTCTAATTTAATTTATTAGAAATGGAGATAGTTTATTTCTCTACATGTGGATTTACTATAACAAGTATAAAATATTAGTTTTTATTTTAATTAGAGATTTTTAAATTAATAGCAATTTTTAATTTTATTTTTAATTATTGCTATTGATTTTGTAGTATCAGTGTTTAGTGAATATCTCAATAAAGATGGTGACTAATAGCATGTTCTTTTATCATCTGCATATATGGTGATCAACACATTTTTTTTATCTATCTCACCAAAATTGTAGCAATAACAACACAAGGAATTTTTGGGAAATTAAGCAGTATGAAGTATAATTAATAGCATCTCATAATACATCTTAATACAAGTATTATCTTTTCAAGCAGGTCCACCCACCCATGTGAATCAAAAAACAATTCTTAATGTAAAAATTATATGAACTGTAGGTTTATTAAATTAAAAATACATAATTACCTAACAAATAACAGCTTGAATAATATATAAAATAATACTATATATGTGTATACAGTTTTACATTATGAAATTAAATATTTAGCCATATTTAACTGAGGCTGTGTTAACATCTGATTTGAATTGAACATTTGCATTATTCAGTAATATTTGTCACTTTTGCTATCCTTTTAAGAATTGGAGAAATTAAATGAATGTGGATTTATTTTTCAATTGCAAAGCATATCTGACTATAGAGAGCAATACATTGATATATATAGTTGAGAAAGTTTATAGTTCTAGTGATTACATATTGTTAGTTCTGTATTAATTGATATTATATGAGTATATAAGATAGCTAAAAATAAAATTTGATTAGTTATTATTTTATTAGTAGTAGTATGCATTAAGTATCATAATTTTCTAATAACTGATTGCAAATTCAATTTATAATTCATTTCATTATCATTATGCATATCTTTATAAAGATTATACACTTAAAAAATAAAATTGAACACAGTGCCAAAACTAAATTTAATCTTATATATAACCAAAATAAATTATTAACTGTATGTCAAGAGTAATAGTTTTCTTTAAGACACACACTATAATATAATGACTGCATTTAAAAATATTGAACAGTAAATTGCAAATAAGATTTTATTATTATATAAATGGTTTGATGTTTGAAAGTATTTTATAATTTTAGATTTGACATCTAATGCATGAAAAATGTGATAACGAAATATTGCAGTAATTTCCATATAGTATAAATAATATTTCACAAATTATTATAGAAGCCACTTATTTGTTACCTCAAATGATCTTAAGCATACAGTTCTAATATTTTTCACAGTTCAAAATAATATACTTAAATTACGCTCTATATTGAATAATGCCTTGAAATGGAAATTATTCATCCTGCAATTTAATATATTTTTGTAGTAGATGGCATTATTAAAATTTACAATTTTACTATTTGACTTCTGCAGCAATGTCATTGAGTATTTTAATACTCCAATTAAATAATTTCATGATCAAAGTTCTTGTTTTTATTGTAATTAGTACATTTATGTATACATTTGATCAAGGAAATTATTAATTTAATAAATTTGCTATCAATATTTTAAAATGTTAACTAAGTCCTTTGTGTCTTAATGTAGTCTTAGAATCATGATTTCTTGAAATCAAGGTTCATGAATTACAGTTCCATCATTATCACTTAATTTCTGAATTACTTTTTGCTTTGCATGGTTTAGTGCAGTAGAGAGCGATACAACTACAGCTCATTGTTCATGGATTACAATTCTAGCTCTATCACTTTCATGTTTGAGCTTCTTACATGCTCTAAAACAATAAACCATTTAATTACTTTTTTCTAATGCATATTAATACTTAATGTTACATATTAGTATATTGTTCTAATGAAATAAAATATTAAAGCATGGGTTCTTAATAAAATATATTTTTTTTATTTAAATTATGTCTTTTTATAAGTAGGATTTTGGCTGTCCAATAATATATAATCTACTACTAATTCTGAATTACTGTATTTACATTTTAGTTTTATTCTTTCATTAAATTTTTCGTACTCTTTTAACAAAAAATTAAAATAGTATATGAAGACATACACATATATATATATATATATATATATTCATAACAACCAACCCTGACACCTCTCTGAGGAGTGCCAAAGCACGAAACCATGGTCAGGGGTTTGGGGAGGGGTTTCTGACAGAGATATTTTAAGTGCTGGCTCTGGCTAAGCATTTATCATAAAGCTTGTAGAGGAATTGGCAATCCTCACTATTTATAACCATGTAATATTGTTTGCATTTAAAAAGAATTATCTTAAAATAATTGAAAGCATGGTCTGCAATTATTTATTAAATGTTTTAAAAGTTAAATTATAGCATGGTTTGCTTATTTATTACATATATGCCTGCTAACAGTCACTTAGTCAGGTGAAAAAGGCAACCTACCCCCCTCCCCCCCCAAAAAAAACCTCCAGTATTGTCTGTATTTTTATTTGTAGATATTTTATAATATCCATAACAATACTTTAAAAAAATAACCAATAAAAATACATTTTTCATGATCAAATAGCTAAAGCTTTACTGATATGATCATATTTAATAGTGTGAATAGGTAAAGATTTTAAAATATTATAATAATAATAGTTTCCCCAAAGGCGAATCTCTTGCTTTTTCTTCTTTTTTTGTTTTACTAAGCCCAGACTTTAATCTTAAACTTCCCAACCACTTTTAGTTAATAATTTATAATTAAAATTTATTCGACTATCATGTGGAAAAAGCCTATAACCAATAGGCAGTGAATTCACTTCTTCCTTTGGAAAACCCTCTTTCATTAGAGGTTTTTTTTAAAAAACTTTTTGTTTAAGATCCAAATCCATACATTTCTTTAATTAGATTTATATGATTCAGTTATTTTTTTCTGAATAATGATATTTGCTTAATTCTTATATCAGTACTTCTTAAAAAAGTCATTCTGTTATCAATTTCTCATTTTATTTTATATTGCCAGTTGACATTTCAAGTTTATATTAGAAGATTTTATAGCATTATATTATTTATATAATCTCTAAAGACATATGATTTGATGGACTTAATGAATTCATGTTTATATATATTCTTTATAAGAATTATTTCATTATAAAGAATGTAAATTATTTTCATACTGAAAACAAAAGGTAGATACCAGCATTCCACACATTTGTAAACATATGTTAATATGTATACTAATTAATATAGTGCTAAAAAATGCAATCACTGAATGAGTAAAGTATTCATGGATAATTATATCAATCAACTGCCCTCTATTGTCAGAATTAGTTTTTGCAAATGCAAAATGAAAACCAGTTAACATTCATATTTCCCAGTTCTTATAAGGATAGCCAGTCTTACAATGATCTTAACAATGGCTAATAATTTTATTTCATAAAATAGAATTAATTTCTATTCATTTTAAAATCCTTGTGAGTAAATAATGAAATATCTAAAAATTAATTATAGAACTAATAATATGTATGCATTTAAACACATTTTCTCAGAGAAATCATATAGGTCTATTATCATCACTGGATTTCTAACTCTAGTCAGTAAATGGAATATTATGTTAAAATTTTAGATGTGTTACCATGATCATTTCTTTTATAAATTGCATCTACAGTTTCTGTAGGTTGTTATTCTAAAAATTATGTCCTTCTGATTTAATAAATTAAAAACTTTATCCATGTTTTAAAATATGTATGTACTCATTAATGTATTTTGAAAATAGATTTTATAATGGACCTAAAAGTCTCCTGGCAAAGGTTTATAAATATCTTTTTCTTTTAGCTTTTATTTATTTTTTAATTTCAATTGCTTAATTAAATTTCCTTTTTGCTTGTTTATTTACTTCTATATGATTTTAAATGTGAGCCTGTAGCAATCATTTTTATATACATATATAGAAAGAGTTGGAAAAAAAATCTAATGAAAAGAGATAATGAAAGAAAATTTCTGTCAACTATGACACCTATGAAGTCACCTGCTCTGGGAATTAACAAAAATTTTTATTGTTATTTAATTTTTGCATTTTCCCCCATTTCTTTCTCTCTTATTTTACTCTCTTACTCCATTTAATTTTCTCTCCCCCCCCCCTTCTTTTTTTGTTATAAATTGGTAGCAAAACTAAGGGGAACAGATTGCTTTGTTAAATATTTAATATATGTCATCTGCTAATCTCTAGTGATTTCAAGTGATATCAGAATAGCAATTTCAATTATCTCTGATGTGCATTTTCATCTTCAGTATGTTTTCATTGGTTTTGAACACTTTATAAAATTGACTATAAGCTACAAGCATTTAATTCTTGACTGCATTAGTCAAGCAGATGGTTTTTTCTTTAGTTCATATTGGCTTTGAGCAGTTATATTTTATATATTATTTTCTCACCAATGACAGTTTATTTAACAGTCGTGTGTGAATATTTATTTATTTATTTATTTTTGTCTATAGCTTTTTCTACTTTTATTGCGTGTGTGTGTGCCATTAGTTGTTTTTTGTAAATGTAGATATCTCTACCAAAAACTCATCTTCAAATTTATGCTAAACAATAATTTATCACGTTTTTCTTCCTTTCCTATATATATGTATGAGGAGGTCTTAAGTCTTTTTTTAATTTTTTATTGTGATAATACAGTCAGAGGTCGTAGTGAGTTTGTGTGTGCGTGTGTGTGTGTTTTAGGCATATCAAATTTTTGATATCTTTTTGTCACCTAGCAATCAGTAGTTGAACATTCCTCAAAGACATTGATTAGAGAATCTTATATGCCCGTTTATGAAATAAATTTCAAATAAATTCAGAATGATTGAAATTAATTTGTATCAACATAATGCAGAAGCACTGCACTTCATCTCAAATCAATTGTTATTTAAGCATCTGCCTGATTATCTCTTCTATCACTACAACTCTTGTTACAGTCCATTACTAGGCTGAATCATTAATAATTTAACATTTAATGATATTTCAAAAAACTAATTTTTCTCACATTAAGGAGTTTATTTTTTAATAATTATTATACACCTGGGTCTCTTTTTACGCGGACTTATTTAACACGATTTTGAAGTTACGCGATCCATGTTTCACCAGAAGTCGAACTGCGATAATGCGCTATTACTTTAAATAATAAATTTTGCGCACTTACGTTATATTGAAAGTAATAGCACATTATTGGAATTCGACTTTCATCTTAGTAATTTCAATATTTTCAGTGCTTTATAATAGTAAGATTTTGTGCAATAATGAAATTAAAATCATGATTTCCACATTTTATGTATACACATATTAAATTTTACAAGATTATAATGTAAATTTGTTCAAACATTGTGCGTGTTAATTTTGCATTTTAAATCACATTCTGTTTTTGCCTTTTAAAAAAGAACGTAATCAATTATTATTTTTTTATTAATGACACTAATCATTAACGTGCTCTTAAATTACAACGAGAGCTAAATGGTTGTATGTCTGGATATCGCGAGCTTCGTAAACAATTAATAAAATCATCGTCTGAAAGATTAATTACGTTGTCACCAGAAAATCATAATAATTAAAATGTGTATAAAAAATGTAAATTACATTATGCATAAAAATATATTATTTTGAATAAAATTAAATATTATAGTTAAAAAAAGTTTGTCTTGTATCAATTTTTTTCAAATTTGAAATTTTTTATTAGTCATATTTTATTTCCTTATTTTTTTTTGCACGCGAATTTTAAAGTAATTTTACGTTGGTGCTTTGCTTTTACACAAATTTTGAAAAATCACAGACTGCATCCCCCCCTTTTCAAGGTAAGTTACATCTATTTTTGCGCGATTTCGTTTGCGCGTGTTTTCTGAGGAACCTATCTATCGCGTAAAACAAGTTCCAGGTGTATTCAAATTTTTATTACATCATGTGGACATGTATGTCTTGTTTATGGCTTCTATGTAAAGTCAGCTTTGGTGCTTTAAGATTTTCTTAATATTAAATTACTTTCTATATAGGAAATAGTTAAAAAAAAGTCAAATATACTAAAAAGTAGAAAATGCATTTAGAAGTAAAAAATAAATTTTCTTCAGCTTTCACAAATAAAAGCATGGGACAATCATATTTACAAGTCAGATATCCAAAGAAACATTTAAATAAACTTGTAATTAACACCCATTTTGGGCACTAATTACAAGTTTATTTAAATGATTGTTTGAGAATCTGACTTGTGAATTTCTAAACATAATTACCCATATTTTTATATGTAAAAGCTTAAGAATTTATATATACATTTTTTCTTACTTTTCAGTTTTATGCAGTTCCAGAAATTAAGAATAGAGAAAGTTTAGATACAATTTAATACAATTAGATGGCAATAGTATGAAATATACGGAATCTCAAAATTTTTTGCTAAGATTGTTTCATACTCTAAACAAATATATTGTCATTAGAAATACTTATGTAGGCAAAATTTCAACAAGATCATAAATTGGAAAATGATAAGTTTTTATACCAATAGATTAAAAAAAAACAACAGAGTTAATTAAATAAAAGTATATAAAATATGTGTACTTTAAATGATCAAATTTCGATGTTAAAATGTGTCCATAATGTTGTCATCTATATACAAAATTAAAAATAATCAATTTAAAACAAAATTTTGTTTTAAATTGATTATTTTTAAAAATATGTATGAATATAAGTCACATGTAATTGAAATAACCAAACTTTAATAATATCTGACTTTTACATGGGATTAAATTTAGGATCACTATCTGTTCCTGGTTTGAAAATACTGATTTAGGAATAGACTAAAGAAATCCCAGTATCTTAAGACATAGCATACCAACAGTATTCAATCTTAACCCTTTCAACGATTAATATTTAATTGGCCGAATGAGTTAAAAATCAAAACTTGTAATTGGCCAACTCACAACTTTAACAAAATCTATTGTTAAAATAGATCACTTTTAATAATATAAATACGTTAGTTTCGTTTGTAAAAAGTATATTACTGAATTTTCAGATTACGAAAGCAAACGAAAGTCTTTTCAAAAATAAAATTTGATTTATAATTTAAAAAATATTCAATTGCGGTGAAATAAAAGTAACCGCTATTCAACCAACCAAAAAAGATTGCTGATGCAATCTTTTTTTTTTCACTTTAACGTTACGATCAATATGTAGCAATAAATAAATAATTCTTGGTAATATCTTAACTATTTTTCTAAAATAATTTGATTTTTAGTATTATTTTATCAATAATAATTTGTAATTCAATTCAAATATTGTTTAAAATGTTGTAAACATTCGTTTATCATTTTCGTAATAAAAATCAAAACGAACGTAACTTTTTACTTTTTGGCAGCCATTTCCCTTTCTGACAGAAGTGGGACAGCCAATAAGATTCAAGAAAAGTTGGTGAGGAGGCGGTGCTTTGGTTTTGTTTGACATATATGGTCATTTTTATTGATTTTTTACTTGTAAAATAACTCTGAAGAGGGCACCATCTTACAGAACTTTTGATTTTCTTTCGAATGACATATAATATGTATACGTGCGATAAAAAGTAGCCGATTTAGAGTGACGTCAAATCTTCTCGTTTTTAGACGAGTCATGCATTTTAAGCGTTAATGTTGAAAATTTAAGTACTTGTTTTAATTTTTTGTACAACTTTATTTTACACACACACACACATATATATATATATTATAACAGTCGATGTAACCTCTCTAAACCTATCTACCATACCAGGGTGCCACTAAGCTATTCGAACATAGAAAATTTATAAAAGCAGCAAATACTTATGGATGACGTTATTCTTTTATCGAACCGAAAGTCCCAGTCACTAGTTCAGGAAGAAGTTGCACTTAAAATATCACTCTGTATATTTAATACCAAAATTTCTAATTATTAATTTTAAATATTATTAATAAAATATATAAAATAAGTTACTGCCAAAATTAATTCAACAAAACATTTTATTACGCACACACCCATGCATTAATACAAACATCTGAAGATTAAATTTACTATTAAATATATTTGATTTAAATTAGATGCACAGATGGGTACATTTAAGATTTAATACAATTTTAATATTTTACTAAGCATAAATACGCTACATAGATTACACATATAACCAATCCAATCATTTTTAACCTTAGGCCAAAATTTCATGTTTAAACCAATGTTAGCTTACTGATATATCGAAGTGACCAATGCAAAGTGAGATTATTAGCATAACACAATCGTGCTAACAGGAATTTACATCTGTAGCAAGATATCATTAGAGAAATAATGAAACATAGTGAGAAGGAATGAGCATCTTCCCCATGATCATTAATAAATTTCACCAACAGACAGGAACAATCCACTGCCCAATTGGTGATACAAAAATGAAATTATTTGACATGTATATATAAAAGATGCTCTGTAAATGGGGATAGCAGTCTTTGCCGGTTTACTGTCCCAACCAGAGCTTAAGAAAATCACTGGCATATGAAATACGTCTATGACCATTGACAATGCAATGGCTACACTTTTGGGCCATACGTTCAGGAGGGTATTATGCTCTGTATGCTAATGTGCCACAAGGGAATGAATATCCAATTTGCTACCCAGATTATATTGACATAAATCATCCATATATCTATCCATCAGCACCAATTTAACTATGAAACAATTAGCCCAAAATTAATCCACTTAAACTAACAATTTTACGAATTTATGCAGCAATTTATGCTTATTTTTAAATTATTAATTTAAAAAAAATTATGAGAATGGAAATAATAATAATAGCAAACATATGAAAAGAAAATATAGCAAATGATTTAAATTTCTGCTTAATCGGATAAGAGACTTTATGGGTTAGGTACCGTTTAGGTTTAAGTATTTGAAAAGTTCTTAGATTATTAAAGTATTTGAAAAGTTCTTCAATTATTAATGTTCATACTTTCTGTGGCTGGAGGTAATATTTGAAGTCTGTCTTGGTAGTCCATGATGCATTACACAATTCGAAGTTCCTTCCATTTCATATAGTTCTAGGTGGAGACAAGTCCATTGTTTGCCACTTTCCGGGAACCATAACTCTGAAGGTCACCTCAGCTGATGCGAATACAGAAAAAGTAATTTATTGTGTGCCTCCTAGATTTTGGAGATTCACAATACACTTATAAAATATGTTTCAGTAATGCACAATCGGCAAGAGCAATCCAAATCTAAATCTCCACTAAAAAGTTTTATTTTATATTAGTTTGAATTCTTATCATCAAATTCCAGGATTGATCTTGCCTGGCTTGGCACTGTTTTTATTGGCAGTGATGACTTTTCTCTGTGGACAGTGTTTTTATTTCCATCGTTACTGGACAGCTTGCCCTTTAGAGTGGGAACTCAAAATTTTATCACTCATATTTTTTGATTCATCTTTTTTATCTGATTTTATGCTCAAGGGCCTGTTTCTATTATGTTATTATAGAAAATCATTTCCATTCTAAAATTAAAAATAACTTTTAGCGTTAACTAATTAATAGCTTTTTAAAAATTATTTTATATTAAAACAATCTTATTTTTAGATTTTTAACTTTAAATAATTATATAATTAGTTTGCCATCTGTGCATTATATATATATTAATTTGAATAAAATTTTATTCAATTCTTTATATTGTAATGGAATATAATATCCCGTTACATTATTTTAAAATGAAAATAAAAAGATCGTAAATAAAAATTGATTTATTAAAAAGAAAAAAACTTAAAAACTGAAAATTAAAAGTTGTTTAATATATATATTGTCGCGCAGATGGAAAACGTAAACTATTTTAAGAAAAAGTATTTGAAAATATTTTTTTTGGTAAAAAAGTAAAGATATAAAGATTTGATATTTTTGAAAATAGAAATAATGTTGATTTCTATAATGCTAGAAAATGGAAATGATTGTTTTATTAATTAAATGATTGTTCGAAAGCAAACTAGCCCTTGAGGCACTTAAAATAAATTAAATGGTAAGAGAATACAAAGAAATTAAATGACCAATGCAAGCATGAAAATGACAGCATGGACCATAACTGAAACATGAAAGGATTAGTGACATCTGGCTCGTTGAATCCCAAGATTTGATGATAAGAGGCTAAGAAAAATATAAAAGCCAAATGATTATTATAATTGTTATCTGAGAGCTGACTATGAATATATCGTTATAACTAGCTATATTGCAGATTTTCACGATGTGGAAGTCTGCAATAAATTTCATTTTCCGGACAACCAGCTGAGGCCTATTGATGACAGTTCCTGACCAAATGCATGGCAAGTCACAGTTTCATTTCAAAGAAGGACAAAATCTATGAAAGTGATCACGGAGATGGACTTCTAAATCTGCTAAATCCATAAAGTATGAACTATTGTGTCTATCTAATAAGAACTTTCCTAAAATTGCAAGTAATTAATAGCTGAAAATAAGAACTCTTATCTGACTTAAAGAATGCAAATTCAATTATTGATATTTTTTTATGTAGATGTTTAAGCAATCATTTCCATTTCATTGTTTGTGTGTGTGTTATGTTTTAATTAAAATATATTTTGATTTAAGTTGGGTGTAGATAGCTGCATGGATAAAGATTAATAACTATGTTTAAATTCGTTTATGTTTAGTTTAAGGGATTTTAATTTCAGGCTATTTGTTTCGTAGTTAGGGCAATGCTTGTGGAGGGATATAGGGGTGTTTATATTAATGTAATGTGAAGCATGTTTAGCATACAGGGCAACATGCCCAACTGAATGCATGACCCCAAAGTGGCAGTCATATCATTGCAATGGTCGTGGATGTATTTCCTGCACCATTGACCCCTTCTAGCTCTGGAGGGATTACAAGTCGGCTGAAGACCGCTCTCCCCCATGTGTAGCACTCTTTAAAAAATTATATACATGATTCCTTAGTCAGACAGATGCACTTTCCTGTTCTAGACATGGATCATTTCCTTCAAATAATATCACGCTGTCAGATGCACATCCCTGTCGGTGTGGTTTTATGCTAGCATTTTCATATTGCATTGATTGCAACTATATATCTGGAAGCAGGCATTGGGTTGGCTACAGACTTTTAGTCTGAGATTGTATGAATGTTTTGATAAGTTTTTAAGTGGAAAAAATCTATGTAGACTATCTATGCTTGACATACTAAAGTAAAATATAATTTAAATATCCATCTGTGTGGTCTATTTAAATAGTAATTTGAATTTTAAAAAATTAATGTTAAAATCTAAAAATAAATTTATTCCTCAATTTTAAATGTGCGTTAATAAAATCTATATATGTGTTAATTACTAGCAATGGTTTCTTTGATTTTATTGTTTAAATATTAATATATTTTGAGAATATAAATCTATTAAAACTTATAAAAATGTTTAAATCTCTGCTACTCTATGAGCTAGTGACATTGGGCAAACGGTCAGAATAATATATATAAAAAATTTTTTTGAATCTTAACTTACGTATCTGCCTACTATATAAATTTTTCTAGGTTCAAATGCCTAGATGGCGCCCTTGTAGTGTGGATATGTTAAGGCTCTTTGCAGTGGCCATTAATATATCACACCATATTATCACACCATCTTTCTAGAGAGTAACTGAGTATGTTACATGATAAATGCCAAGTTTTATCATTGAAATGAAATCATCAGTACACATTTATATCAGAGCTTCTTATACCAAGAAAATATAAAGAATATTAAGTATAATGTTAATGAATTTTCAGTGCAGAGCAGTCTTTTCAAAAGCAAACATTATATTGAATCTCACAATGGATGTTTTAATATAGTCTTTGCCTTTGAAAAGGCTGCTCTACACTGAAGTTATATTTAATGTTCTTTATATATTTTTTTCATATAAGAATTAGCAATATAATTGCATTGGGGTGATTTTAAATTTATGAATTTAGTAGGATTGTTAATTATAACAAGAGAGATAACAATTCATGATGTAAACAGCCAATCAATTATTAATTGAGAGATTCTTGATAAATTGAGTCAAATTGATAGAAAATTAGAATAATCATGATCCTAATTCACTTCCTGTAGAATTCATCAGAAAATATGACTAACATAATAATAAATTTTTGGGATAGTTTTGATGTGGAGGAAATTTTGCTAGAAGTTTTTCCTGCATATGGACATTTTAACAGCACAAGAATGAATTCTTAAGAAATGTTTGTAATATCTCTGGATCTTGTTTTGTTTCATAATATTGAATGAGTTTTAATGACTGATTTGAACTGAATGCATTATTTGACATTAGTGATGGTAAATACAGAAAGAAAAAAATTTGTGTAGTCTTTACTGATAGCCATTACAACTTTTGTAAACAAATAGCTATACTAATGAGACATTTTGATGATATTAATGATTGCTTAGATTAAACTGTAAATCTTATCATTTTCATAGAAGTGCATATCTTCAACTGTTAATGGGTAACTAATTATATGCAATAGTGTTACCATATTTTATGACATTTGTGTTCGAGACTCAATGAGGATACTGAAATTTACAGATAGTAATGAACCAATATGTAATATTGATTTTTATTCACACACACACAAATATAGATGTGTGAACATACTGTAAAATATATATTGAAAATATGTATAATGTTAACACATACATACTGTATTTATTGTGAATTGAAAAGTTAAAATGTACAAAATAGATTTTTATTTATTTAATATTTATTTGAATAGCAGATAATTGAAATAGGTGATATGGAAATTCCTAATATGGATAGACCTTTCTCTCTTTATATATATATATTAATAAAATTTGTCAGGAATACCGGCAAGATAATACTTGCCCTTAACTGGAAAGATAATCATCACATGGTTGTTACAGAGATAAAAATTGGTGTCCTGTGATTGTTGATTAGTTTGTCTTAAAGTTGTCAGCATTTTTTATTTATATTCATCTCTTTCTATATGGATAGTAGTTTTATTGTTTATCATATTTAAATCTTGTTCCTCTTGTAAAGTTTTATTATAATTCATAAAATATCTTTCACCTATGAACACACACACACATATATTTTTTCTATGCTCCTTAAGAGGGGTTAATTAGTTCATGGGGAAATATTATTTAATCTTTTATTTTTTTATTTTTTAGAATAAAGGATATTTATTTAATTTTTTTTTCTCATCACATGATAATATGAGAATGTTCAAATATGTTAAACATAAGTTTAACACTTAAAATGAATTATAAGTTATAAAGAGTTATAAAAGAGAAAGAACTATAAAATTAGATAAATATTTTTTTTTTTTGTTCTCTCTCTTCAATAATTTTACCTATTTTCCAGTTTAATTTTTAGTTTTGAAATTATCATTTTCTCTTCAGTAAATTATTTAAAAATATTTTTATTTTAACATTAAGAAAATAGAGTAAATAAATAAATATATAGGTAAAAAAAAAAATTTAATAAGAAAAGAACTTTTAACAATTTGATAAACTTATTTTCATTAATAAAAAAAAAAAAGTATTCTTTATCTTTCTCCAAAACAAAAAAGGCAGTGTTATCTTGTTTTGTTTTTGGCAAGAAATTTTTTTAATTAAAAAAGAATGTCAAAAGACTATGATTTTAATTTAAGTTTTTGACTTGTTTTCCAATCTCATTATCGAAAGAAGGAAATAGCTGAACAATTAATTGTTTTTGTCAAAATTGATCTAATTGGCTATTAATTAAATTTTGTCATGTAGGAGACAGGATTTGTTGAAGGAAGATCTGTTTCAAAAATAGATGTGTGGATCAATCAGTTGACCTCAAAGTCTTGTAAGAAGCAAGCATCCCCTGAGCCAGTTGTTGAAGAGAACAGTTTGGGAAAGTTCCTGACCCAGCTGTTGAAGAGGACAGTCTGTTGTAAGTCAGATACCAAAGAAGACAGGAGGAATAAGTTTTAGTTAAACTACTGAAGAAGACAATAGTAGAAGTCTAACCAAGCTGTTGTGGAGAACAGTAATTTCTGACTCAGATGCCACAGAAGAAGGCAGATGCAGAAACTCAATTGTAAATAACATTTGTCTAAATCGCATGTTGTTATTAAATTAGTAATAATTGAAAGGTTGCTATTTTTCACATGCACTACAGTTGTTTCTCAGATAGCCAATCAGATTTGTAAACAGTTTAAAAATCTGATTGGCTGTCTGAGAAACAACTGTAGTGCATGTGAAAGAATAGCAACCTTTCAATTATTACTAAACTCAATTGTTTAAAAATGTTTTCTACAATGAAAACCATATGATAAGTTTAACTAAAAGTTAAACATTTTCTTTCATGTAAGTTGCCTCATTAGAAAAATGTAAAGGAAAAGAAAAATGCCCCTGAAATTATCTGGAAAAAAACCTTGCCTCTAACCAAGAGCATAAAATCTACATGTTAGCCTGAACTGTGAAAAAATTATTGGAAAGGAAAATGGATAGATTTTCGCTGTGTGTAATAGCCTGAAATATCCTATTGCAAAATGAAGAAAAGGGAAATAACTGTATTCATTTACATGGAATTAAGAAGCCTTTAGGAACATCTACTTGGAAAAATTAAATTATAAATTCAAAGGACTTCAAAGAACATTAAAACTATGGTATAAGGTATTTTATTTTACTTTAATGTGCTCATTAAATTTAAATTTATAAAAGAGTTTTAAAAATTAAGTAGCAATTGACATTAATTAATAATTTTATTAATAGTTTTTTTAATTAAACATGTTTTTTTAAAAATTTATGTGAATTTTTCCTTTCAAGATTATAGTTTTTTTAAGTAATTTAATTTAATAAAATTTGACATTTTTTGTTTTTTGTTTTATAACACCCCTTCCAAAATTATATACAAAAGAGTTAAGGTAATTTAAAATACTCTTATCTCTAATTAAAAAAACTTTTTCTGTCAACATTTGTTATTTATAAGGAAATAACTTAAGGAAAGAAAAAAATAATTATTTTAAGGAATAAAATTAGCTGGTTAGTTTTTCATTTTTAAATATGAAAGTATATTTTTCATATGAATATATAAATTTAAATTGTCATGTTATGTTATTTTGTAATTATTAATCAGTTAGTTTATTAAATAATTGTTTATAAAAATATTCTAGTTTAATGCCTTTATTCCTCCAGCTATCTGTTACATGAATTGGCAGTGTGTGTGTGGCTTGATTTCAATACAGCTTAGAGTTTGAGAAATTATTTTCAAATTATTTCAATAAAGTTATTTTAAAATAAATTAGAATAAGCTATTATATTTATTTATCTCTTGCTCTCAATAATAGTTTATAGAGTTGTTTCCTGAGCTAGTTCAGAGTATAATAGTTATTTCTATGGATGTAGGGATTTGTGCTGGTGTTTGGATATCCAGATGATAACTTTAGATGGTACAAAGGTATCACCTTTAAAGTCTATTTACTGCATTTTGTTTTGTTTATGAGAAAATTAGATGGCTGGTACATTAATAATACTATATGGCCAGAGCATTGATTATGATCCATATGTTTCAGTATTTCAACATTATTTTTAATGAGTTATGGATTAGCACTTAGATATGTGCAGTTAAATATTAAGTTATATCCTGCCCTGAGTTTGGTAGTGACTAAGTAAGTACCCAGTTTTATGATACACCTCATTTTAATCCTGTTTCAACTTTGACTGTTGTTAATGATTACTGATTAGTTTTGATTTTCTTCTGTAATGCTGAAAATACATAATTATGATTTTGTTCATGATGATTCTCTGCTCATATTTGCTGTATTCTACATTCAGTCTGTATTCCTTTTATATTTATTTTATATTTGTGAATGTGGAGATGATAATGTGTGTTCCCATATTACCCCCAAAGCGATCCAAATACTTATGTACCATTATAATATATTATATGTTGTAGCATTTTATGGTTAGATTTATGATTTAAGTTTGGATTTAGGCCTTTATTTTACACACTAGAAAGTGCAAGTTAATCAAACTATGAAAAAGAAGAATTTTTTGACCATGTAGAAATTCAGATATTTCAAGAATATAGTTATATTTCCTGATTAACTGACCTAATATTTTTATTATGATTTTCATTGCCGGCAGAATCAGTTTTACAGGATGCCAGAGTTCATAGACTCACTGATCCATCACATTGCATATCATAAATTAAGAAGCAAATAACTAAAAAGATTGGGAATTATGTTTTCTTGTAAATTAATGTTATAGAATTTCTCCACCATTCATAGATTAAAATGAACATGTTGGCATAGGTAGTTACATTTCTTAAAATAATTTTTTATATAATAAAATCTAAATAATCTAAAATTAATAATGTACAATCAAAAGTTGATATTAAAGGTAAATATTTTATTAATACAATTTAAAATATTTAAACGATAAATTATTAATAAACTGGAAAGAACATACAATAGCCTATCCAGATAGTTAGGTTAAATAATTAAAACAATTTAACAATCACTGTTCACTTCTTTTATAACTTTCTTCTAGAAGGCGATAATTGAAAATTCCTTGAATAATATTGTGAATATCTCTGTTGGTAGTATATTATAAGCTTATAGTTTACGTTAGTTTGCAAACATTTAATTAGTCAAAAAGCAGGGTATGAATAATAGTATCTTACCAGTAAAATATGTGAGTCTTTGAGATTGTATATTATTCCATGCATGGTTTTTTTGGGATGAAAGAGCTCATTGTGAATTTAGTTCATTGACATTTTGATATTGCTAGTCCATAGTAAGGATGGGCTCAAAAGCTTTTTGGATTCACCTCTTTATAGTGAAAGAAGTTCTTCACAAATGCTCCAATTTCCATTCCACATTATGAATTAATTCAGCATAGAGTTGTCCTGGATCCTTTGCAGTCCAGGACCAGCCAAAAGAAAAACAGACAAGATCTTTTTTTTGAACCTATTTTCTTCCTTTTATAATCTCAAACAGTTTTGAGATTTCTGCGCATCTTTTTATTTTTTGTTTTTTATCAGAATACTAGTTAATAGTCTTGGACATTCTTTCTTATTTTTGAGGTACAAAGTTTATTTCTTTATAACTTATTTCCACTATCTTTAATTAGCATTAGAAGATTTTGCTTTGATTTTAATCTCTTTCTTTTATAATTTCTTTTTATCTGGATAAACAATCTACATGCATGTACATTCTTTCCAAGTTAAACTTTAGTTAAATAGTTAATTCTAAACACAAATAGCATTGTCGCCAAGCATTGGTGGTCGAGTGGTCAGCACAGTTGCCTTACAAGCAGTTGTCCTGGGTTTGTGGGTTGCTTACAAGCAGTTGTCCCGGGTTTGCTTCCCGACCGATGCTTTGACACAGGAAAAAAAAAAGCTTTCATTGTACATATCTAAAATAAATTATGTTAACTAAAAAACAAAAAAAACAAATTGTGTCTTTTGAATGATCTTTAATTTTTATTATTTTTTAGCTTTTTAAATATTACAAATGCCAAACACTCATGAACTATACATATTTTAATATAGTTCAAATCCATAAAGCGCATGTGCATTAGCTTAATGCTGATTATTATTACAGTTCAATGTATAATTAGTATATATTTATGACAAAGTACTTTGTTAAAATAAGTTTTTTTGTTATTGTTTTTTTGTAGAATATTGACCGACGGTTTAAATGTGTTAGGATAAACAAATTTTGGAACAACATGAGAAATAATATACTTTGATTATTATTTTGTTGTGTGATAAAGGTTATATGTATGTATCTGTATATTGAAGTAATAGATTTATTTATTAGTTCTTGTCTTAGAATTTTTTGAAGCTGAACAATTGTTAATATATATTGTGTGCATATTCTAATCACTATTTATTTGTTTTGAAACAGGAGAATGATAGAAAGATTAATTTAATTTATTTTTGAATTATAATAATTAATATTGAATTAAATTATTGTATTATTGAATATGGAATATTTTTTGAGATAGATCTTTTATAAATATGCACGGTGGTTGTAACTTATGCCCCATGTGGCCGCAAGAGGCGCTGTTTCTGTGTCAACCACATAAATATTCAGAGTAGGGGACCAAAAGCAGCGATGCAATTTCCAACTGCTAGGCGGCGCTGTTACCATATGCACTTACTGTAGTGCTATAAATAATCACATGACTTTTTTAAATGTCATGTATAAAACGCTTTTTTTTTAAAAATAAAAAAAACAACCCGTTACCATAGTTAAAATAAGCAAATATTTTATCTAGCGCCGTGCTTGCAATTATATTTCATTCCAATATCAGCCTTTCAAGCTAATTGAGCATGCGCCTTTGATAGTGTTAAATAAATGAATACTCGCTTATTTACTCATAATTAAGTTTCAGTAAGAATGACGTCTAGTAAATTCTAAGTAATTACACCGGCGTCATTCAGTCAAAAAACATCGTAAATAGTAATTTAAAGTGAGAATATACTCACGCTCTCTTCAGAAGTTCTTCAGATTTGCTCATATAAAAGAATTTGAGTCGTAGGAATAAGAGGGATTCTTTTGGGATTCTTTTTATTCCTGCATAAATGCTATATCTTGAATGAAGAAGAGAGTATTCATTTATTTAACACTATCAAAGGCACATGCTCAATTAGCTTGTAAGGCTGATATTGGAATGAAACATAGTTAAAATAATAAATACATTTTAATGTCTTTTATGGTTTGGTACTGTAGTAGAGTAGCAAATTTTGGAACTCAAGGTCCAAGGATTGCAGCCCAGTTTTGTCAATTCTAGTAAGCAAACTTCTTATGAATTCTCATCCATTGATATTAATGCATAATGTAGTTCTAAATTGTATTTTAAAAATGGTAAGCAATATCAAACTAATATTAGTGATGGACAAATATCTATTATTACTTTGATCATAATATTATATTAGTGTAATTTATGAATGTGTTTTTGAGTGAAGATTTTAATATAGATATATAAATACAATAATAGAAATTAAAATATTAAGTTGCATTTGTAAATCTTTTTATTTATGTAAAAGTTTGAAGAAGAAAAAAGAGATATTCAGCACCCATTGTAACTACTAATAGGAGGAAGAGTGTCAATCTTTCACCCATCTCTTTTCTGATCTTTAACCCACAATTTTCTATAATTTTTTTCATTTACTATTTTGTCAATACATTCCAATCTTCTGTTATAATTCTTAACATAATTATTATTGATGCAATTTAATTATTGTGAGCGCTTATAGGTAGTTCTTTAAATTGATGAGTATTTCATTCTACAGTGGATTAATAATGTTTGAAAATGACGATAATAATAAGTTCTGCTATCTATTGCCAAATCATCTCAGTTTCTAATAAGCATAAAGAATGAAAAAAGACTTTGGATTTGAAAGTCTACTTTTTTCTATTCTTATATTTTCAAGTGAAAACACAGATCTGTTTAATGACCCAACTAGCATTAATGACTATATATACTCTTTCTCTGTTTTTCCTCCTTTTATCTTACTATCACTTAAATTAATATAGGATAAGACCTGCTTGTATGAATAAAAATTTACTGACTACAATCTTTTTATTTTATATTTGTCTTTAACTTTTCATTGTTGTCTTACTACTTTTTTTTCTTTTTCTGAAATTAGAATGACCATATATATTTATGATTAGTTGCTATTGATAAAGAATGTTGAGCAATTTATCTTAGATTTGAATCTTAAGCTTGCCATATTTTTATTTTAATGTTGGATATTAATTATAAGGGTTTGCATATATTAATAAATGTAATTTATTAAAATTAACTTTTTTTGATATGATATATTGGGCACACACGTTTAAATGAACATTGTTCTTCTATAAATGTATTTTCATCACCATCATTCTTCTTTATTATTTCATTAAAATTTATAAATTAAATCCGTATGCCATATTAAGATAATGAGTAATAATATAATTGGTGAGAGAACTGTGAAATATTCACTGCCTATTAATTGTGGGAATTGTAATGGAAATATTTTACTTTTACTTCTTACAATTTAAACTTTTTTTGTTGAAAGAATGACAATGATAATGTTATCTGATATAAACCAGTTGCATGACTTCTAGTTAATTTAATAATGATTTATTTGAGATTTTTATTAAAATTCTGTTACAATAGTTTTAACAGACTTTTAAGATGGTGCATTATAAAATAAATAATCGGGTTTGAAAAGCTTAATTACTTTCAAACTTAGAAATGCATTATTTCATTTCACCAATTATTCCAAATAATTCAATAATACTTTATACAATTGTAATTTTTATTATTAAATTAATGGCAATGCTTTAATTATTGTCTTTTAATATGTAATTTAAAATTTATTATATTAAACTTTGTTAAAATTATTTTTACCAAGAATTATTCTGTGACAACTGACAAAATCAATAAACACTTCATCTTTGAAATAATCCAAATGGCATTAGACAATAATATAATATAGATGAAATTATAATAATGTTTTGAAAACGAAATGGAAATACTAGAAATGTGTCAACTTTTTTCAGGGAAGGGCAAGTAATAGAAAAGTTATGTCTGGCTTTATTTGTATTGTTATTTTTGTAAATAAAAAAAAATTATTTCAAAGCCATACTTGTATTTTTTTTTAATATTTAGAAAAAGTAAATTAATATTCATTAGAATATATTATGAGTTACTAATAGATAACATCTCATTACTCTTCTTTCCTAATCACATATAATTTATCTGTGAAGTTTGCTATTGTAATATTTTTTATTGAGAAAGATGTAATTTTGAGACTCTTATAATCAGCATTAAATTTAAAGTATGAAAAAATATTTTTTTTCTTCTAAAATCTATTGCCTATGTCACTCACTATTCTTGTAAAATAAACAATAGTATTATTTTTCTGTAAAGATTTATAAATATATTATTTTTATAGCAGTCATATAAAGTATTTTTTTTAAAAAATTAAACAAATAATTTATCTTTTATTCAAAAATAAAATTTTGATAAACACGCACACAAGTAGAAATAAAGATGTACAGTACATACTTATATGTTGGATTAGATAGTAAATGGTTTATATCTTTATTGTCTATTGCAAACAGCTTTTAATATGTATGGGGAAATATTAATAAAATGGCATATTTTAATCTGCTTGAAATTTATTATTGTTATAATATTTTTCCTATTTAAATAAAACGAAAATATTTTCTTATCTATTCACACAGAACCTTGGGAATCTGAATGCCTTTAATTCAGAAATGTCTGTAATTTTGCAATATATAAGAAAGTGACTAAGCCTGCACAATCTTCATAGTATGCATTACTGATTATTTAAATAATATTTTTGAATTAATCTTGGAATTCATTCACATTAAAAATAAATAAATAAACAGAACATTAAGTAAATTAGAATGTATACATCTTTGAAAATAAAATTAAATAAAAGGTAAATTGTCAGTGAATACCTATAAATTAAAAAGCCTTTATAATTATTAATGCTATAATTTGTTTAAAAGATTATATGGACTTGCTAAGTAGATGACTTAAAGAAAGTACTTAATAAGTGGACCCATTAAAAAATAACTAAATTTTAAAAATCTTTTGATATTTAGAAAAAAATTACAATTTGTAGTTAAATGGAGAAGAAAAGTAAATCACTGAATAAGTGGACCTATATGTTAAAGAAGGAAATGAAGGATGAGAAGTTAATCGACACAGTAAATTATTGTTTTGATTAATATAATCTAAAAATAAGCATTACTTTTAGAATTTCATGTCATTAATAAAATAAATGTGTACAATATTCTCATAAAGTATTTACACAGAATACATAAAATATTTATAACAATTTGCATATTTTAAATTTAAAAATACTATATAAACGATATTCCATTTGCGTGTGTGTGTATATATATGAATATGTGTTTAAAGACGGAGCGAGATGCAGTTAACACTCAATTGTTGGAAACAAGGTTGGACATAGTGTTGCTGATAAGATCTATGCTTGTTTTCCTTTTAAATTTTTAGTAGTTGGCTTTAATTACAGTTTACTAATTTTATAAATATATATGACATTGAATTTAACATATTTCTTTTTTTGTGTGTGTGTGTGTGCTTTAAGTATAAGAAGAGGCTGTTTTGAGAACGATCAATAGATAAATGATCCTGAAAGGATTTTAATCAATCTGCTACAGTTATGAATGGTTTTCAATATTTCTTATTGAACTTTCACTCCACATGTAATCTCGTATTAACAATTGTACATGAGAAAACTCCAAAAGATATTTGATATCTTTTACTCATTTAAATATTCATTGCAACATATAGATATTTAAGATAATTGGAGAATAGTATACTTCCTTGAATTTATTAATAAAAATAAGTGACCTTGAAATTATATATTGTAACCCTCCCCCAACACCAATCCTACCTCACCTATGAATAAATACCTGGAGGCACCAATTCTATTGGTAATAGAATAAATTAATAATCTGATTCTACTTTGAGTTACTATTGAGACTCTTATAATAATATCCAACTATAGCTTAGCTCAGTTGGGGGTCCACAGAGTTCTACATTATGAAAAATGCAAATAAAATACAGGAGGAATTATTATGAATCAATAAGAGTAAAATATCTACTTGGTTTTGCAATAAATAAGAAGTTGAAACTGATGAAGTTCCATCCATTCAAATTAACAAGTTATAGTTCTATTTTAGCTCCTCCCATCATATAAATGCATTAATCAACCTTTAGTAGTGTATGATAGTTTAATTTAAATGAAACAAAGATATAGCACTAATCATCTTTAATGTATGATAAGTTTAAATTAAATAAAACAAAGGGTAGCACTAATTAACTTTTACTGTATAATATGTTCAAATTAGATGACTAAATTAATATCTACTTGGAAACAATAAAGGAATATCTCTGGTATTTTATCACACAACTTATTTTAAAATTCATACTCTACAATAGCTACCAATTACCACCATGAAATAAAAGATAACGGCATAAAATTGAATCTTGTTCTAATGAGATAGCATAGGTACCTTTTTATTTAAAATCATTATCTAAATAATAAGTAAGTACATAAACTTCCCCAGAAGTTCATCAAATCATTAGGCATTTCATAAAATGTTTGGATCGAGGAAATATTATCATCAGATCTGAACATGTTCATTATTAAATTCATGAAGTAATGTAATTATATCATATTGGATGTGTATGTGTAGAAACTAAGAATATGAATGCATGTAAAAGAACAACTCTCAACAAAGTTTTTAATAAATAAAACATTTATTACATTTACATTATGTAATCAAACTAAACCTTTTGTACTTCTTCTTTACACATATACATGTTATTAGCCAATTCCAATATCCATGACTGAATAAACTAACATAGGAGTAATTAACATTAAAATAAACTTCTTTGTATTTTTATTTCAAGCATATACATGTTAGTAGCCAGTTCTAATATGCTTTATTAAACATTTATTAATAAACCAACACTGGAGTAATTAAACACTAAAATAAACTTATTTGTACTCTTACTTCAAACATACACATGTTACTAGCTAATTCTAGTATGCTCTGTCAAAACAAGCCAATACTGGGGTAATTAAACAATGCAATATG
The DNA here is from genome assembly GCA_028023455.1 of Epiperipatus broadwayi. NCBI lineage: Eukaryota > Metazoa > Onychophora > Udeonychophora > Euonychophora > Peripatidae > Epiperipatus > Epiperipatus broadwayi. Next base: position 5,926,411 of record JAQFVV010000011.1, read on the forward strand.
GGTCTAAACATATGAGTTAGAGAGGTCACACTATCCTTTAAAAATCAATTGAACAATTCCATTAACTAGCTACACTTTCTCCTTTTTTGTTTACTCATTCAAGATGAGGATGAATCATTCCGAGAATTTGATGATTTAAAATTTTAAAATAAATTAGTATTATATGATTTGAAATATTTACCCAAGACTTACAAATCCGGTGATCAATTTCTTCCATATCTTCAGAATCAATAGTATTTTGTGCATGCCAATGTATTATGCCACCTGTTATAATACAATTAACACAGCTACATGCTTTTGGTTAGCTTATGCAATTTAAGAGATAAAATATATTACGGATGATGCCATAGACCAACCAAACTTGAGCACTACTTCTACTTTAAATGTTCCATAAAAGAAACTAATCATGCCTATTATTTTAATTGGCAAACTATAATACACATAGCTATGAATATATGATGGAAAAACATTCCAAAATGGACACATGAGGGACAAGAAGACCTTCTTAATTCTACTAATCTAAACAACAAAATATAGTGATTCCCTAACCTTACTCAGAGGTTTAATATTGGTGTGGACTCAGTCTCATCACTGAAAACAAGGGAAATACATTGCTTCACTTCATACAATACAATCATCATAATACACAAATGCTTAATCTAGGAAATGTAATCCACTCATGACAAGTATTTAAATAAACTAAGGGAGAGTTCTCTCAATCCCTGACAATATAATGTATATCCTTAACGATTTCTTTCCTCATAGCTACTTAACACATTTCATTTTAAACATAAAAAATAAATTCATTCTTAGATAAATTCCTAATTCTTTGACTTCTTTTGGCATATTACATCATCCGAAACTGACTGGGAAAAATACAAGTCAAGCAACTATAAATTTAACAATTATATAAATGAATTGCACAAAACAGGTGCACATATGCATAACAATGCACAAAATAACTTCAAATCATATTTAGTACATAGATATTATACCAACATTAACTAATAAATCGAAAATAAATCTCCAATTCATGAGGAATTATAAATGTTTTAAATCTGAAGTATAATAATTACTATTAAATGTACTTCATTACTTCTGACAAAGCAAAGATAAAACAACACTTCTGTGTATTTAACATTAACTAATAAATCAAAATAAAATTTTAATTCATGACATACTATAAACCTTTTAAATTTAAAGCATAACAATTATTATTAAATAGACCTCATAATTTCGGACATTGCTAAGATAAATTAATACTTGTTATGCATTTATCCTCTTAAATTAGCTGCTAGCTTCAAAATAGCAAATAAACATTTCTACCACTAACACAAGTGTACAGACTACATGTATACAAAAAAAATTACATCAAAATAACAATCAATTACCCAGTATAATTTTCATATCATACATGTCTGAGATGATCTTGGAGCAAAAGACAATAAAAACTATAAAGACAAATAAATTGATCTACCATATATTATTAAACCTTATTTAGCTAGAAAATAAAAGTTCATTCATACAGACTGTAAATAATGCCTCTTAGATATATACAAAGATAATAATTGTAAAATGAATAGATGTTAGTAGACATATAGACAAGTTCCTGCAGGGTGGACAATACACATTTTGTTTTGGATCCAATTGAAGAGCAGTTTCTAAAGTTCTTAGCAAATAGATAATTGAAATTTCTGACAAAATATAGCATGCAAGGTATTCAATACGTTTTCTTTTTTGATAATGACAAATTATATTTACTGCTGCAAATTTCTAATAATATTTACCGTTTACTTAACTGGTGGTTTTTTAGTTTTATAACTCAGCTATCAGTCTTGCAAATTTAAAAAGGTAACACTAATTTTCCACCAACTAACATTGACTAGAATTAGATTTATCAAGGAATTTATAATAATTTATCAAAGGCCATCCATTAGGCAAATATTTAATTAATTTATAATATTCACTTTAAGTCTAGATAATCCCTGAAATGACAATATATTTTAGTGATAGATCAAATATAAATGAGGAGAACAATGAGAAAATGTTCACATTTAATATTTATGCTCTTCCACTCATGTTACGTTATAAGCACATTTAATAGATGTTAGTTATCCATTAGTTAGATATAAGTTGCACATTCTATTCCTTAATCCTATAAGACATAAATGGTAGGTATAATTCTCGTTCAATAATTTGTGCCATGTTATACTAAGTTAGACACATACATCCTTCCATTTGAGTTTTACTTTTTATAGCCAGAAGAATTTTTTAATTTAGAGTTTATAAAATGTTTTGTTAAAAAATTCCGGATAATGTTTCCCATAAAACAGCAAAATTCATACCATTCAATTTTTTTCTTTAATATTAAAAGTTAAGATTAGATCATTTAAACTGGAGTTATATATAGACCCAAATATGCATATTAAATGATATTAAATCTAAAGTTAGTTAATTGAAAACATAGGGTGATATACCTTGTTGAAGTTGATTATGTTGCCATCTTTTTCTTTATATTCCAAAGAAAATATTTTTAACAATACTTAAAGAAAAGTTGTACTTTTGAATTTAAACAGAATTTTAACTGCTTGATTTTGGAAGAAGAACCATTTTGAGAGAGAGAAGTGTAATAAAAAAAGATTACTTTATTGCATATTATCTCTCTTTTTATTACTGATTATTGCTTACATATCCATTCCTTTCACCAATCAAGAGACCACCCCCCCCCACAAAGGTCAACTTCAAGAAGGTTAATCCCACTTTTTGCACTGAGATAATTCACTGGAAATGTTCAATAACTTTTTCTCTCTTGAAAAAGAAAAAAAAATCATTCTGTCTTTTAAATAATATTACTTAAATTGAATCAATAAAAATACTTTTTACACTCTTAAATAAAAAAAAATAATTGTTTAGCAAATAAAGTAGTTGATAGTGTATTTGTTCTGCTCAACCATTAACCGATTCATCTATCCATTAATCACTTAAAATATGTTTGAAATTGGTTATCAAAGATATTTAATATAAATTTAAATATTTCACTGTAAATATAATATTCTGTATCATAATTAAAGACATGAGTGAAAAATGAGGTTGTAAGATGGCACAAACATACATGCACACACATATATTCTGCACTGCAAGTACTAAACCAAACTGATCAAAATAGAAGTTTCTATGACAACAAGTCAAACATACTGTACTATGGACTGGAGTATCAATGAGTAAATGAACCAGAAAATCACCAAATAAATATCAACCACTGTCTCACAGACAATATCAACTCAACCTATACACCAACAACTCCTGCGACAAGCCACTCCATCAAAGAAATACTAAATGTTTTTAAAAAACTTCTAAATAACATCTGCAAGTACTTTTTAAACAAGGTTTTGGATTATTAATGAAAAATTTTTAAAATTTCATGTTATTTCACTTTTTTTTTTTTTTTTAATTAAATGCAACTAGTTATTACTGATACAGTACTATCTACTCAAAATTTGTTTCTTGTGCCTATTCAGAAGGTCACAATAAATTTTGTTTTAAATTGCACAAAACTTATTTTACTTATTTTCAGTCAGATGGATTGTCACAAAACAGAATGAAAATTCTTCAACAAATAATACTGAACTTAATGAAAATGTAACAATTAATTTGAAAGTTAAATGTATGTAATCAGGTTGGAAAATGTCATTTGTCATTTATGTCTGAATAAGGGAAATCACTTGTTGTTATTTTTTAATATTGAAACCAAAATGCACAAGTTGAAGTCCATTTGATTACAGTATACTTTTCAACATAAAACATATCATATGTTTGGGTATGCATATATTGTGAAGCTTCACCTCTGAGATTTAAAGTTCAAAAGATATTTGCTAAATAAAGTATATCTCATAATTTCACCTTCTCTATTTATTTCTTAAAAATATTATTTTAAATTGCTCTGTTTATATATTGAAAGCATAGCTTTGCAATGAATCTCAAATATTAGACACTTGAATAATTTTTAAGAGCTTAGATAGAATGCAGTAGCAATCTTCATGGACAATGATCACATATCTTTTTATTACTTGAATGTAATGTTAATTATCAAAGAAATTATCAGAATTAACAAAATGCAGCAGATATTTTAATAAATTTGAACCTTAATATATATTGTATTAGGCAAATTTTTTAAAATCAATATATATATATCATAGATTGGCTGGAGAAATGATAAGTATTCCCAAAAGAAGAGTATACACACACACACACACTCATATATATATATATATATGCAAGATTTCATAATCGTAAATGAAAAACATAACTATATAAGAATAAATTCAAGACTGCATAATGCCAAATTAGCACTTGTGTTTAGAATAGGCATGGAATCTATACACTTAAAAAACGTACAATCTATTAAATAAGAGTATTTGCCTGAAAGTTTGTGATGATGGTATAGTATTAGATATTATATGTTGGACTATTTTCATCATCTATGAGTGAATGTTGAATGTAAAGAAAATTTTAAACTTTTCAAATACAAACAACTTGTTAGTAATAACACGCAATTAGACAACACAGGTTAGTAATTACACAAGGTTTTGAGTAGGCCAGCAGCACCTGAAGAAGAGTGGAGAATAATACTACTCCAAACATGTAATTACTAACCTGTATTGTCTAATTGTGTGTTATTCCTATTAAGTTGTTTGTATTTGAAAAGTTTAAATAAAGTTTAACATTTTCTGTATATTCAACATTCACTCATAGATGATGGATATAGTTCAATATATCATATCTATTAAATAAGAGATTTTTTTAAACTAAGTTGCTAATTCAGACTTTGTTTTTCTAAATATAGATGGTGCTGTTGAAACTTTCTAGCACTGATTTGTAATTATTTAATATATATACTGTATATAAAATAATAAAAATAATAAATATAACAGTGATTAACTATTATAGGCAGTCTTTCAATCTGCAAAAGTATTTTTGGTTAATTCCTTAACCCACTTTAATTGCCATTAAATTAAAATATATATATAACAAAAGCAAACAGCATCAACTCAAATCCCAGGATTGCTGGATTTTAACATTAGCAACTTGTCTATTAATTATATTCATTTTATTTATATTTATGAAAATTGCCTCAATTTTCCTTTTATTATAGTTCTCTCGCTTCATGAAGAATCTTAACATTTTCAAGATCAAACAAATTTATATTTACATATCCTTTCATGATCCAAGAAAACTGAAGCGAATTATTATTTTTACTTTTTACACCCTTGTACAACAATTGATGCTCCTTTAATCTTTTCTCTATACTGCACCTTGATTCACCTATATATGATAACATACATCCACAAAAATTTGATAAACAACATTCCTTTTTTGCTTGACAGATATGATACTTTTAGAACTATTCACTAACTTATTAACATTATTTGCAACACAAAATGAAACATTTAACGCATTCTTATATATATCCTTAAAAAATTCCAGTTATATTTGAAATATACTGAATAGATATACATTTTTTATTATCAATATTTAACTCTTTTAAATCATAATACTTTTTAAAATTGACAAAGTATTACTAATCTGTTCAGTCTTGTAACCAACTGCAATAAGTTCCTTTCAAATATTTTTGAATTTTTTAATTTATCACTTTATTTCACATGCTCACCATCTCTTATGCTAGCACATAACTGTTATTAAACAGATAAAACTTTCCATACAGTAATGCCACCCCGTGCCAACCAGAGTAATCAATGGATGCCAGAAGGCTTGTGCATAAAATCCCCATCTAGTGCCTACTCATCCAATATCCCCAGACTAGTTTCTGGCTTGTAGCCTTTGTCAGTGAGGAACCTTGGATATGAGAGCACTGCACCTAGATCTTAGGGTCTAATGCAACCCTCCAACAGCCACCTTTTATCTGAACTTAACTATAAAACTATGAGGAAATTGAAAACAATATTTTCAAACTCAATAGCTTATATAGCCATATGCATCTGAACTCAGTTCAGCAGCTATACATTTTGGTGTCTTTGGCTCTTTAACAAACATAGCTGCCCTTATCCTATTAGGCAGGATTTGTTTTAAACCACTAAACATCACATGATCACCATCTCTTATGCTAGCACATAACTGTTATTAAACAGGAAAAACTCTCCATATAGTAGTGCCACCCTGTGCCAATCAGAGTAATCAATGGATGCCAGAAGGTTTTTGCCTAACATCCCCATCTAGTGCCTACTCATCTAATATCCCCAGATTAATTTCTGGCTTGTGGCCTTCATCAGTGAGGAACCTTGATTCTGAGAGTATTGCACCTAGATCTTAGGATCTAAGGCAACCCTCCAGAAGCCACCTTTTATCTCTACTTAACTATGAAACTATGAGAATGAAATTTAAAACACAGTAATATTTTTGATCTAAGCTCAATAGCTTATATAGTCATATGGTTCTGAATTCAATTCAGCACCCATACATTTTGGTGTCTTTTGCTCTTTAACAACCATAGCTACCACTAGGCAGGATTGGTATTAGACCACTAAACATCACAGGATCACCATATCTTATGGTAACACAACTGTTATTTAACATGCAGAACTCTCCATACAGTAGTGCCGATGTGTATGTGCTAGCATAAGAGATGATGATCATGTCATGTTTAGTGGTTTGACACCAATCCTGCCTAATAGGATAGTGGTGGCTATGGTTGTTAAAGAGTCAGACAGCAATTGAGCTTAGGTTGAAAATACTGTGTTTTCAATTTCATTCTCATAATTTTGAAGTTAAGTAGAGATAAAAGATGGCTTCTGGAGGGTTCCATTAGATCCTAAGATCTAGGTGCAGTGCTCTCAGATTCAAGGCTCTTCATTGATGAAGGTTACAAGCCAAAAACTAGTCTGGAGTTACTGGATGAATAGGTACTAGATGGGGATTTCATGCACAAGCCTTCTGGCATTCATTAATTACTCTGGTTGGCACAGATTGGCACTACTGTATGGAAAGTTTTACCTGTTTATTATCACTTTATTAACGACATAATTTTTAATTATAAAACAAAAAAGATCTAAAACTTGCCATCTTATACATAACTGGTACTTTTGATTTACAATTTATATATCCCATTTTTTGCAATGGTTTGATTATTAATTTATAATAACTTAACATACTGCCATCTCTTGTAATAAATAAATCTAAATACAAATATTTAGTACTTATGTCCTGTTCTTTTTCAGTAGTCCAGTTTAAGCCATTCAAATAAATTTCTTTCCAAGCATATTTATAGTAATGGCTTGTCCATAAATAAAATCATCATCCACATACCTTTTGTAAATTTTGAAAATCTTTAAAAGTGCACACATCTAAAATTTTATTTTCATATGTAGACTAAAGAATATATATATATATATATAATAAAAACACAGAATCACTTCTATATAAATATATATATATATATATAATAAAAACACAGAATCACTTCTATAAAAAAGCTTTAATATTTCAACCAGCAGACTGGTTTTCATGAAAACCAGTCTGCTGGTTGAAATATTAAAGCTTTTTTTATAGAAGTGATTCTGTATTTTTATTTTTCCTCTAGTTAGTTTGTATATTTATTATTTTCATATATATATATTGTAAGTACCCAGATTAATGCTGTATGTCACTGTATTTTTAAAAAAGAAGTTTGTTGATCTTGTTTAATTTTCATTTCACTTGATTTATGAATAATAGAGGTCTTGAAATATAATGTTAACTTGATAATCATGGCAACCTGATGCTTTAAAATAATATTGTGTACTGCTAATTCTGGCATCAGATTATAAATCTCCTGTGACCAATCTCAAAAAAAAATATATAAACAAGTAAATAAATAGATAGATTTTGGAAATAGTTAAGTGAATCATGAGAGCTTACTTGAATAAAAGCAATATTATTGTTAAGTATTACACATTTCAATTTCTGTTATACAATCACCATAGCAACACATATTACAAAATTAAATGTTTTATGTTTCCTATATGTGTGTTTATAAATTAATTAATGAAAAAAATATTAAAAACATATGTAAAAAATATATATTAGTTAAAAAATATTAAAACTGTAATATGAATTCTTTATTTTGGTTTAAAATGAAAAATAATATTTCACTTGTAAAACAGTATTTTTTTTTTGACTGTATCCAATTGTTTTAAAATCCCATTTTAATTGGAGGCAAATTTTATCAACAATTTTTTTCCACCATTGAGTTAAATTTGAACAATATTCATTAGTCATCCAGAGAACATTATTGTCTCAAGACTATGTTATAAATAGAACAGAGATACTGTAATTTGAGTTATTGTAATTTTGTCATTGCCTAGAATGGTTACGTTTATATCTGTCTTTAAAAATTTATTAAATTTTATTGCTTAAGTGATTAACTTATAAAACTGCAGAAGAATAAAATTTTTAATTATCTGTCCATACAATTGGCTCAGCTCACTGATGAAGTTCCAGGGGAAATGGTAAAAATGTGAAAGAAAGAAAAAACTCTCAAAATGCATTGTATTGCAGGTTAGCTGTATAAAGACATTTTGTGGTTATAAATCCAGAATTTCATTTATTTATTTGTGATGGATATAAACCCCATTGTCTGTCTAAGTATATATTTCAGAGCAAGAAATTGTATAAGATTAATTAAACTCAACTTTTGTGTGATATTAAACAATTTAAACTTCACTTTCGTAATTCGGAAAGAAAAAGCTTGTACTTATTATTCACTTGGTTATAACTGGATTTTGTCATTAAAAGAATTCTCTTTGCAAAATTATTGTCGGTGAAAAAGGAAAATTAAAGCCAGTGGTGTGTAATTTTGTATCGACTAAGTATCTGTTTTTTTTTTTTTTTTTTGAAAGCTGGATATTTATATATTTAAAAGAAAATATTGGAAGTTAAATGTGAAAGGAATTGAATTCTTAGAATTGGAAATAAAGACCCAGAAGCTACAATAAATCCATGGATAGTGAGTGAAAATGAACAGACTTTCACTTAGATGGTATGATTTCTATGCATATATACATATTTTGTTAAAAGAAAAGGAGTGTTTACATTTTATTTTAAAAACATAGGTAAATAGTATATATATGGGTTTGATAAGATTCACTCAGTGAAAACTTCAGAGTGATTCATTTTTATTATTTAAACTCTTATCTGATGATATAAGTTAATACGACCTGATGTTTTCAAATGTTTAATTTTTTTTGTCTGTTCAGGATTTAACTTGTAGATATTCGGATAGAATGGGACAGATTTTTTTTTTAATGTTTGTTTAATTATTTAGAAATTACATTAATGAATAAATAGAGATCAATTTTTATTTGATCACATTTTTTTTATCATGGTATATGCTATTTAAAATCTCAGAAAAATATGTAAAATCTCTCCTTCCATTTTATATATAGTATTATTGTCTTGCATCACATTTTTGGAGTTTCATACACAAAGATTTTATTATTATTTTTATTGTTTATTATTATTTTTATTGATTTTAGTCTATTACAAACATCAATTGTTTGTTCTGTTATATTTTTATTATTACTGTTATAAATTTTTATTATAAACCAATAAATGTAGAGTTTATTTAAAATCCGGTGAATCTATCTAATTATTTTTTTTGAATGTGCAAGATAATTATATTTGAAGTTTGATCCAAGATCAAACCCTTCTTGGTAAGCAATTTTAAAAGTTCACAGTTGAATCAAAATATTAAAATTTCTTTCCTTTGAATCCATTACTGAATGATAAATATTGTTAATAATTAATTTCTCCATGCAGAACTATGTAGAGGAACATTTTCCATTAAGAGGCAAATGTCTAGCTGGTTTTCTACTCAGATATGTTGTTGGTGAAGGATGACCAAATGGCTATTTTCAGGTTTATATCTGATGCAGTCCTTCAACACTAATTAAAGAGGACTAAACAAATTTTGACAAGTCATTGTATTTATAAGTGTCTGCCATGCGATTAGTGATATTATAGCTTTTTTACACAAAATACTTTACTTTTTGGATTTGTATAGGAATATTCTGTTCTTGTTGCTAGGAAATAATTGGAAGCAGATGAGATTTAAAAGTTTAAAATGCCTAATTTGAAACAAAAATATTTAAAATGATAGTTAATATTATTTTGAATATTAAAATACTATATTACATTATTTAACAATAAAATGAAATACACAATTATTTATTTTACAAATAAAATAACTTATAACACTAAAATATTAAACTAAGTGATTTTTTTAAATTTTATTTATTATTAAAGTTCTCTTTTTAAATTAATAATAAATTTATGTATTTAATACTAAGAATAAGTCTATTTAAGCATTTTACAATCATTTCTTTTTCAAATTTACTACATTTTAAAATATAAACATTCATGCTCTCACATACAAATGTTTAAAAATAATGTTAAAAGTTACTATCATTATTAGATGTAATATTGATCTTTTAACTATCATAATAAAATTACTATTGTATTAATATTTTTAATTTTTTTTGTAGTTAAATATATCTTTTTATCCTTCTAAAATTGTTTTTATAGTGTTTATTTTTCTTTAAATATCAATTGCACTTTTAAAAACTAAATTGAAATGCTTATTTTTGGAATGTGATAAACGATAAAATCTGTATGAGAGATATCTTGGATAATTTTAATAATCTACTCTAATAGGTAATAGTCAAAATAAGAGTCATAGATCACATGACCTGATTCTCTTAAGCTTGTATGATATAAACAATAAGGATTGCCAATTCCTCAACAAGCTTTGTGATAAATGCTTAGTCAGCAAAAGCATTTAAAATATCTCTGGCAAGACCCCCCCCCAAACCTCTGACCATGGTTTTGTGCTTTGGCACTCCTCAGAGAGGCGCTAGGGTAGATACAGAAATGATCTAAAAATACCAACCCAAAGCCAGCATTTATCTAAAAGTTATCTATTGAGTGGAAAATCTGAAATTTTCAGACACCTATATGTCTTCAAACCCAGGTATCCAACTCAAATAGCTATATGGGGCTGAGAGATCTTCAGCCATAACTCCAATCTTATTATTTACTACAATAATAGTAATACACATCAATATTTGCTTTATTTGATAAGCCAGTGAAAGTTTTTAGAGTTTATAGTTATGATTGACCTGGTATGTTCATTTATTAAAAAGCTTGAGTTTAAAAGATTAGCATATTTGAAAAGATTTGATTTGATTAGTGTAATAGGAATAATAACAGCTTTTCACCTATTGCCATCTGCTATCATCTTGAGTATTCAATGATTATCAGGTACTTTACTGCACTACTCAAGCTAATGATAGATTATGCTAGTGTGGCAAACCCTTATTTTATCATATTGTGTTAGTTAGATAATTAAGTGATTTATATAATAGGAATAAAAAGTTACTGCTGTGGAAAATAAAACGTTAAAAACTAGTGTGAAAATCAATTTAAAATTATCATTTAATATTAGTTGATTACTTGTATAAATAAATGGTGCATAAGTAAAATGATGAAGGAGAATTGCTATTAACAGATGCAAATTAAATGAAAGTTTTAATATGTAATATTGGTTTGCCTGCAGTTAATTAATAATTGTTGTCATTAAAATAAATAATTATGACTTTGTGACTAGCCTACATATGCAGGTACCTTTTTAGTTTTTGGAAATTCTTATTAACTTAATACATTTGTGCATGAATGTAAATGATTCTTGTATGAAAATAAAATTCCAAAATATTTATAAAGTTTTTGAATGTATTTTCATTGCAGAGCACTTTTTTCAAAAGCAATTATTAGAATAACATTGTTAGATTATTAAATCTATTATACTGCAAATGAATAAATTTAAGGATATAATTAATAAAAAAAAGTTTTTTTCTTTTGCTTTTTTGCAAGAAGCACTTATAGCAATGCACAAAATTATAGTATAATTAAGGATTTATGATAAGACTAAAAGTTAGCTTTGGGATCTTACCAGAGCAAAACTGTGCTTTACATTGAAGAAGACCAAGAACTAGAAACTAGTCTATAGATCTATTTGATACTATCATCCGATATCCATCAGTTATTCATTTCTTTTAGAGGTGTTTTACAAATAGAGTGATATGACATGGATTATTCCTGCCTTATGTAGATATCAACAAACCACACATTTGTTTTGTCAGTATCTTTTTGATATATATATATTTTAATCAGAATTTTTGATAAAATTGAACTTTTCAGCTTTTTTTTTTTTTTTAGTTCATCTTTCAAAACTAATAAGACCAAAAAATGGTGATATACTAGTTCCTTTGGGCATATGTTTTTTTTTTTTCCATTTAAATTGATATAGTTTACAGCAATAGCATAAATACTTTCAAACAATGTAAACAGCCTGTGTTAAGAAATAGCAGATTAATTCATCTATAAATCCATGTTATCAATATTAATAATTTGAAAGTATATGACTAAAGAAATCAATTATCCATATATATATATATATATATATATAATTGCAATAAAAATATTTGTAATAGTTCAGAAGTGGATTTTAATATTCTCTAATACAGATTTTCACTTTTCTCATATTCTCACTTGTATGTGATCCACAGTAAAACCATTCAATTTTTTATGGTACACCTGATTTGGCTGCAAACTAGATTCTAAATATTCTGTCAAACATATCAGAATAATATCTAGAAAAAAAATGGTTTATAGTCATTTCAAACTCATTTTTATTTTTTTTGTGTGTGTGTCGTACAGTTTTGTTTTTAGCATTATGATGGCCATACTCAACTATAAATATCTGGTGGTAATGGTTGAATAAAATAAAGATGATAATTTGAATGCAGTGGCTATATTTAAATTTATAAGTAATAAGACTTTAAAATTTCTGCTTGATAAATATTTATTAAATACTTAAAATTGGAGTTTGATCTATTTATTTTTTATTTGCTTGTCAAGATTTTTAATATCATGTTTGAGTTTTAGAGATCCAATAAGAACAATGATAAAATAATAATTTTAAAGTTAATACTGTGTTCATCATTGCATTGTTGATCTTTTATGTATATCATTATTCTATTCTTCATATATAAATCATGATAAACAGAGCAGCCCAAATTAAAAAAAAATTAATCACAATGAACAATTTGCCAAGCACTTTCGGTACATTATACCAGAATCATGTTGACATATTGGAACTGAACTGTTAATATTCCAGTGCATGCTCAGTGGAACACTAGTCTTTCGTTGATTGATAATGTTTTTGTATATGGATTAAAAGATGTGATAATGAATATGTTTAATGTATTAAATGAGAATTCTGATTTGTCATGGACTATTGAGTTTCAATGTGATGGTGTCTTAAAGTATTTAGTTGTAAATGTATATAATTGCTGTAATATGTTTGGGTATAAAATACTTGTTAAACCATTAAATGTAAGGGGTTTTATACATCCATCATCGAATGTTACTTTGAATTATAAAATGGCTGGATTCAAGTGTTTTTTGTATCAAAATTTGCTTCTTTGTAAATTTGAAGCAGATAGAAAAAGGAATATTGAGGATTATATTTATGACTTGATAGGTGTGGGATACAAAAAAAACTATATTACACAGTCAAATGAGTTTGTTTATAATAATGTGAAGTCTAAACATAAAGTGGATGTAAATAATAAAACGATCAAAAAGTGGTTTTCTTTAGCTTATGTGCCAGCTATAAATAAGAAATTGAAAAATATAATTGGTAAAGATTATAATATAAGTTTTTGTTCACCTTTGTGTTTAAATAGACTAATAAATAATTCAAAGGATGGTGTGGAAGAAATGAATAGATATGAAGTAGTTTATTCCATTGCCTGCAATGAAATTGGTTGTAATGCTATTTATTACAGGGAAACGAAGGCAAATGTTTTAATGTGATTACAACAGCATGTTTATCAGTATAAAAAGTCAAAGTGATTTACAGGTTAATTCTGTTTTTTCAAGTCATGAAAATAGTTGAGGACATGAGTTTTATCCTCAAAATATTACTACTGTGTGCAATGAATCAAATGATAGAAAGAGGAAGTTGAAAGAGGCTTGGTTTATTGCAAAGTCTTTCAATCAGCATAACACTAGTGTTCCACTGAGCATACACTGGAATATTAACCATTCAGTTCTCATATGTCACCATGATTCTGGTATACTGTACCAAAAGCATTTGGCAAATTTTTCATTGTGATTAATATTTTTGAATTTTGGCTGCTCTGTTTATCGTGATTTATACATGAAGAATAATTTTCATTATCTGACAATTATTTATACCATTGTTTTTTATATTTTTATAATAATTCTTATTTAATCTATCATTTTTATAGTACTCTTTATATAATTTAGTGTAGTGATAGCTTTATGAATCAATGCTTAAACTTGGTATTTGCAATCTCCAATCAACATATTACTTCTCAAGTGATTTAACTATTCATTATGATTACTTTGGGATATTATTAGAATTTCATGAGAACAAATTCACCTAATCCTAACAAGAGGCTTCTGTATTCTACTTTTGTTTGTTTGCAAAGAAAAAATAATAGTATGTTTCTATGTGCCTACACTAATAAGTGATTTTCCTTTTAAAAATATATATATTTATTTAAACGTTTACATATAATTAATCATCCTCTCATTCTATTGAGAGTTGTAATTATGAATAAGACAATCAATGAAGGCCAGAGTATATTAGTCCAAGAGTACAGTGTTCAAGTCTGACTGTGTGTCTTTGATTATTCTTTTTTTTTTATGAATAGCCTTCGTCCCTTTTCTTGATTTTCTCCAAACTGTTACAAAACAATTGAACTACTTCTGATTCTGATTTTCCAATAATTATCTTACATCTGGTTTTCCATAATGAGAATACAGTGAAAACGGCAATTCTGATCAGTCCAAAAATTTTGTAATATATGTAGTCTCGTATTGAGGTGATACAATTCACTCCCATTTGGGAGCAGTCGTGGGTGAATTTCCTGATTTTGTTAAATCATGTACATGCTCACTAGGTGTTTAATTGTTTCATCTTCTCACCCACACAATTGGCATATAGGGTGAAGTTTTTTGAAACCCTTTTTATATACAAGAAACCAATTGATGAGCAAAGTGTCATGATTTAATTTGATTACAAAATCGATGAATTTAGGCTCCAATGCCCAGAATTTAGTTCTTGATAAGAGTCTATTGTTAGTTAGATTTAGTTTACTTGGCAAACATTGTAACTCTGGATTCATTAGGTGATATTCTTCCCCTAGCCTGATCTTATTTGTGAATGGTAGTTGTTCTGGTGTAGCAAATTTCCTTAGGTATTTATTCAACTTCATTATCCAATCCTCCTTTGGTGGTGGCCGGTCAGTGAGGAAGATGATTTGCATGATCTCATGATACTACTATACAGTAGTATCCAGTTAACAGTTAGATTATAGGCCCTTTGGGCATAGATGTCTGAGATTGAATGTAAAGAGAGGCCATAAAGTTTCTTAGGCCGTTGTATTTTACTTAAACCTATGGCCACCACTCATCTGCCCCAAAGTAGCCTGGTACCCATAGAATTAATTTTGTTTATAAAGTTCTTATTCAGCTTTATGATGGGGAGAAATTAAGTGATCTTTGTAAATATTTTAATGTTCAGCAGTGTTATCTTTCCCCTGGAGGGAAAGGTAAACTTTGGACCAATGAGTTGGTTAACCTTTTTGTTGATTCCAATATTGCATTTTGTATTTCTTTTGTTATTACTGTTAGTGACCTGGATATGGGAAAGCCGAGAAATTTTTGGAGTTCTGCTATAAATTTGGCTGTAACTTTCTGTCCAGCAGCGATTTTCCAGCCCACCTATTTATGAGTATTAAAATTGAGTCTGTAATTAGCTGTGTATTTGTCCAGTATTTCATACAGCAGGTTTAAATATTTGATCGATGGCAAAATTACTAATATGTTGTCCATGTATGCTATTACATTAATTGATTTTTTAATCCCAGAGATATAAGTACCAGGGAGCCTTCTCTCTATGTCTATCAAGAGGTGGTTAATATATGCTACAAAGCATAGGGTGCTTAGGGGTGAACTCTGTGGAACCGAGAGTGTAGGTTTGAAGCCAGAAGCTATTTACCATTTAAGGTGGTGAAGATCTCTCGGTTCCTCAATAGGTTGTCTATTATTTGGATATATGCATCTGAGGTGGAGTACTCAGCCAAGTCCTCCAAAAGCTTGTCAGTCCTGACTGAGTCGAAAGCTGCTGCAATATCCAGCAGTATTTCGATAGGCTTTGATTTTATTTTTTGCATTTTACATTTTGTTTATGTACTTACATTTTTTTTCTACTTTTGATTATCCAACTATCATATTTATTTATTTATAACTTTATTTAACTTGATGATTGTCAAATATTTTGAATGAAATTATTGGTGGTCGAGTGGTCAGCACAGTTGCCTTACAAGCAGTTATCCCAGGTTCGCGGGTTCGCTTCCTGGCCGATGCTATGACACATGAGAGAAAAAAAAATCACTTCTTATTACTCCCAATAATATTAAACAATCCAGCCAATGAATTTGATTTTCAAATCAAAGTTTTAAATTACTGCTTAACTTAAAAATTCAGCCAATTAATTCCAAGGGCGATTGTTTCTGAGGCTGTAATGCTAATTTTCAGCTGGCTTTATTTTAAGATATATTGCGTTAATAAACTCAGTTAAACTTAAACTTTGCTACTATTAAGCTTACTTTCTATTAGTTTTGTTTAATGTGTATTATTTATAATGAGGTTTTAATTAAATGTTATATGTTTTAAACCTTATTGTTTAATGTACTTAATATTAGTTTTTATTTATGAACATGTATATACATAACATACACACATCTACATACGTGTATAATATATATATATATTAATTTTAATAGGATGTGGTTGATACTCATCCTGGTTTAACCTTTCTTAAAGAAGCAATAGAATTTCATTCAAGATATGTACATACGGTATGTTTTACATCCTTCTTTACTTCTATAAATATAAGGATTGTTTTTATTTGTTGCTTGCATATATTTAAGTATAATTATAGAATTATTATTGTTATTATTATTTATAAAAAATGAAGGTATTAGGGAAATTGTGTTATTTTTAGAATGAAGACTATTAATGCTTAATTCCTCCCCCTCACCTCACATGAAGAGCTAAATATTAATTTCAAGCAACTTAATTATGTAAGATTGTTAAAGTCATCAAATCCTATCCTTTACATTTGATAAAATCAAATTTGTTTCATTTGATTGCTTTATTTTTTTAAATTTTATTCATATTTCTATAATAGGATTGAAAAATTTTTTTAAACCATAAAAAGTCAATAAAAACAGAAGTTTTCATAAAAAAAGAGAAAACTTTAATACAATAGAAATTAATAAAAATCTAAAGATAGGTAAATAATTATTTTAAAGTAGAAGAATCATAGAGCTGGTAATATATCATTGTCATCATTTTCAATCATTATTGATTTTCGGCAGGATGAACATTCTCAAATTCAATCCATCTTCTATCTCTAGCCTGTTTTCTCCACATTATCCCAGCACATTTCCTTATTTCATTCACCTATGGTTCTCAAATTCAATCCATTTACTCCGATCTCTAGTTTCTCCTTTCCACATTAGACCAGCACATTTCTTTATTTCTTTCACCTCTCTCACATATGGTCTCTTTCTGGGTCTTTTACAATCTTGAAATCCAGTGTAAGATTTCAACAGTCCATTTATTATAATCTCTTTTACAAATATGTTCATATCAAGACCACATCATTCTCTTAATTCTTTTAATGATGTCATTAACACTCATTTGTCCGCCACCCATGTATTTCATCTTTGATCTCTTCTTGTTACATCTAATATTCATCTCTCCATATTTTGTTGAGGGGTCTGAAGTCTCTATATTACTCTTTTGTTAAGGGCACAAGTCTCAGAACCATAAGGAAGAACTGGTAAAACACATTTATTAAAAACCTTCCTGATTAAATACATAGGCATATTTCCTTTCAATATTAAGTTATTTCTACCAAAAGCATTTCTACCAAGTTTAATTATATGAGTAATTTCAACTATTATGTACCCATCTGGATTATTAATAATCTGACCAAGATATTTGTAGTTGTTAATTTCTTTTATCTCATTATTATCATTTTTTTTTCTTTTGAGAAAATCCATTGAACATTATTTTAGCCTTTTTAACATTTACCTTTAATCCTACTTTCTTACATTTATCTAATAACTCTTGAAAGATTTCCTGAAGCTCCGGAGCATTATTTGCAAAAAAAAAACAATTATTTCTTTTTCAAAATGTAAATGTCTTAAATATCTCCATTTACCATCCCATTTTAATCCACAAAATATTTCTTGCAAAACTGTTATAAAAAGTTTTGGAGATATGGAATCACCCTGTCCTACTTCCTTCTAAATGTTAATCTTCCTAGTAGATTATGTAATCTAATTGTTGCTGTTGCTATTTTATAAATATTCTTCAGAATATAATGATATCCTGGATCTATACCTTGATAATCCAATGCTTTTAATCACTGAAGAAATACTTATAGAATCAAATGCATTTTTGTAATCTACAAATCCAAAACATAATGGCAAATCATATTCATTGGTTCTTTCTATAACTTTTTCTCAGTATCTGGTTTTGATTCATTATACTAAAACCATTGACAAATCCAGTTTGTTCTTTTGGTTGGTTAAAATTCAACGTTCACTGTAGAGGAGTTTGTTCTTTTGGTTGGTTAAAATTCAAAGTTCACTGCAGAGGAGTTTGTTCTTTTGGTTGGTTAAAATTCAAAGTTCACTGCAGAGGAGTTCTAATTATATTTTGGTAAATTTTTTATATAGAACTGATAAAAGACTGATATGTTTGTAATTTCTATCACCCCTTTTAAATATTACTACTGTATTTTTCCAATTATCTAATAGATTTTCATTTAGACATTAGGTATAAAATTTTGCCAAACATTTTTCTGTTTTTTCTCTTGCTTCTTTTAAGATATTGATTATAATTCCATCATTATGAAGTTTTTTTTTCTTCTTCAAATTTCATGTTTCACTTTTATAATTCCACCATTATGGAACTTTTCCCTTCTTCAAATTTCATTCCTCTTTTCTTCTTTTAAAATATTGGGCAATTCTGAAAATATAGTAGTTGTAAGAGATACTTTTTCTTGTTCTTTATTGCTGTACAATTTTTGACAGAACTCTTGTACACATTTCATGATATCATCTGACTTTTTAGTATTAGTTCTGTCTTTTTTTGTTTACAGAAATAAGTTTCTTATCAACACTAAGATACATTCTTGAGACTTTTATTCTCATTTATAGCTTTCTTTGCCAATTTACAATTATACTTTCTTATATCATTATCAACTCTTGTCCACATCATTTTACAAAATTCTAGATATATCAATCCATCTTAATGCATTATTTTTTTATGTTTTTTTTTCTTTTCTTCATAAACTGTCTTGACTCTACAGAAATTTTACTGGTCAATTGCTGTTTTTTTGTATCAGCTATCTTAGTTTGCAATTTTTAAAAGTGTTTTAATTATCTTCCTATTTTTTTTTTTTTTTTCAAATCTGAATCATGTTTAAACTCTGTTAATATTTGAAACAATTTGCAAGTTCTAATTTAAATTAATTGGATTGTTTTTGAAGATTAGGACTATCAACTGTCAATATAGTTTTTTTTAATAATTTTTGTCTCTCTGGTTTTGCAGTATCATGTAACTTACATCTGACTAATCAATGATCATTCCCTATGTTGAATTTATTAAGAACATTACAATCTTCAAGTACTAAATATTTTATTTCACCATTATCTTGTAATTAATAATACATTAATGCATTGAAGGTGAGACTATTCCATATAAGAATTTGTTTAGGCTGATTGCTTTGAGAGTTTCATTACTCCATAATCATAGCCTTGCATATATTTGCATACAATTACATTGACAATCTACAAGGCTATGATTATGGAGTAATGAAACTCTGAAAGCGCTCAGCCTAAAAAAATTGTTATATGGAATAGTTTTACCTTCAATGCATTAGCATATTATTATTCTTCAAGTACATATTTTCTGTTAGTCAAAATATAATCCCATTCAGTTATATTTTTATTTGGATGCTTTCATGTTCATTTCTATTTAGATATTTCTCAAAAAAAAAAATGCATTCATAATATAAAGTTGTTTTTTCTGCAATTTCCACAAGACTATGCCCTCTCTCTCATTTCTATCACCATAATCAAATTTATCTTTAGCACTTTAATCTTTCACACTTTATAGCATTGAAATCTCCCATGAAAATTTTACAATGTTATTTGATCTGATCGAAAGCCTTTTGTACATCTATATAAAAATCCACTACTTCTTCATCATAGTGAGAACTTGATTAGACATAAACCTGAATTATTTATTATGTTGAATAGCTAATCTTGCCACTCTATCTGATGCACCATCAAACTCCACAATGCTGCTCTTCTACATTTTATTTATAATGAATCCTGCTCCACTTGCACTTTGAACATGTGTCTTTGTAGTACTATACATCCACTTTTTAAATCAGTTTTGTATTCACCTTTTCTTCTGACTTCACAAAGACCAAGAATGTTCCCTTTATATTAGATATTTATTTTTCCCAATTCATGCAATCTTCCTTTATGTGAAAGTGTTATGCAATTATAAGTACCTAAATAAAATATCATCATCAAATGGCTATCTAGATCTTCAATAAGGAGTTTCTTATCATCCTCCCCCTTTGGCTGCCTGTTGCTGCTTTGGTTGGTGATGTTACAACCTCCTGGGAATAAATGCAATGATTTTGTTTTGTTTGTCAATATCTATTGAGGATAAAAAAGGATTATACACATACACATTTTCTCTGCTGTCAAAAAAATCTACCTGATATTTTAGTTAAGAGTTATTAGGCAAACTGAGAAGAAAGGCCACAGTTATTCTTGATCTTAAATTAAGAGGTAAAAAGCCAATAAACTCAATACATGGCCTAATGTGTGTTGGTGAGCAAGGCCATCCACATTCATATATTGTATGAATAATCACATAATAATAACAGCAGCAATAATAAGAAAAGTATAGAGTTGACATTAGAAATTTGCCTGCTTGATCATTTAAGGATTCAAAGAGAAACTATAGCATCTTCTTTCAATTAACAATCTTTCTGCAGTATATCACTTTTTTATATATAAGTTTTCAATTTTATTTTTACCCCATATATATTTAAAAACATACTCTTTTATGTAGAACACCATTCATTTTATGTATACTATTTAGACACATAGACAACTTCATTTTATTCATTTTAATGTAATAAATATAGACTATTTTAAAATTTATTTTTATATTTGAACAAATGAAGAATGCTAAATTTTAACAAATTGTCACATATTCCAGAATCTATTTGTATTAGTATTAAACTTTTTTTTTTGATTAAGCCAGAAACAGCATCGTATGTGTTTAGTTACGATAAATAGCTTTGGAGTAGAGTCGAAGAGAGTTGTTCTAATAGTATAATTATCAACTTTGAATTTTTCAGATAAAACCTTTTTTAATCTTATGCTTTCTAGAAAATAATAATTTTTACATATTTTTTTTGTTGTTGTTTTATCCACGGAAACTAAAATATCGACTACAAATTGTAGGGAAATTTTTATAGTTCATTTGACAAAATTACATTCGTGGATTTATATTCTTTCAATTTTTGAATTAGTTTCTTTTGCTTTTTTAAAAAAATATTTTCTAATATAAATAGAATGATAAAAATTATTATTTATATAAGTCAGTTAATTTACTAATATCATATTTATGTTAATTTTGATATAATATTACTGAAGGTAATATATCTTCCTTATAAAAAATTAAAAAAAAAGTTTTGTCCATTAAGTATTTAATAAATCATTGATTATTTAGTGAATTACAAATAAAATAGAAAATGTTTATGTCTTGTTATCAAAATATTTATTTATCCAGTTCGTGATGACAGTAAAATTGTAAAGCCATTTAAAACAATATGACTTCCTTTGAATTGTTAATATTTTCATCCTGGAAAAAAATGGTTGTTTTATCATTACATAATTTGTAAAAACTTTGACTGCATAATAAATTGCATTTAAAATGAATCAGGAAATAACATTTTTTAAAGTTGACATATATTTTTTTTATGATTTGTCTTATTTTTATTTAACGTATTGCAATAACAGTAGGGTGTTAACATCATTTTATGTAATATTGTCAATATATGAGGAATTTTCAGATCACAACTGAAGAAAAAGTTTTATTATTACATAATTACACAAAAAATTGATCACATAAAATATCCCCAAAAGCAAGTCTGAAAATGCACACTGTGTTGGCTAAAATATGTTTTTTATTTGAAACCTATTCTCAATTAAGAATAAGATGAAATATTAGTTTGAAGCAATTAATAATAATAACAATAGTAATTAAGTTTTATTCCTCAAGTAGTTACAAAAAGTAAAATATTACATAATAAAGTGTATTAAAAGTGAGTTAGGAAATGGATATTGTTAGGTACCACCCCCACCTCATATCTTTATATTTATTCAATGTGGTATTTATTAAATGACCTGTTAATGTAATTTGAATTAATGTTTAGATTATTAGATATTTATTTGTAAAAAAATGTTTATGTAAGCATGTGTTTGTTACTTTAAACATTATTCTTTAATTGCTATTGATTTTCAATTTAAAACGGGTTTTTTTTTTTTTAAAAAAAAAAATTCAGTTTATGATATATTTTGAATGTATAGTAATGAATTAAATTTTTAATCATAGGAAATCATTGTAATTGCTTATTTTTTATTTGAGGTTCTAGTGTGCTATCAGTTTTGAAAGAGCATGTTGAGCTTGTTATTTTGGAAAAAAATAACTTAAGGGAATTTGATACAAAGTTTCCTGGTCAATGCTTTAATTAATATTTTATTAACATTTTTTAATAACTATATATAATAATAAATAATCATTACTTAAATATAAGAAACTGAAACAGTTAACTTAATAACTATATATATATGGTATATCTGTTCATTAATTAGTCATTTAGTTTCTGCTGACCATGTATGTTTGCAAATCAACACACACACACACACACACATATATATATATATATATATATATATATTGGCTGCAGAAAGGAGTTTATTGTTAATTGAAAGGAGACCCTTTGATTCCTCTTGGAGGCTTTAAAGGAACCAAGAAGGGCAAATTCCTAAATGTCCACTCCATATGTTCATGACATTCTAGCTGTTATTACTATGTGATTACTCATAAAATATACAAGCATGAAGGGCTGTTCACCAACATGCATTAGCCAATGTGGTGAGTTTATTGGCTTTTTACCTCAGAGTTTAAGATCTAGAAACATCATGGTCTTTCTTCTCAGTTGCCTGATGTGGAGAATGAATGTGTGAGAAGGAAATTTTTTTAATAGATATATAGAAACATGACCGACAAAAAATAAATCATGACTCTCATTCCCAGGAGGCTGTAAAGTCACCAGACAAGACAGCTGTTGGTGGCTGAAGGCAGAAGGAGATAAGAATCCTCTGATTGTAGATCCAGGCTGCCATTTGATGATGATTTTTTATATAGTTACTTATAACTGTAAACCACTTTCAAGTGAAGGAAGATTGCAAGAATTGGAAGAATTATTTTATATTAAATGGGACATATTGGACTTTGTAAAGTTAGAAGAAAAGGTGAAGAGACAATTGATTTAAAAAACAGACATAATACTGTATTACAAAGGTACAAATATTAGAAGTACAAATGAAGTAGAATTCATTATAAAGAAAAAGTGGAAGAACAACATTGTGGAGATTGATGGTGTACCAGATAGAATGGCAAGATTAGTTATTCAACTTAATAGCAGATAGAAAATGCAGGTAGTTCAGATATATATCCCAACAAGTTCTCATAATGATGAAGTAGTAGAAGATTTTTATATGGATATACAAAAAACGTTTGATCAGACTAAACAACATTTTAAAATTGTTATGGGAGACTTTAATGCTAGAATTGGTAAACAAATGAAAGACGAAAATGCTGTAGGTAATTTTGGTTATGGTAGTAGAAATGAGAGAGGACATAGACTTGTGGAGTTTGCAGAAAAAAATAAAAACTTTATATTATGAATTCTTTTTTTAAGAAAACTGTTAAAAGGAAATGGACATGGTAGCATTCAAATGAAAGTACAGAAGAATTAGATTATATTGTGACTAACAGAAAATATATATTTCAAGATTGTAATGTTTTTAATAAATTTAACACAGGAAGTGATCATCGATTGGTAAAATGTAAGATACATGTTAATGCAAAACTAGAGAGACAAAAATTATTAAGAAAACAATATTTACAGTTGATATTCCTAATCTTCAGAAACATTCTAATGAATTTAAATTAGAACTTACATGATACTACATTGTTTATACTAATCCAAATAGTCTAATAACCATAATGTATGATAAATGCATAAATGACTAACATTGATAGGAAATATATATTTTTATATTAATAAATATAAATTACATACAATCATTTTAACGAATGAAAATATTATATATATAAATGATTGGATTATTATTTGTATAATCTAATTATTATAGAATAGTATTAATGTAGAAGTCTTAATATTTGGATACTTATAGTTTATATACGTTATAAAATCATGTAGTGCTAAAAGTTAGAAAATATATCTACCATAAGTAAATAGAATATTTATATTTTTTTAATATAAGGAAGTAGATATATAAATAATTTTTATATATTGTAAAATTTAAGTTATTTATTTGTTAAATAAATAATTATTATGTTTTTATATTAAATTAAATGAAGTCTTCAATTTTGTTTTATTTAATTTAAAGAGTTAGTGGTATTCGTTATTAATATTACTTTAGAATATTGATAGGAACCCCTCAAGAGAGTAAATTGTTAAACCTCCCCGAGTTCGAAATCTGAGCATAACGGTAAAGTTAATTAAGGTGAAAATGTATTTGAGGTGGTTTAGATATAATAATTTATTAATCACAAATTAGTTATTGGGAACAAATATAGTTTTATATCAAAATTAAATCACATCATTCGTGGCATCCTATATGAAGACCTCAAATCTGACTATAGTGAGATGCGAGTGCCTTAACTTATCTTGTTGAGAGGGTGCATACCATTATATATGGCACACACAACTGGGGCCTTGAATCATAGATTCCATATCATTATTATATTGAATCATAGATTTTATATTGTTTGTATAGCGATACAAAACTTTGAGAGGGATAAATATTAATAATAATCTCATATTAAATGTATTGTAAAATAGTAGATAATAAAATAATGGAGACTTTGAAAATTAAATAGTTAAAATTTAAATGAATAGATCACTCGCTTAAAAATATAATTTTAAAATTAGGCATTAGAGTAAAAACACATATATATATCTTGAAAAGAGAAAGGCATTCTATTAATATCCTATGATAAATAATATATTATCGTATAAATAAAGTTATAGTTAGGATAAAGTTAGTTTTATGATTACGAGAAGTAAGTATAAAATATTTTCTTCTAATACTAATAATAATATAGAAATGCAAACTGAGGTACTTAGTTCAAATATAGCTAATGATATTATGAATAGTTGTATCAATGAACAAATAGATATAGGCGTGTCAGAGTAATTCTATATTAGATACTCATGTTCCAGAGACTACGGATATTATTGACAAACCTATAGAAAATAAAACCAGTGATAATCCATCATTAAGTCAAATGATGTTAATGATGCAACAAATGATGGAAAATTTAAATGCAAATCTAAAAGCAGATTTGATTACAAATATGGATACCAAGATGGAAAGTATGAATAATAACATGGAAAATCTGAAAGTAGATATTACAAATGAATTATCAATAAAATTAGATAATATAAAAATAGATTTGAAGGATGAGATGTCACAAATACAAACGAATATGAATAATGAAATTCAAAAAATTCAAAAGGTTATTGAAGAAACAGATCTTAAGTGTCAAAAAAGATTTTTTGAATTTGAAACAAAGCTAGAAAATAAAGTAGAAAACAAATTTTTAAAAATAAACACTGTATACAATCATCTCCAAATTCATATGTATAAAATCCAAGAAGAGACTGAAAAGGTTTTAGAAGAGAAAATAAAAGATGTCCACATAGAAATTAATAACCAAGACAAGAAAATTCAGTCTATGGAAAAAGATGTTCAGTTTTTATATGTGAAACAAAATTTGATTGATTCAGATGTAAAGTTAAATAAAGATAATGTTGAAATATTATTAGAGAATCAATCGGAGATATTTAATCAATTGGAAAATAAAAATATTATCGTAGATCAAACCATAAAAGTTTTGAAGGATGAATTTGAGAAAGAAAGAAAAATAATGATGGAAAATTATACCCAAGCTTGTAAAAAGATTAAATTATCTAATATTAAAGAAGAGACTACTTCAGATAAATTTAATCAAATATGAGAAGCTATTAATAGGATAAAGGAAGATAGATCCAAATAAAAAGGAACATCAAGATGAAATGGTGATTGAGATGGAAAACATGCAAAGGGAACAAAATAATAATGATAATATTAGTTACTCTATAGGAGACTTTGCTCACCATCACAATCAACAATCATCTATAAATATGCAAAAAGAAAATGTTAGCAATACAAATCACGCATTACAATCTAATGTTGTAAATCAATTTGTAAAATTAAAACATTTTCAAGGGTTTACAAATGAAGCTCCAATAGAGCATCTAAAGAGTTTAAATTTATATTTTTCAGTAAATAGTAATTTGACAGAAGGTGAAAAATTGATAGTAGCATACAGTCATTTACAAGGTGATGCTTTATCATGGTGGGAATCATTGTTCCAAATACCTAAAACTTTTGAAGAATATCAAAAATTATTGATAAAGAATTTTTGGAATAATGATCATCAAGAATCACTGTTATATCAAATACTTCAGGAAAAATATAAAAATATGCCAGGTGAAACTCTTACTAAATTTTTTAGAAGACAAGTATCAAAACTGAAAACCCTTGATACATATCATTTTAGCCAAAATCAAATTATTTGTATTGTAAAACATAACTTACCTATGAAAATTGAGCAGTCTTTATTATTTTCTAATGCACAAAATATCAAACAAATTATAGATATTTTAAATAATATTGACTCAAATAACCAAAATGTTAATCAAAATTATTTTGAAAGAAAGAAAGAAAATATTTCAGTAAATGCTATTAATTATAAAAAAAGAAAACATAAGACTTTTAATCATTCACAAAGTAAAACAACGAAGAGTGATAATAATGCAGATGTTAAATTAAGTTCTGATACACATCAAATTTCAGAAATTAAGAGTATAGCATCTACTAGTGGATTAAATAAAGGTAAAATAGGGTATAATAAAAATATACCCAAAACAACAGCAAAATTAAATTAAAGAGGGTCTTCGGAAATAGTTCCTCTCCTCAAAGACCCATATTTAAAACGAGGAACAAAAATAAAATTGTAGTTAAACAAATCACCAACATAATATGTTCAGAGGAAGATGATGAACCCAAGTATGCTGTACAAAATTGTCCATTAATTAATATTATGTTTGAAGATTTGCAAATTAGAGCCTTATTAGATAGTGGTAGCCAAATATCTGTAATATCTGAAGAGTTTTATAAAAGGTTGATGGATAAAAATCCACATATTAAAACCTTACCTCTAAAATCAGTACAGATTACCCTAGCTAATAATAAAAGGGCAAAATTAATTCAAAAGCAAATCTGGATCAAACTAACTATTAATCAAACATGTATTTATCATGTATTTTTGATATTAACTGGACTTATTCATGAAATGATATTGGGAGTAGATTTTTTACATCTGAACAAATGTTTGATTGATTTTAAAAATAAGATAGTTCATATAGGTGATGAGGTTTTAAGGATGACATTGTTTCCAAAGTATGATCTATTTGAAATTGATTGTATAATGTCAAATGTACCAGAAACACTTGTAAAATCAAAAATTGCTGAATCAAATTTAATTGATGGCGATAATGTTAATAAATTGCAATCTATTATTAATGAATATAATACAATATTCTCAGAAATACCAGGAGTTATTGAAGGTTTTCAGCAAAGAATAAAATTAATTCATGATCAACCTTTTCAATCCAAATCTTATCCTATTCCTTATCAATATAGAGAAGAAATATATAAACAAATTAATAAAATGCTTGAATGGGAAATCATTTCCAAATGCTCTTCACCATACTGTAATCCAGTTGTAATGGTGAAGAAGAAAGATGGGTCAATGAGATTTTGTTTAGATGCTAGACAACTAAACAAAATTACTGTCCCTGACAGAACTATACCACTGCTCATACACAAATTATTCATGAGATTTGGAAACAAGAAAGTATTTTCTACTTTCGATTTGACCTCAAGCTATTGACATATAGAACTTCATCCCGAAGATCGTCAATATACAGCATTTCGGTATGAAGGATTTACTTACCAATTTAATAGGATGCCATTTGGATTGATCAATAGTGGTGCTGCCTTAATTCGAAGCTTAGATAAAACCTTATCTCCTGATATAAAACAGATTGTGACAATGTATGTAGATGATGTTATAATTGCATCAACTACAATTGAAAAACATCTTCAACATATAAAAATGTTTTTTAAAGAGTGTTCTGACAAAGGAATAAAAATAAATTTTAAGAAAAGCACTTTGGTATCTAATGAAGTGATTTTCTTAGGTCATATTGTTGGTCACAATGGGATTAAACCTCATCCGGATAAGATTAGTGCTATACAGAATTTCCCTAAACTCACAAATAAAAAACAAATAAGATCATTTTTAGGAATTTGTAATTTTTATAATCGTTTCTACCAAAATTTTTCTGATTACATGGAACCGTTGTTAAAACTCATTAGAAAAGATGAGAAATGGAAATGAACTGAGGAACAAGATGATGCATTTGCTAAAATCAAAGCTGGATTTTTAAAGCAAACTATATTAGCTTTTCTTGATTTTAGCAAACTATTTATCTTACAAACAGATAGTAGCAGTTATGGATTAGGCATAACTTTATCTCAAATCCAAGCGGATGAACAGGAGTCCTCTATTTTATTAGCCGACTATTAAAAGGACCTGAATTGAATTATACGGTTACAGAGAAAGAAGCCTTAGCAATAGTGTGGGCTTTTCAAAAATTTCGACAGATGCTTCTCGGATCAGAGGTGATTGTGATAACTGATCATAAAAGCCTCAAATTCTTGAATCACAGCTATTTGACTAATTCCCGATTAGTGAGATGGAGTCTGTTATTACAAGAATTCAATTATACAATTAAATATTGTAAAGGATCCGAGAATGTTGTAGCTGATGCACTAAGTCGAAATCCATGTAAATCAGAACAATTACATTTATCGGTAGATAATGCCTACATTATGAATGTTGACCTGATAGTTGATGAAAATGTAGAGAACGATTTATTAAATATCCATAATTTACAAAATCAAGATAAAAATTTAATGCTGATTATTAAAACATTAAATAAAGAGGAAATTCTGTATACAGCCAGTAATCTTCAATTATATAAAATAGATAATATGGTCTTAAAATATAAAATTAATGATAATTTAAATGAGTGGAGGGTAGTAATACCTTAAATTCTAAAAAACTTCTCAATACAATATATTCATTGTTTATATGGACATTATGGTGTCTATAAAACAGAACAAACAATAAAGAATTGGTTTTATTGGCCTAATATGCATAAAGATATTTTGAATGAAATTCAAAATTGTCAAATATGTTTAAGAGCTAAACCAGTAAATAAAAATTATGTTAGTTCAATGAATTCTATCATTCCACAAAGACCAAATGAGATCTTAGCTATAGACTGGACCTTTACCTCCATTTAATAAAAAAAATTTTTTAGTAGTAGCTTATGATCTCTTCTCTAAATTTGTGTCTGCTTATCCAATACCCCAAGCTAATACTAGATATACTATTAAAGTATTAGAAACCCTTCATTTTGAAAGGATAGGGAAACCTATGATGATCTTAACTGATCATGGCACACCCTTCCTATCCAAAGAATGGAATACATGGGTAAATAAACATCAAATAAAACATGTGCTTACTTCTATAAGAAATCCTCAATCAAACCCATGTGAATGTGTAATGCGGGAACTTGGATGTTTGTTTAGAACTTATTTGAAAGATAATCACAAGGGGTGGGTAAAGCACACACCAGATATGGTAAATTATATAAATTGGAGTGCTAATGAGTCCACTGGATTCGCACCCATTAAATTGCAATTAAAATAAAATATACCAATATTATTTAAATATTATAAACCACCAATCCCTAATTTAACCATAAACATTGAAAAGGATAGAAAAGAAGCTTTAGAAAGAATGATACAAATGGCTCAAAAGCATCATAAAAATACATACAAGTCAAACTATCAATTCAAAGTAGGTGACAAAGTATTTTTAAAGACACCACATGTTAGTAATCCACAAAATTTTATTTTTCATAAATTTTGTAATAGCTATGAAGGACCATTTACCATTATAAAGAAAGCTGGACCAAATGCATAATGGTTGGATTGTGATGGTGAGATACGAGGTACTTGTAATGCTCGTATATTAAAGCCCTATCGAGGAAAAATATAATAATTGTCTTAAATAAACAATTACCATAAGTTATGTAATACCTAAATTATGTAATAATTATTAGGATTATAGGGAGAAAATGTAAAGGATTAAGGTATGAAAGAGAAGGAAATACTATATATAATTGTGTCTAACTAAGATAGATCATATCATTAATATGGAAACAGAAGACTGGTTACTTATAGGTTGGCAAGTTCACAAATGAATTCCAACTAATATATTTATTGGATGCTAAACATAATCTAGTAAGTCTCAAAAATTAAAGAGCAGGATTGGCACCTTTAAATAAGTTTATGTATATTCATTTATTGGATGTCAGTGATAGTCTAGTAAGTCTCAATAAGGAGCAGGATTGGCATTTTAAATCGATTTATACATAAAACGCTTAAGAACTAATTAAAACTTAGTTATAAAATAATCAGGTTTTCTACCATATAATTATTTTGATATACCATTTCAAATACTTAGTACATTAATAAGGATACATTATATAGAAATTAATTGAAAGAAGTGAATAAAAAGAAAGTAATCTATATAATGATTTTTGCATAATAAAGTATTACATTATTTAACTTTAATAGGTAATAAGTTTAAAATAAAGTAGTCAGTACATTTAATCTATGATTTGATCAAAACAAATTATATGAGATGTACCATATTTAAGTCATTATAAGAAAAAAGAACCCAATTGCCCATAAAACAATTTAATTATTATTAAATATAATAATTAATAAAAAAAATTTCTCTAATAATTGATGAAGAATTTAAAATCTTAAGTCGAGGGGAAAATAAAAAAATATATGTATGAATTGTAATGATGCATAAATGATAATAAAGATGAAGAATTAAAATAAAATGTTAGTTTATTTTAATTTTCTTAGTCGAGGGGAAATGTAGGAGTATATATATACTCATACATACATATAATCAATATGTATACATTATATTGATATTCTTATTATATTTATGAAAATAAATATATAATTTAGTAAGTGTTTTTCATTCTTTAAAATGAAAAAAACATTGAAAAAAAGTGGTTGACAAGGTAATGAATGACCTCTGGGTTCACATAGTTTATCGAATTAAAGGAAATGAAATTAACTTAGTGTTTTAATATCAAATTGTATTGTAACAATGTAGAATGTGTATGCTTCTGCAAGCTCATGCAGCTCGATATAAAAAATAATGATTCTATTTTTGTCAGCTATATTCTCATAAAAACTTATACTATGTTCGATTTAAAAGAACAGTGTAAGATAAAATCTATATTTTGAATGATTTAATATTTATTAGAAGAAATTTCTAATATTTGTTTAAAGAAAGTAATTTGAATATATTTTCGTGTTCTATAAAAATTGTTCGAATTACATGTTCTAAAATGTAAACTTCATTTTAAAAAAGAACATGTTTATAAAAACTTCAACTAGATTTAATGTACTTTACATTATAAGGAAAATGCAGAGTGAGTAGAACACTTATTTATCATAGGATATATAAAATGCACTTGCCTAGTCAAATATATATGTGTGAATAACATCTTTTGCTGAATGCCTTAAAATTATATAAAAGTTCGATCTTCAAAATGGAATTATAATTGTTAATAAAGAAACTGTGTATTAAGAAGATGAAATCTACATACAAAGAGGAAACTAAATGTCAACTTGGGATGTCCTATTATTCTCTTTAATGTCTAACATTGAAGGAATTAAAAATTGCGTCTTCGAAGGAGTTTTATTCATGAATACCAGGAACATCTGAGACTATTGTATTGACTTCTATAAATACCATTTAAGTTTTTTAAAAATTATAATTGGGAAAGATTAATTTCATTTCCTTTATTATGGTATTCATTTTACTAAAGAAATGAATAATAAGAGAGAAATAATAATTTAAAATATTTTTATTTATATTTCTGATTAATAAAGATTTAAATATAGGTTAAGAAATATTAATATGGGAAAGGGATAAAGTGAACTTGGAGGTAAGAGATTAAATTACTTTTAAATTCACAGACTATTATGTTCTATGACATGACACTACATTGTTTATACTAATCCAAATAGTCTAATAACCATAATGTATGATAAGTGAATAAATGACTAACATTGATATGAAATATATATTTTTATATTAATAAACATAAATTACGTACAATCATTTTAACGAATGAAAATATTATATATAAATGATTGGATTATTATTTGTATAATCTAATTGTTATAGAATAGTATTAATGTAGAAGTCTTAATATTTGGATACTTATATTTTATATACGTTATAAAATCATGTAGTGTTATAAGTTAGAAAGTATATCTACCATAAGTAAATAGAATATTTATATTTTTTTAATATAAGGAAGTAGATATATAAATAATTTTTATATATTGTAAAATTTAAGTTATTTATTTGTTAAATAAATAATTTATATGTTTTTATATTAAATTAAATGAAGTCTTCAATTTTGTTTTATTTAATTTAAAGAGTTAGTGAGATTGGTTATTAATATTACTTTAGAATATTGATGGGAACCCCTAAAGAGAGTAAATTGTTAAACCTCCCTGAGTTCGAAATCTGAGCATAACGGTAAAGTTAATTAAAGTGAAAATTGATTTGAGGTGGTTTAGATATAATAATTTATTAATAATAAATTAGTTACTGGGAACAAATATAGTTTTATATCAAAATTAAATCACATTATTTGTGGCATCCTATATGAAGATCTCAAATCTGACTATAGTGAGATGTGACTGCCTTAACTTATCTTGTTGAGAGGGTTCATACTGTTACAATATCTTTAGGGAGATACTGTATTGGGGAAATATAGTGAATAGTTCATCACAGTTATCTGGGGCTCTTATCATAGTTCTGTTTATTCGGGGCAAATCCATAATCTGCATTGTCTCTCCCATTGAAAATTTTAATGATTAAAAAATGAATATTAAATTCATATCATTAATGGGTGTGAACCAAAAATTGGTTACTCGCAGGTTTGATGATGACTATGTGTTCATCACTGGTGAAATTAAAAGGGAAGAATAAATTTTATACGTTAAATAGGGAATATACCATTACAAATTTAATCCATCAATAAAAATTAATTGGTTGGTTAATATAATTTTTGTGAAAATGTACCCTTTTTTTTTTTGATGAAATGGGTGTTTGAAATGTCATACTATCATGTCTTTTGGGGGGGGGGGAGGTGTTAATTAGATATTATATAATTGTTTTTTTTTTTAAATATTTTTTTTTTAGTCTTAATTTCTTTATTCTATCCAATTCCTGTTTCATCAAGGCAGTATGTGTGGCCTTATATTTATGATCCCAATAAAACTAGTTATTTATAACTAGGGGAAGCCCATGGTTTGCTTAAGGTTATTTATAATAAGCTAATTTATTTATTTGTTTCCCTCTTGTTCACAGTAATAAACTATAGAGTTAGATTTGTGCATGACAGCTATATAGAATAAGGGGGGTATTTAGTGTATGGGCATTTAGATGGTGATGATGATGGTGATTCTGGATTGGCACAAAGAGGATATTCTTTAAAGTCCATGCTCTACATTTTATGTAGTTTTAGTATATCTTAGAAACTAAATTTATAGTTGCCCAGTACATTAAAGGCCTAAATTCAGTCACCTGATTGAGTGTTATTTATTTTTATTGTTAATCATTCATGATGATGAATGAGTGTTGCTTATACTTATTTATAATGCTAATGAATTGATGATTAATGATACTGATTGTTATTGTAGTGAGTTAACTGGGATGATCTCTCAGGGTGATCCATCATGCTCATTCCTTTGATATTAAACTTTATATATATTTTTTTATTTGAGGATAAACAAACATGGTTTAAATCCTGATTTTCCATAGAGTTAAAAATGCTACCCAATTGAGGATCATTGATGATCACATACTGGCGTTTATCACCTCATGTATGGCCTCATTATTTCCCCATAGTGTTACAATATATTTATATTATAATATTAAAAAAAAATCCTTTACAAGTGCTTATAAAAGCTATTCTTGTTACCAGTAAGAACTGCTTCCACTTTGTCTTAACGAAGTTTTAAAATTTGTTTTCTAAAAAATAAATATTTTAAAATAAAAATCTGCTTGCAGTCATGCAGTTTTTTGGTGTAAAATAAATATGTTACAAATATATTGCATAAATAAGTTTAAATATATATAAAAAAAAATATTACAAATTTTCATTTTGAAAAGACAAAATTGAAAAATTGTTCTGAGAACAAATAATCCACCAATCAAAAATTGGCACTTCTATTGAGATTAAACAGGTGTATGTTCAGCTTTTTGATATGCAAATTAATATTCTAATTTTTTTAAAAATCCATATGATGCTAATATTTCCAGATTTTTTTTAACTAATAATTTTACTAACGATTCTTCTGCAAAAAAAAAAAAAAACTGTCAACAATAATCTAATGTTATATATAGATAGGCTTAAAATAGTGAAGAAAAGCAATAGCTATACCATTATAATACATATCAAAGGAAGTGATTTAATAGTTACTAAATCATAATATGTTGAATAATGAATGCTGTTATAGTAAATGAGAGACACCATCATGAATCATCCAACAATATGATAATAACAAAGTGGTAACCACTTTGAAATTTAGCTTTCTTAATTTATTTAGAAGATTGTCTTGAACAATTAGAATAAATAATTGGATTGATTTATTCTCACATCTACTATAATTGATTAATTCAATCTTCTTAATATATAAAGCTAACTAAATTTGAAAATAGTTATTACTATCTTATCATTATATTGTCACATGACTAGCAGGAGGGGTCTCATTTAATGTAACAGCATTTACTATTTAAAATAATTTATTTAACATTATATATATATATATGCGCACGCGCGTGTGTGAGTAGAGATATAGGGAGCTTTTCTTTTTAGAAATTTCAAAAGGAAAACTAGGTCTGCTTCAAAATATTGAAAAGCATGGAAAAGACAAAAGAAAAACTGAAACAGTATCAATATGTCTTAGAAATGCATAAAGATAAAAAATAGACGTGAAATCTTTCTCGTGTTTACAAAGCCAATGACAACTTAATGAAAATAAGCAACATTCTCTAAAGGTGATAAATACCAATATGATTACCCAAGACATAAATGGAGATGCAATTTTGAATTACTTATAAATATTGGTTAATAAATTTTAAAAAAATCAATATGCAATATTATAATTGTACATTGGTAAAAGACATGTAACTCTCATATTGGATATTTAGTTTAATTAGAGGAATTACAATAAAAGAATAGGTTTTCAAAATTATTTGAACCTAGTCCAGATATTATTTTTATACTGTCAATTAAAATAAATCTGAAGGTTGATGCAACCCCAGTTTTATGTAAATCTATAAAAAAATTCACTTTGTGTAAAAACAAAGAAATATAGATAATGTTCATGGAATGGTGGAAAAGAAGTGTTATTTTTGTAAATATTCAGAATGGGCCACATTAATAATAGTTATCTCCAAACCATATCACTATATGCATTTATGAAGTGACTATCAGATTAATAAAAACATAAAAAGAAAACACATTCATTGCCTAGAGGTTGCAGCACAATTGTAAAACCAGATCTGCAATCAGTATTCCACTATATCCAAATTGATTTTAAAGTTCTTTAATTTTGATTATATTCATTGGATTATTTCAGTGCACCATATTACCATTTAATATCATTATGGATCTTAATATTTTTTACAAAAATGCTATTTCATATTTTGATAATAATTTCATTACTAGAAAAGCAGAATTTCATTTAAAACAAAATGTTATGAAAATATGTTAGATTAAATGAATTCAGAGCTGAGATGAATTATTATAGCAATTAATCTCAGAAAAAGGATAACTACGTCTTTAAAGCATACCATGGGAGTAATATTTTCTGGATGTAGATTTACTATATAATGGGGGAAAGTAGCAGCAAGGATTAAATCAGAAAAGTAATTCAAATTAATTAAAGAACTGCTCAACTCCAATTAAGCTATTGCTACATTAGAATAACAAATTGGGAGTAATTTTAATGACAGATTCTTCAGTACATGGAATTGACAGTTTTTTCATACACTAACATATAAAGGAGAAAGAGCAATAGGGTCTGCCTTTAGAGTACTGTCTACTTAAATCAGGAGGATTTGGCCATCATAATAGGAGTAAAAAAAATATTCAATAGTTATATGAAAAATTGTTAAAATAATAATTGGTCACAAATTACTTTTAGACATTTTTTTTAAAGATTTTTTGTTAAGATTATTTAATCCCTTATTGTAAGACATTGATTTTAATTTGATTCATAAGCAAGGAAGTTTATACTCAATGCTGATATATTATCAAGGATAACAGATGGGTGTAAACTTCATCCATGAGGATTGAGCTGGCCTATCATTTACTCCAATAACCTCTCCAAGTTATTCTGGAATGTGCTCTAAAGGATAATAGATGGGTGTAAACTTCACTCATGAGGTTTGAGCAAATCTGGCTTACCTGTTATTCCATAAATCTCTTCAATTATTTTGTAATGTGCTTTACATTTTTTATAGCACAAGAATGAATTCTTTTTGGCAATTGAGTCATTATTTTTCCCAATGGAAGAAATTAAAGTTATGGAGCTGATTCAAGATGATGTACAGTCAGAAGTTCACAGATATGAATGATGATTGAATTATATTAAGAAATTATATCAAGAAATGTGAAAAGAAAGTTATAAACCTTTGATAATGGGTATACGTGTTTCAAGAGTATGGTGTATTCATTTTATTGTATTTAGGAATATAATATGTATGATTTGCATTATTGGTAAACAAGTTTTGTAGAACATATGGTTAAAGAAATAAATAGCAATAATTTATATGTAGAAATACATGGTTCGACTTTTATGAAAACAAATTTCAGATCCAAAGAAACCAGTGAATCAACAATATACAATAACTCATATTGTTAACAGCAGCAGACAATCATACCAAAAATACCTTCAACTGAAATATTCATGAAAGAAGAGTCAACAACTCCTGTAATGAATGAGCAACAAAAGGCTTCTTTAAAATCAGAAATTAAGGACCATTAGATGGAATTTTTATGCTAATGGATAAATAGCAATAGATATGCTACAATCTCTCAGTTGTGAAGAGATATATTATATTTTTCTGTTAATAATCATTTTTAGAATTTTTTTACAAATTGGTGTGTGTTTGTAGGCATAATATATTTGTATGATTAAAACTATGAATTCTATTGAAACAATAATGTTTATGGATAACAAACATATGAGAACAATAATATTTTTAATTAATAATAGCATTTATCAAATAAGTTTTTTTATTTAGATTGTTTTTTAGGTAACATCTAGATTGTAGAAACAAGCTTTTATACCCTACAGGCCAATCCCAAACAATGGTGGAAAGTTTAACTGCCAATGATAATAAATTATAAAACTTCTGAATCCAATCTGGTAGAAGATTAAGATATAAAAGGATCAAACAGACACCAAATCAAACAAGGAATCATTTAATCCTATTCCTCGTAAACTAAACAACTAGTTTACATTACAAAGTTTAATTATTCATATATTTGACCTTCAATTTAAATAGAGTCTAGGGGGAAATTAAATCATTTTTTTGCCATAATTATAATTAAAATTAATTTTAGACTTGACTAAATTAAAACCAACAAGTCTATTTAAAAAGAAAAGCTTACCTTTTTTTTTTTCAAAAATAAAATTGCATAATTTTTTAACTAGAATAACATTTTTTTTCTTGTTTTCTGTAACATAATTCTAAATCATTCTAAAAGCATGATATAATTATAAAAATATAAAATATTTTATATTTATTATTGAAAACATCTTTCAAAATAAAGAAAATCATTCTGAAACAAAAAAATTATTTTTTGAAATAGTGTTTCTGCTTTAGAAATACAACAAGTACCATTCTTTAATGTAATTTGACCTCTGCAATTCATTTTTGCAATGCACTGTGGCTTCTTTTTTATTATTTGTACCATTTCTGCTCATAGGCATTTACATTCTATTAACAGATGCCTAATATTTTATATGCCTTCCTTACATAACTTGCAGACTAAATCACCAATATTTTTTCATTTATGTGTATATTCTCTTGTTGCTAAAGATCCTGATTGAGCCTTAAACAGTAAACTACTTTCCTTCCTATTATCATAAATTAACTC
The DNA here is from genome assembly GCA_028023455.1 of Epiperipatus broadwayi. Taxonomy (NCBI): domain Eukaryota; kingdom Metazoa; phylum Onychophora; class Udeonychophora; order Euonychophora; family Peripatidae; genus Epiperipatus; species Epiperipatus broadwayi. The sequence continues at coordinate 5,965,442 of JAQFVV010000011.1, forward strand.
ACACCCAAAATTCTGTTTACTTCTAACTCTTTATTCTCCCTACTAGTTCTCAAACTCCCTATTCTTTATTAATGCATCTACTTCTATCCCATTCCTTGCAACTATTAAACTCAACAATTTTTCTAACACAATCATCCCACCTTTTGTATAAGTATACTGACACAAATTCTTTATCCAAATCTTCTGCATACTGTACTACCTTTCCCACCCATCAGGTTTCCTGCTCTTTATTCATAACCCAATTAAATACTATTTGGGCTATTTTCTTATTATTCATAAACCACAATCTACTGAACATATTTATTCTGCTTTTTGCATTTATCATATAAAAACTTGACCATCCCATTTCTCCTTGAATTGCCTCCTTTGCTTCCACAAATCTGCATCTAATACATATTTTCTACTTATCTTTGTATATTTTCTAATACTCCTTTACTGACACATAACACTTTCTTACTATAAGTTAACACTGCTTTATTCCATACCATTCTGGGTATATCATTATTATTATGTGAAAACACTGTTAATTTCATTATCAGTCTGTTTCTTTTCTTTGCTTCATTTATCAATTTTTTCTCCTTTTCATCCAAGCAATTTCTCTGATTTACTTAAGACAATTTCCAAATAGTTATATCTATTCACCACACTTAACTTTATATTCCCCAATAAAAAATCTTTCTCTTCTCTTCCCCCAGTATTAATCATTACTTTTGATTTTTTTTCACTAAATTTAATCCCGATCTCTTTACCCACTCTTACACATGTCTTCAGCATAACTTTTATATCTTCCCTCTTTTCTGTGCACAAGAAAACATTATCTGCAAATAAAAGACTTGATAGTGTATACAGTCTCTTGCTACCTATTAATGGTATCTCTATCCCTAATTCTAATCTTCTCTCAAATACAACAAAAACAAAATAGGTGACAGAGGGCATCCTTGTCTTAGTCCCACCCCATTTTTAATGTCAACTGATTCTATATTTTGTAACTGGTATGTATAGTAATTATTTTCATACAATCTGTTAATAAGATCTACTAAAGCTCCATCCATTCTGAAATTTACTAAACTTACCCTTAATCTATTTCTATTTACCCTATCATTTGCCTTTTTTATATCTATAAAACCATATATAACTATACCTGTATTTCTACTCATATCTGTAAGTTGTGTAACTACAAATAAACTATCTTTTATATGCCTATCTGATCAAAAGCCTCCTTGAATTTCTCCCACTGTATTATTTTCTTCTATCCATTTTGCTACCCTTCCAACCACCATATATGTGAAAACTTTATATAACACTGATGTAATCATTATCGGTCTATAATTGCTTAACTTTTTGTGATCCTTACCCTTCCCTTTAAATAGTAGCCTTACTCTCGTATTATTCCAACTATTTGGAAATTCTGTCTTCTATGCCATCTTATTAAAACATGATAATAGGTTTAACTTTGTCCTATTTTCTAAATTCATTACCATCTCTGCTTCCCATCCATCTACATTTTTTGTTTTTATACTTTTCAACTTTTCCCCTGCCTCATTCAATTTACCTTTTGTAAACCTAATATTTCCATTCTATATATTTTCAGGTTTGTTATCACTCTGTCCTTCATGTTTAACATCTTTTCTATATGCATTACATAATTATTTAAGATTGTCTCTAATTCTTCTCTAGAGCTGCACTCTATTCCCTTATCATCTAGTAATACTATTTCTCCCCTACATTCCTCCTTTTTAATGTCTTTCAAATTTTTTTACTCCTATCTCTTCCACTTTTATTAATATCATCCAACAATTTACTATTTAATTTCATTTCTCTATTTTTTTTGACATACCTTTTATACCACTACCCCTTTTTTCATTTCTATTTATACTCTGCCATACCAAGTCTTCCAGTATACGTTTTTCTTCTCTTAGATGTGTTTCCACTATTGCTAGTACCTCGAGCTCTTCATTTGTAACTGCTTTGTTTAATTGCAACCACTTTTCTGGTCTCTTACCACCATGCACATTCAGATATTCAATTTTAACAATACTCTTTTATAAATTCTTATGACTCTTTCTTCTCCATTACATTTGTAAGTAACTTGCTCACAATTAATTTTACAGACCTATTCCCTCTCAACATCTACATTAATATCGAAATCAGCTACCCTTTGTTTATTTCTTATACCCCCTTTTTTTTTCTTTTTGACAATATTGCAATTTAAACCCCCACCCCTCTTTATAAATTTTCTGAACTATAATTAGATGTGATATGTTGGACTATTTTCATCATTTATGAATGAATGTTGAATGTATAGAAAATTTTAAACTTTATTTAAACTTTCCAAATACAAACAACTTGTTAGTAGTAACACACAAATAGACAATACAGGTTAGTAATTACTAACAAATTGTTTGTATTTGGAAAGTTTAAATAAAGTTTAAAATTTTCTATACATTCAACATTCATTCATAAATGATGGAAATAGTCCAGCATATCACATCTAATAATATACCAACCATTCCTACTTTTCCTTTAATCTTACTCAAATTACTAATCAATTCTATGTACTCATCCATTACTCTCCAATGGTTCGTAACATCACTAATTCTAGCTCCAAGCAAACATATTTTACATATCTGTTTCTATTTTCCCTTGCAATTACATCTCCATATCCTCTAATTAGCGAATCTTCTATCAATACTGTCTCATTGTTTACTTCATCCATAATATTTGCTTCCATCTTTTGGACTTCCTTATCTACTTTTTCCTTATCATTTCTATTCAATAATTCCTTTATCTGCTCACATTTCTTCTCTAAAAATTTTAGTTCTTCTTCTACATCTGTTACCTCTTCCTCTATTCTACTTATTCTTTGGCTAACCATCTCCCTTGCACTACTTATTTTATCATCCATATCTTTTGTCACTGCATTAAAACATACTCTATTCTATTTTCCTCAACTACATTTTGCTTCATTTCTCCTGAATTTCTCTTTAAACTATCTACACTTAGAAACCATTTTTTCACCTCTTTATCACATTTACACATCTACATGACCATACACCTGTTACATCTTCCCTAGTCTTATTTAAGCATTTCAAATGATAAAACTCATCATATATGGTACACTCTACCAGAGCATGCCTTATTTCTTTCTAACCATTATATATACATTATGGGATACAATTGCAATCCATATTTTTTATTTTTCAAATCCCCTATTCTATATTTAATTTCATGCTTTCTCTTCTACTCTTTAAACTTCTTTATAACAAAAGAAGAAAAACTTTTCTTTCTATCTATGGTGATCGATAAACATGTTTCTAATCTTTTGCCTCAAAAACATTATCATCTTTCTCAAATAAAGCACTCTCTTTCTTAAATAAAAAATTCTTTAATAGCTAACCTAATAAAAAAAAAAAAAAACCCGATCTTATGTATAACTTAGTTTTAAAGCTATTTACAGCAACACACACACACACAAATATTTTTTTTCCTTTTCTATTTAAGATGATGTAACAAAATACTTCCCAAATATTATTATTATTCCCTATTTTTCCAAATCTAATTAAATCTCTCTCTTTTCACTCCAATTTTTTTTTCACTTCCACTCAGTAAAAAAACTTAATAGCAACAAATTTTTTCCAGGTAATATTAAAAATATACATATATAAACTTTCATCTCATCATGAAATGGGTAGAATATTTTTATCAAGAATTATATAGTAATAAAGAACAAGTACCTCTTATATGTATTACATCTTCCGAATTGCCCAGAATTTTAAATGAAGAAGTGAGACATACAATTAAATGTATGAAGAAAGGAAAGGCTCCAGGTAATGATGGAATTATAATTGTTATATTAAAAGAAGCAGGTGAAGGAATATAAATTTTTTTAGCAAAGTTATATACCAAACGTCTAAATGATAAAGACGGACCAGGTGATTGGAAGAATACAGTATTAAGATTAATATTTAAAAAATAAAGAAGATATTAGAAATTACAGACCTATCAGCCATTTATCAGTTTTGTACAATTTTTGTACCAAGATAATTACAACTTGTCTACAGAAAAGCTGGATTTAAAAGTGGTTTTAGTACAGTAGATTATATCCAGGTATTGAGAGAAGTTATAGAAAGGACAAATGAATATGAGTTGTCATTATGCTTTGGATTTGTAGATTATGAAAAGGCATTTGATTCTATAAACATTTTTTCAGTGATTAAAGCATTGGATCATCAAGGTATAGATTCAGGATATTGTCATATTTTAAAGAATATTTATAAAAATGCAACAGTATCAATTAGATTACATAATGATACTAGATTACATTCAAATATCAGCCTTTCAAGCTAATTGAGCACGTACCTTTTGAGAGTGTTAAATAAATGAATACTTTCCTCTTCCATCCAAGATATAGTATTTATGCAGGAATAAAAAGGATCCTCATTCCTACGACTCAAATTCTTTTATATGAGCAAATCTGAAGTACTGTTGAGGAGAGCATGAGTAGAATTCTCACTTTAAATTACTATTTACGATGTTTTTTGACTGAATGACGTCGGTGAAATTACTTAGAATCGCATGCTGAATTAGCTTGAAAGGCTGATATTTGAATGTAATATAATTGTAAACATGGTGCTAGATAAAATAATTGCTTATTTACTCATAATGATACTAGGAAAGTCAACATTGAGAAGGGTATAAGACATGGTGACTCTATATCTTCAAAACGTTTTACAGCAGTGCTGCAAAAAGTATTTTGTGGATTAAAATGGGAAGCTAAAGGAGTGAAAGTAAATGGAAATTATTTAAATCATTTAGATTTTGCAGATGATGTAGTTGTTTTTGCAAATAATGCTTTAGAGCTGCAGGAAATGTTGCAGGAGTTATCAGATGAAAGTAGGACTAAAGATAAATGTTAAAAAGACTAAAGTAATGTTTAATGGCTTTTTTCAAAATATGAAAATAAAGATTGATTATGATGAGTTAGAAGTTAAAAACTACAAATACCTTGGTCAGATTATTACTACACATGGAAACATAATGGATGAAATTAATCATAGAATTAAACTTGGTTGAAGTCCTTTTGGTAGAAATAACTTAATATTAATTGTGTTTGAAAAGGGAGGTTTTTAATATATGTGTTTTACCAGTAATTAGTTATGGATCTGAGACTTGGACACTTAATTGAAGAGCAATACGGAGACTTTAGACCACTCAAAGAAATATGGAGAGATGCATGTTAGGAATAACAAGAAGAGATTGAAAACACAAACATGAGTAAGAGAACAAACAGGTGTTACTGACTCATTAAAAGAATGAAAAGACAAGTGTGGTTGGGCTAGACATATTGCTAAAAGAGATGATAATAGGTGGACAATTGAAATCTAAACTGGTTTCCAAGACATTGTAAAAGACCCAGAAAGAAACCACATGTGAGATGGATGGATGAAATAAAGGGTGCAGGAGTGATGTGGAGAAGAGAGACTAGAGATCAGAAAAGATGGATTGAACTTGGAGAAACCTTCAGCCTGCAATGAATTGATAATGTTTGACGATTATGATGATGATTATGGATGATTTTCAAATTACAATGTTAAATATTGTCTTTTTTTTATCTTTGCAAGAATATATGATTGAGGCATTGTATAAAAAATAGTAGTATTAACATGGGGATTCGAAGATGCAGAGTAATCTCGCTTATAAATGAAATGTTAATTTCTGAATAAGTTATTTGAATAAATATAATTATATGTGATCATTAGAATAATTACATTTATGAATAACTGAAAAGGGATTTAAATTCAGACTTTCACGTTCCTCACAGCCATCCACTCCATCTCATACAGCGGATATACAAGACCACACATGTGGAAAAGATAAATAATCTCCAATATACGTATTTCACGCTGCCCCAGCACTCATTCCTTGGTCTCCTATCATTATTGGAGATCATTTATCTTTTTCACATATATGTGGTACATGTGTTTCAGTTGTATGAGATGGAGTGGATAGTTATAGCGAGCTTGATAATCTGAGTTCAAATTTTCTTCTAAATTACATCAATTTTAGTATAGATATTACAGTAGACTTATATTTATTTACGAATAATGAAAAGTGTTTTTTATATTTTCCAAAAATAAAATTAAATGATTTTCTATTTTAGCTAAATACAATTATTGTACTTTGTAAATACTGTTTATTACTTTACAAGTGAAATTTGCCCTTCTTATTCTGTACTTTTAAAAATATGCATTCACCTGCTGAATCATATTGATTATTTTCAATTTCATCTTGAAAAACATGATGTTAAAATTCTATTAGAAAAAATTAGACCTTAATGGTTTATTTCACTTTATATTCAAAATTAACAAAGAGAAAGATATAGTAGATTGATAATAAAAGTAAACAAATGTAAAACTTTTTAGTTAGATCTCTCCCGCAGTGTTTCTGTCTCTTTCTCTCTTTACATATAGCTATATAGAGAGAGCAAAATGTAAAAAAAATATAGTCCACTATAAAGCAGACTTCTCCAAGAAGTTTGTTGAAGCATTTCTCTTATGGATATCTTACTGCAGAAAGATGAATATGGATGGGTTCTCACTTGTCAATTAATAATTGTATTATATGATTGCTTGTAACCTGAAAAAATTTCCAAGTTTCACTAAGTTTAGATTAAAACACCAAATCAAGGTCATGTGAGGCAGGTGTTTTAATTCACCATAAAGTGGTTTTAAATATACATTTATTAATTGAATCTCATTAACATTAATCAGTAGGCATAACTGATATTTTTTTAGATTAATCAAAGTTTCAGTTATGAAAAGAATAAGCAAATATTATTTAAACATTTGATTTTAATTGCTAAGTAAAATTTATAGTACAATGAGTATTTATCTTTTAAAAAACAACTTTAAAGCTGAATAAAAAAGTTTATAAAAGAATGAATTATATAACAATGTAGAAGTTTTGCAGGTGTCAGTTTTTTTTTTGTTGTTACAATATATCCCACCTCCATAATTTTAAAATCTTTGCTTTTTGAAACAGATTTTTCCTGACATAAGTGGAGATAATTTTTTCTATATGGGCTTTATAAATTAGTTTTATAAATGAAACTTCAATATCTTCATTTTTCTGGTTCTGAGACATTTTTTACTAGGATCACATTGATTGCAGGCTTATGTTATTTTTTGTTTTTCTATTGTTTTTTAAATTAATATGGTGCTATGGCAGTTTATATTTTAATGGCCTTTTTTAATTTTCATCTTTCACTTTCATTTTTATTTGTTTAATTTTTAGGCATATTTGTTGTTTGCAATTTATTCTTATTATCTTTGGTCTGTATCTGATAGCCAAAATGTGTAAAACAAATTAACAAATCCAAATTCTAAGAAATAGGTTTTTTTTTTTTTTGAAAGTGACCACAAACATTTTATGTAAACCAATATTTCATATTAAAAAATATTGTATCTAATTTATTAACATTTTTATATGTCCTGCATTGTTTGATGCAATGTTAGAAAGCAGATTTTGTTGATCATGGGAGTTGTGGCCCTATTTTGGGTGCTTGGATTTCTTATGACCCTCCGAGCAGTAAACATTTCAGTTATTATTTTAATATCTGTTTTGACAGAGTTTGAAATATTTTTAAGGTAAAGTAATATTTCTTTATATATATATATATTATAACAGGTATGTTATATGACACACAATAACATAGTGTGCATGCACATATATATGTGAAAGAAAAGTAGAAATAAACAGAGACAAAAAATTTTAGTATATATTTTCTAGCTTCCTGGAATAATAATCCTAGTAAAAGGTTAAATAATTCTGAATTTAAATAGAATTTTATTATAAATTAAACAATTTAAGAACGTCTAATAAATATTATTTGTAATTCTGATTTTGAAATTAAAAACAAGTATGGTATTATTGAAATCTTTCAATTAATGCTTGTATAGAATTCTCTAAGTAAAACATATAGAGTAGACCACACCTTTGGTAAAATTTCAAAGTTGCTTTCAAATGTAGATTTTTAATTAAAAGTGCTTTTGAATGGATTAAAATTGTTTTTAATCAAGAGAGATAAGAAGAAAGCAGTTTTAAAATGTGTTTTTATCACTTCAGATGACTTATAAAAAGAGTTGATAAGGAGATTAGAACAATCTGTTTTTTTTCTGGCTAATATTTTTGTAAGAGATGACCAGAAGAGTTGACTAGTAGTATTTTTGAGAAGCAGTTTGCAGAATTCACAGCAATTTCTCTGGCCAATTTATTGGCTAATAATATGCAGAGAAGCAGTTGAGAATAAGAATAGCTATCTGCAGACTTGTTTTTCCATAGAAGTTGGTTTTCTAGAGTTAGAGAAGGACCATAAATAATTCAAGACAAGAACAGTAGATCCAGGGATGTGCTACTAGTTCCCTTTGGTCAACTTCTATTGAGTCATTAGCCTGCACAAATGAGAACAAAACAGTTAACTTGCCTGAAGTCAAAGTGGAACCAACAGCAGAACACCCTTACCTGAACTACACCTATCTTGATGGTGACAAGCCAGCCTATCAGCTTGCCCAGAGAAACCATCAGTAGATGAAGAATGAATTATACATATGCTGCTGTGTCTATATGCAGAGAAGCACAGATAAATGTATATAGAGCTTGTGGTGAGTATTTTCTTTGTAAAAATGACATTTTAATAACTGATATATATATATAATGACATTAGCTTAAAATCATTTATTAAAGGGAAAAAAAAGTTTAAATTTCTATTTTTTTTTTCAAAAAAAGATTTCCAAAAATTGTTTAGACTAGAAAAAGAAAAACATTTTAAATTTAAAGATGTTGATAATCAATCAGCAACTACCTGTCAAAAATTAACTATATATATATCTTAAAATTGTTATGAAAGAATTAAATAACAGGATTCCTATTTTTTTATATATATACTTTCAATATCAAATCAATTATGAAAAATAATATTATTATTGTGACAAATTAAAATATATGCCTGCAATTCAATACACACACATTCATGTTAAATATGTTATTATGTATTATAAAAATTAATGTCATTTATTATTTTTACAATTTGAAAGTGACAACTAAAAATGTTTATTTCGCAACAAGTCAAATATGTTCAGAAATTACATGCACACACATGTATGTGTGTACATATAGCAATGATTATCAAATAGGTAATATATGTAGACCATAATAATAACTTGAATTTTGTATATTATTCGTGTAAATCCCAATCTGATAATGTTTATTTTGTGTATTAATCAACATCAGAAGGCTTCTAAATGTATAGCCATATTCTAAAGACCTTAATATCATTTTTTGTTATTGTTATTAATAAATTTGTATTCAACTGTTAAAATTATTTCAGTGACTTGATTTTCAAGTTTTTAGAATATTGTCTGTTCCACACATCATCTTTTGCTCACAATACACTAATAGAACTTGTTTACTGAGCTAGATTCATGCATAATGGTTTTATATATAAATGGGGATTTATTTTTAGTGCTAGGGTATTCCCGTATGATATTTATTTGGTTTTGGAACAATCATTATATTTTTCAAAACCCATGCACTACATTTTATTTAAGTTAACTTTAGTCTTTATTAGAAATTAAGTTTGTAGTTGGCCACTACATTAAAGGTACTAAGTGGCAGAGCATTGATGATGATCAGCATGTTTTAATATCCCAGCATTATTGTTTTGATGATTATGTATTCTAATGTATGAGCACTTAAGATGGTACATCCAAATTATTTTTAAATAATTGCCCAAGCTGGCAAAGACTAAATATTTGGCCTGGTCTATAGGAGACCATTTTAAATCTAGTCACAAGATTGACTGTTGATTTTTATTTTATTATTGATAATTCATGATGATGAATGGGTTATTTCTTTTGAATATGATTAGTATTTACTTTTACTTATTTTAATGCTGGTTGATATATGCTTAATAATACTTGTAGTTGCTCTGATGAGTTAACTGGTCCGATCTCATGCTCTCTTAATAGATAACATTTCTTATATATATATTTTGATATCATTATTTAAAATATATTTTGTTTACTTGGGGATGATGAATTTCCATCACCACACTGCCATCACCTCGATGTTCACCACAGGGATGACTACCTTACAATATCCCCATCCCATTATAATATATATGAATGTCATATATACTAATACAAATGTGTAATAATATATAGCCAATTCATTTTTTAATCAAAGTTTAAATTATACCAGCCAATTAATTTATATGTAACAAACTCTTAACCAACTTTGATGCTACACTAAATAGTCAAGTTCTCCAGGACAATTATTTTATAGCTTACAAACACCACTCATCTATTTGTTATATGATAGATAAAAGTTTACATATTATATTGATTAGGTATTAGAGAGTTATGCATTCAGTTGATGAATTGTATTTGTAAGCTCTGAAATAATTTTTTTGGAGGAGTTGATTACTTAGTATTTTAATATGATGTATAATGTTGGTAAGAGTTTATGTGCGAATTTATTGGTTGATATTTGATTAAGAAGTAGTTTGCTTATATATATATATATTGTGATGATCGCACATGCTGTGATTACACACATATATATTTAATATTAACCCTTTTCCCGCGCTCGACGAGACTCCTCGTCGACATCTAAAATCACTCTAACTCAGTTCGTTTTTATACGATAAAATTCGTTAAATATGTATTGAATTCGTTTTTAAAAGTTCTGTACGATGGTGACATCTTCCGATTTATTTTAGAAGTAAAAAATAAAAAAAAACGCATTTAAACCTAAACAAAGAAGGAACATTATTTGTGATTGGTTCTTAGCATGCTCTCAGCCGAAAAAGACATTCTGATTGGCTGGAAAGAACAAAGAAACTGCCTGATCAAAGAAAATAAAGAAAAACGCTGAGATTTTCATTTCGAATACGATTTAAATTATTATTAAATAATATTTATGGAAATTAAACATAATTTTCAGAGAGAATAATAAAAAAACAAAATTATTTTCGAAAAATATTGAAGATTTAAGTAAATATATTGAAGATGTAGTAAAAAGAAATATTTACTTTTCTATAACGTAAAAGTCGATCTTTTTGTTTACATTATAACTTTTATGTTGCCGATATAGAATATCTTAGAATAAATAAATAGCAATTTATTTTTGAAAGAACTTTCGTTTTCTTCATGACCTGAAAAATTAATTATATACTTTTTATAAACGTATCTGAGTTGAATTTAATATTATAGGCGAATATGTTTTAACAATAGGCTTTGTCTTCAGTTTGTGAGTTGGCCAATTAAAAGATTTGATTTTTATCTGATACAACCAATGATAAAATTAGCGGTTTAAGGGTTAAGTAATATTAAATATTATAGTTTTTTTTTTTTTTTAAATATACAAATAAGTAAAAGAATTAAAACCCATGAAGAAAAAAATGTCTTAATTACTATAATGAGATAAAGAGGGAACGGAATCAAACAAGATTCTTATCTTTTACCCTCCAAAGTTCAGATTTTGGGAAAAATAGAAATATTAAAGTTAGAAATATGAGAGTCAGACGTTTAGTTTAAGATTAAAAATGAAGAAAGGAAATGTAAATAAAATGAAAACCCAAATGATTTTAAGAGGTAATAATTGGGGAATTTTAAATAAAATTATAAGTAAAATTAGAATATGATAAAAGATAAAGATCTGTTCTTCAAAGTACACATTTTGACGAAATGAAATACATATGCGAATGTGTGTATAAAGAGGGAAAAGGTTTATTGCATGTAAAATGAGAATAATTTTAATATAAATGAAGGTAAACACTATGTTATAAAATAGTATGAAATTTAGAAAAAAGTTTTTTATAAGTTATAGAAAACATTTTAAAATTAGAGGTGGGTAAGAAAACCTACAAACAGGTGATCAAGATAAGAAAAGAATTTGAAAAAAATAATAATAAAAGTTTAGTTCACGTGGAGACTTTGGTGAGAGCACTGGTTTTGAGAAGTGGAATAGAACCTAATGGGAAGCAGACATTAAAAGAAAAAAAAAGGAAAGCTGAGTAAAGGACATTTTCATAGAATACTGACAAACTGAATGAATATGAAACCAATCTACAATGCAAGTGAATCTTCAAGAATGGGCGACTAAGGGCCATCATGGTCGCTGGTCGATCCAAACCCACCATGCTCATATGGTCACCTCGCCATGAAACACCTGCCAGTGTAGCAACTGCCTGATGATCCACCTGCCATGCCATTAACACCCTAGTGTTGTGAAGTCACTGTGTGTAGAAGAGGAGACCCCATAAACAAAGAGCCAAAGCCGAAGAATGGCCATCTCTACTAAAGAAGTGGAGGAATTCCTAATGACGGTCGGCAGGACAATAGGTAACATTGAAGAAGAATAAAACCTAGGTAAGGTAAATAAAAATCAATATATAATATGCATGCACATACCTTTTACATTAAAAGCAATTGCAATTTTAAATATTTAATGAGATAGACATTAATTAGACTATTTAACAATACTTGGATTGAACGACTATAAATGGATACCTTATTTTAATAGGTTAAAGAAATTTATAGGTTAATGTAGTATTACATTTAAATGAGTTTAATGTGATTTAAATATTTCATGTAATTTTTTTTTTTGTTGTTTTATTATTATAGTAAATGTTTCATTAATTATTTTATCTGTATCATCTCGTTTCTTCACCATTCCAATAGTTTAATATACCCAGAGGGTTTGGTTATAATTATTACTCCATTTGAGTACTAAGTAACACGTGAGGATAGTTGTACAGTATTACTAATCCCATTAAATTTATAATTTAACTAAGCGCTGTAATTCTTTAATAATCACAGCAGTCGAGAGATGTCTGATCGGGAAAGATAACCTGGGGCAATATCCGTATGGTCACAATTTCGGTCAGATATGGATATAAATTTGTTTATGTCTATATGTTCTCTTTGCTTGCGATAACAGGAGGTGGATGATTTGAATTTAAGAATACTTATTATATATAAATAAGAAGAAAAAAAATGCCATCAATATTGTCATTTCCATTACAATATATATATATATAAACAAAATACACTAGAATAACTTTACAATATTAAAAATGCCTATATAAAATAAAAAAAAGAATTTCTTTGCTATATCCAGCTTACAGCTTCTTCCACCATCTTGAGTAGTAATACAATATTGGATAAGTAGGCACTAGATAGGGATTTTATGCACAAATCTTCTGGCATCCATTGATTACTCTGGTTTATACTGAGTGGCAATACGTATAGAGAGTTTTGCCTGTTCAAATTAATTCTATATAGGTATTTTTAATTTTGTAGAGTTCTTCTAGTGTATTTTGTTTATTATATTTATATCACTTGATATTACACACACACACACACATATATATATATATTAAACTTCTACTCTTACGCATGCACACATGTGCATATATGTTGTAATACGATAAAAAGAAAAATCAAATAATGGCAATGAAATGATATTTGCTCATACTCAGCATCCTGACTTATGGTTAGACAATCATTTATTTGTAAATATAAAAGATTCATAATGTAATTTAGGGCAAACAAAAGTATAATACTGTTGTCATGAAGATGATTATCTGAACTCAGGGCCATATGGTATTATGTATATGTTAATTGTAGATAAATGAATAATAGTCATATTTTCATGTTAATAAAGTGTGTGAATTTTAAAAGTAGTTGTTAGCAGTGTTACTGAGTCATTATTTTATAATATAACCCTTAAGTTCTATCCCATATAATTCTGAAGAGAAATATATAAAATTACACGCACCAAATTCTATTATTTATTAAACCTGGTGTTTTTGGTTACCAAAAGTTTTTGCTGTATAGTGTACAAGAGTTAAATGGACTAAACACATAATCTGTTATTTGAATAAATTCATTGTAATAATTTAATGATTAAGAATTTTACTAATTAATTAGTAATATTAATAGTAAAATGATAGATTTAAAGTAAATATTATCCAATAAACCAAGTAGATTGTTATATCAAATTCAGATTTATTTACAAATATTACATAAATTTAAATTTTTTAACATTTTTTAAATTGTATGTCCATCCAGTTTACATATAAAGGCAAAACTAAGCTAAATATAGACTTCTACACATATATACACACAAACATACATTTTATTAAAATATTTTATTAGTTTTAATTTCTCTTTAAATTAAAAGCTAAATTATTTAACGATGTATAATTCTGTTTGACTTTCCATGTAAGCATTGTAAACATATTGATTATTATTTCTGTATTTAAATTTCCATTTATTATTTCAAACCAAATAATTTTGAGTAGCAAACACATATTAACTATCCTCTTACATATTCTAAATAGAAACTTTTTTGTTAAATCATATTTAATTTTAAAATGTTTTTTTCTTTTTCTTTTGGATTTTTAAACTGCCTGTGGTTTTATTTCTTCAATTAGCAATTATTAATAATGTAGGTCATCTATAGGTAGTTTATTCTAAGTTATTTATCAGTTCTTTAAAAACAATCAGATTTTGTTTCTGAATTAATATCTAAATTAATAATTTTGGCTAATTTGCATAGTATATATATATGTATCCTATTACATTTCTTTCTTTCAACAGTAGATTTCTTTTACCAGTGTTTATATACATATATAGATCAGTCCATATATAGATGGTATGTATAAAATGTCATTTTTAATAGATTATACTATTTGAACTTAAGTTTCCACAAACATTGACTGCAGCACAGAATGGGCTATGTTTGAAACATAAATAGGATCATTAGTGGCAAGCTTAGCTTAGATTTCTGTTAGTATCAGAACTATATTTGACTTTGCAAGCTTTTGAATTAATAGTGTTTTAGTAATTATAGCCATGTCAAGCAATGTTTAGATTAATAAGCTGAAGGATTAAAGATAAATATATTTTTTCTTTTTTAATTATTAACAGTAATGTTAGAACTATAATATAGTTGTTGTTTTTCTATCTTACATTCATTGAAAAAACATAAATAATTTTTTAATGGAAATTTCTTTATTAATCTTTTAAATAACAAAATATTTAAATTAATTTTTATAATATACATGTACACTAAAACAACACTCTTGTTTCTACAAAATAATTTTTTCTCCCCCTCTCTCTCCCTCCCTCCCTCCCTCCCTCTCTCTCTCCCTCCCTCTCTTCCCTCTTTTTCTTTCTTTGCTGTTATATTAATAATTTAAATTTATTTTTGTCTAAAGCTGAAACAAATTAAATAATCTATAAGATAGACTCCTTTTATTTAATTTTAAATCATTTATTTCAAAATAGCAAGAATTTTATTACTTATTTCATTAATATTTAAGGAAATTCTGGATTTTATTTTAGTATTTTTATAAGTATACAAAGATAAGTGTACATTTATTTTTGTTCTTTATATAAATTCAGACACAACCAAAATTACTCATGCACTATGTTATAGGTACAAAACATTTTGTTTTAATATCCATATTGAAACAGATATACTGTTCCACACATATATTCAAAAGATCCCCCCCCCCAATTAAAAAGACTAGCATGATTTGTTGTTAAAAAAAGAAAAGACTTAATAATGTTTAAGGAAAACTAAAAATTTAAAGAAAACAAAGAAATAATGAAAAAAAAAAGATAATTTGTCAAATTAAAAAGAAGTTGATCCTGTTTTTTTTTTTTAAAAAAAAAAAATAAAGCAAAAGGTTTAAAGTTAAAAGAGAATCATTATTTTCTATAATTGAGAAAAAAAGGATAAACCTTCATTATTGATTTTATAATTTTAAATTATGATATAAATATGTCTCTAAGTATTTATTTAAAGCTGGCATTTATTAAAATATTACATTTTTAATTTTTGAAATGATGTTGTTGTACAAAATATAATATTTGCTTGAGGCAAAGTTATCAAATTGAAAAACATGGCTTAATCCTCATGATTCCTTATGTCCCACGAAAAGTAGTGTCAAATCCTTAAGAAGAGAAAAACACTTGGGCTCAAATGAAAGCTGTGTAACAAATCAGATATAGTGAGAGTGCTGCCGAATCAATCCAGAGATCAGGATATAAATAGTTGAGTTTGAAGTTCAGAGGGAATTTTAAAAGGAGTTAAAAAGTAAGAGAAGTGAAAGAGTTAAAAAAGTTAAAATTTTTATCTAAATGTTGCTTAACTGTTTAGTTGACAACTGGTTTTAGTCACCTTCGAATATAATATTTACAGTCACACTGCTAATGATGAAAAAAGAAAGTATTAATAAGGAAATCATAAGGATGGAAGGCTAATTGTAATAGCTTCCTCTCTTTGTCCACAGCCATGAATCTCCAAGACCTGCCTGAGTGAACATCATGGAAAGTAAATAATGCCATCAACTCAAATAAACCGACCTCTTTTTGAAATGCAGTAGTAACCTGAAGTGAAGGAACAAACTGGATAAAATGAAGGTAACAATTTCATGAAATATTCAATACTTATATGTGTTTATAAAAAAAAAAAAAAAAAAACATCTTTCTTAAAATAAATTATGAATAATTATAGCTATGTGAAAATACGTTTTATTAGTGATAAATTATAAATACGTAAATGTCTTAAGTACCTATAATCAAAAGGCATTTTTAATAAGTTAAATCATAAATGATTAACTTCTTATATGCAGATACATCTGAATTAAAATAAAATAAAAATGAATACTTATAACTATTTATATTGCTGATATACAAATAAGTATACCTAGAAGAATTAGAAATTCTGAGCTATTACATATAACTATAACTGAGTAAATTATAAATGAAACTGCTGATCAACTTATGTATAGAAATATATATGTCTGTGACAGACCAAATAACAATATTTATGCTATATATATAGAATAACTAAATAAAAATTATAAAATTCTTACATGCATATTGATTGTGTATGAATAAAATAATGAAACTTATGTGCATAAATGCACATTTATACTTCACTGAATTATGAATAGTCCACAAACCCGGAATTGTTTACATTACCTGTTTACCTACCTATTATAAATTTTGAAAATAATGAGGTACTATATGAAATTACAAATGCTTACATGCATATTGGTTGTGGATGAGTAAAATAATGAGACTTATGTGTATAAATACACATTCATACTTGACTGAATTATAGAAGCTTCACAAATCTGGAATTGCTCATCTTACCTATTTACCTACCTAAAAAGGATATACAGATATGGAACAAATAGTTAAAAATATTCATGCAGTAATGGTAGACGTCTACTTGATAAAAGACCCTTTGAATTCTTCACCCAAGATAAATTAAAATGAGCCTTCATTTGAAATGAAGGATGAACTTTATTAGAAGGACTTGCAAATGAATTATTGATAAATAAAGTGCTTCTAAACTTCTCATAATTGAACTGAAAATGAATCTTCACATGGATATGAATGAACTTTATTAGAAGGACTTGCAAAAGAATTATTGATAAATAAAGTGCTTCTAAACTTCTCATAATTGAACTGAAAATGAATCTTCACATGGATATGAATGAACTTTATTAGAGGGACTTGCAAAAGAATTATTGATAAAGTGCTTCTAAACTTATTCTCATAATTGAAGTGAACATGAATCTTCACTTGGATATGAATGAACTATTGCAAATGAATTATTGATAAATAAGTGCTTCTATACTTCTTCTCATAATTGAACTGAAAATGAATCTTCACATGGATATGAATGAACTTTATTGGAAGGACTTGCAGATGAATTGTTGTTAAATAAGATTGTTGTTACTTAAAATTAATTTTAGTTGTTCAGTTCTATTTTTGCATCACTTGTCATTCATTGCACTTGTTCACGAGAATTTCATGCCTCCTGAGCTATGTCGGGCATAACTAGACCTAGGTAAGTCAAGTTGTAGTGAGATGGAACTCTAGTGGTGCCATTTGGAAAACCAAACAGAAATTTTTATATGCTTCCAGTCTCTATGGTGCTACATCCTCTGCTGAGCAGGAAATATTGTTGTAGGGGGGATAACATCTGCATTGGGGAATGCCAATAAATAGTTGCTTCCTGCAACATGCTCATCAGGAAATTGTGACAACCGAGGTAATAAAGGGGTTGTATGATGGTCCAGTTACATTTGTCACCCTATTATGAGGCCTGATCTAGCTAGCTTATCCATAGGCATAAAACAGCTAGAAATGAGTAATAAATAAAAAAGAAAGTAAATGGAAAAGGCATAAGCAAATCATGATTCTGTGAAATGAACAGTGCATTTGATGCAGTGATGTGATTTATTCAAAAAGAGTGAAAAAAAGAGAGAACATAAAAATGAATGGCATAAATGGTAGATAAAGAATAAAACAGGCATGTCAAAGAAGATGGAGTTAAATCATGATGTGGATGGAGAGAGAAGCTTATCAAAATTGAAGTAAAAAGTACAAATAAAAAAAATATTGATGATAACCAGATCAAAAAACAAAAAAGATGATGGATACAGAAAGTATAGAGAATCTTCCTGAGGAAGAAGATAAACAAGAAGTCAAAGCAGATGATCAAAAGCAATCACAGAAAACAGGAGACATCCATGTTAGCCCAGTTAATGGAAATGATAAAAGAAAATAACAAAGAACAGAGAGAAGACAACAAGAAAAGAGAGGAACAGAGAGAAGAATTCAACAAGAAAAGAGAGGAAGATAAAAAAGAACAGAGAACAGTGAGAAGAAGACAACAAGAAAAGAGAGGAAACAGAAAAGAAGACAACAAGAAAAGAGGAAGATAAAAAGGAACATAGAGAACAGAGAGAAGTAGATAAAACAGACAGAACAGAGAGAAGAAGACAAAAGAAAATTGAAAGAAAAAATCAGAGAAATAACCGAAAGCCAAAATGAAAAATTCAACCAGTTAATAAATGAAATGACTAACAAAATATTAAAAATTAAGGAGGAAGTGATGGAGGAAGTAAAAGGCTCACTAATAGAGCAAGAAGTCAAAATGACTCAGATCTGTGAGGCCATGGATACAAAAATAATAACAATTTTTAGAATCCATGCAGGAGAAGGTGGATATATTGACCACCCAGATGAAAGAGATGGAAATAAAAAATAGCAATATATTGCCTAAACAAGGAAAGGCAGAAACAGTCCCAAAAGAAAGTCAAAAAGTGAATTATCAAGTTAGTCATGAAGTCCCTATAATCAACCAGATGTCTGGAATTGTAAATCAATTTTTAAAAATCAGAACTTTTTCAGGGAGCTGCAATGAAGCACCTATAGAATATGTAAAAAGTTTGGAGAGGTACTTTAGTATTAATGCCTTGACAGAATAGGCAAAAGTGGCAATAGCATGCAGTCATCTCCAAGGTGCATCACAAGCATGGTGCGATTCACTGTTCAGCCAACCTACAAATTTTGAGGATTTTAAGAGCACTAATAAGCTGTTACTGGAGTGATGATTTTCAGGAGAGGATTAAATAGAAGGTGTCCCAGGAGAAATGTCCACCTGCAGAGCCTTATATACCCTTCTTTAGAAGACAGGTGGCCAGGTTAAGAGCCTTGACATCTGAACCCCTATATGAACTTCAGATTATTAGATTGATACGGCACAGCTTCCCGAGTTATGTAGAAAGAATGCTAATTGGGACTGATCGTCGATCTATTGAGAAGGTTGCTGAACTATTAATAGCATATGATAGCTGCAGTGCATCAGCAACCAAGGAAGGAGGAGCAAAGCAACCACAAAAGAAACCTCCATATAGAAGAGATGATGGGCCTAGAATAGGAGCCATCAGATACAAAAGGAAAATGCCATAGCAACTATGACCCACCACCATGGTATCATCACCAAAGAAATGGGATACCACCATGGAAAAGGCAAAGAAGATATTCAACAGGCGATATGCATAGCCCATACCTTACCCAGGTTATAAAAAGATCAAATAGCGATTATAATTTGCAGAAAAGGGTGGCTAGAAACACAAGCCACCATGATGATGTATGGCCTGAAAAACACCTGAAAATAGGACAAAATAGAAATCCATCATCTCAAAATAAAGTAAGATGCCATAGGAGAACTGATCATGATCATCAGTCTTCCAAGCCAGGTTGTAGTTACAATACAGAACAGTAAAATAAAGATAGCTGATGGAAGAAGTTTGTGAGTGGGATGTAGTGATCCATGAATTGTGTTTTTCATGTCGAGGTGGGTGGATGATTGAGCAGAGCTGCTTGGATGCATTTTGTTCATGATGCTCCAAAAGTATATGCTCGGCACTATCCAGATCTGGATGTTCAGCCCCTAGATTAGTCCAGTAGTGAATATATATAGGTCTCATGAATATGCCTTGGTCTCATGAATAGACCAAATGAATAAGCCCTTAAGACTCACAGAAACTGAGCAGGGTTGGCTCAGTGCCAAATTTTTTCTGGCTCCTACTCTTAGTTGGATGATCTCTCTAGGTACAAGAGAGGTAGTGCTTATAAAATGAGATATTTTTGCATGACATCATGGGGCAGTGTGTCCTTGTAGTTTGTGCTTGTCCATCTGCTTACTCTACCATTGGAGGCTACAGTTCATGTATTCACTTTTCCCGGCTCATCTTACCCATTTCATCAGCAAATCTAAAAACAGTAGAGATACAATGAGAAATGACATGTATATTGTGTGGAATAAAATCATACTTCCAGGCAATTTCATCCCAAAATTTGGTGGGGGTTAATGAAACAGATATACTGTTCCACATATATATTCAAAAGATCCTCTCCCCCAATTAAAAAGACTAGCATGGTTTGTTGTTAAAAAAAGAAAAGACTTAATAATGTTTAAGGAAAACTAAAAATTTAAAGAAAACAAAGAAATAATGAAAAAAAAAAGATAATTTGGTCAAATTAAAAAGTTGATCCTGTTTTTTTTTTTTTAAAAAAAAAAATAAAGCAAAAGGTTTAAAGTTAAAAGAGACTCATTTTCTATAATTGAGAAAAAAAAGAGAAACCTTCATTATTGATTTTATAATTTTAAATTATGATATAAATATGTCTCTAAGTATTTATTTAAAGCTGGCATTTATTAAAATATTACATTTTTAATTTTTGAAATGATGTTGTTGTACAAAATATAATATTCGCTTGAGGCAAAGTTATCAAATTGAAAAACATGGCTTAATCCTCATGATTCCTTATCTGTCATGCGAAAAGTAGTGTCCAATCCTTAAGAAGAGAAAAACACTCAGGCTTAAATGAAAGCTGTGTAACAAATCAGATATAGTGAGAGTGCTTCCAAATCAATCCAGACATCAGGGTATAAATAGTTGAGTTTGAAGTTCAGAGGAAATTTTAAAAGGAGTTAAAAAGTAAGAGATGTGAAAGAGGTAAAAAAGTTAAAATTTTTATCTAAGTGTTGCTTAACTGTTTAGTTGACAACTGGTTTAGTCACCTTGGAGTATAATATTTACAGTCACACTGCTAATGATGAAAAAAGAAAGTATTAATAAGGAAATCATAAGGATGGAAGGATGGAAGGCTAATTGTAA
The DNA here is from genome assembly GCA_028023455.1 of Epiperipatus broadwayi. NCBI lineage: Eukaryota > Metazoa > Onychophora > Udeonychophora > Euonychophora > Peripatidae > Epiperipatus > Epiperipatus broadwayi. Next base: position 5,987,001 of record JAQFVV010000011.1, read on the forward strand.
TAGCTTCCTCTCTTTGTCCACAGCCATGAATCTCCAAGACCTGCCTGAGTGAACATCATGGAAAGTAAATAATGCCATCAACTCAAATAAACCGACCTCTTTTTGAAATGCAGTAGTAACCTGAAGTGAAGGAACAAACTGGATAAAATGAAGGTAACAATTTCATGAAATATTCAATACTTATATGTGTTTATAAAAAAAAACAAAAAAAAAATGTCTTTCTTAAAATAAATTATGAATAATTATAGCTATGTGAAAATACGTTTTATTAGTGATAAATTATAAATACGTAAATGTCTTAAATATCTATAATCAAAAGGCATTTTTAATAAGGTAAATCATAAATGATTAACTTCTTATATGCAGATACATCTGAATCAAAATAAAATTAAATAGTTATAACTATTTATATTGCTGATATACAAATAAGTATACCTGGAAGAATTAGAAATGCTGAGCTATTACATATAACTATAACTGACTAAATTATAAATGAAACTACTGACTAAATTATAAATGAAACTGCTGATCAACTTATGTGTAGAAATATCCATCTGTGGCAGTCCAAATAACAAATATTTATGCTATATACTAGAATAATTAAATTAATGTTATAAATTAAACTGCTGATCAGCTTATGTGTAGAAATATACGTCTGTGGGAGACCAAATAACAATATTTATGCTATATATTAGAATAACTAAATAAAAATTATAAATGCTTACATGCATATTGATTGTGTATGAATAAAATAATGAAACTTATGCGCATAAATGCACATTTATACTTGACTGGATTATGAATAGTCCACAAACCCAGAATTGCTTACATTACCTGTTTACCTACCTATGATAAATTTTGAAAATAATGAGGTACTATATGAATTACAAATGCTTACATGCATATTGGTTGTGGATGAGTAAAATAATGAGACTTATGTGTATAAATGCACATCCATACTTGACTGAATTATAGAAGCTTCACAAATCTGGAATTGCTCATCTTACCTATTTACCTACCTAAAAAGGATATACAGATATGGAACAAATAGTTAAAAATATTCATGCAGTAATGGTAGACATCTACTTGGTAAAAGACCCTTTGAATTCTTCACCCAAGATAAATTAAAATGAGCCTTTATTTGAAATGAAGGATGAACTTTATTAAAGGACTTGCAAATGAATTATTGATAAATAAAGTGTTTAAACTTCTTTATAATTGAATGAAAATGATTAATGTAGAAGGAATGAATTATGATAATAAATGTTAAATTAAATTGATGAAATGAATTTAATGGATATGAATGATTATTGAAATGAATTATTGATAAATAAAGTGTTAAATTTATAATTGAATGAAAATGAATTAATGGTATGAATGAACTTTATTGGAAGGACTTGCAGATGAATTGTTGTTAAATAAAATTGTTGTTACTTAAAATTAATTTTAGTTGTTCAGCTCTATTTTTGTATCACTTGTCATTCATTGCACTTGTTCACAAGAATTTCATGCCTCCTGAGCTATGTCTGGCATAACTAGACCTAGGTAAGTCAGGTTGTAGTGAGATGGAACTCTAGTGGCACCATTTGGAAAACCAAACACAGAAATTTCTAGATGCTTCCAGTCTCTATGGTGTTACATCCTCTGATGAGGAGGAAATATTGTTGTAGGGGGGATAACATCTGCCTTGGGGAATGCCAATTGATAGTTCCTTCCTGCAACATGCTCATCAGGAAATTGTTACAACTGAGGTAATAAAGGGATTGTACGGTGGTCCGGTTACAATATATGTAATATTCAAATATAAATATAATGTCTATACCAAACTTAATGTCATTAGAAGGGACTTGAATGCAAACTTTCAAGATCTTTAAATCTATGCACTCAATCTTGTGCAACTGATACACCTGACCACATACATGCGGAAAAGATAAATGATTTTCAATATATATGTATTTTGTGCTAAACCAGCATTCATCAGTTCATCCAGATCACCATCTCCCACACATATATACAATCAGTACTCAGTTTGTATTAAGATAGCATAAACTTTAATGAACAAGCTTCATTCTTTTCTACACTCCAAATCTTCAGCCATCCATACCATTGAAAATCCGATGATGAAACACTCAAAGCTCTTGTTGATGCCAGTATGAAATACATATATTGGAGATCATTTATCTTTTTCACATGTATGTGGTCATGCATATCAATTGTATAAGACTGAGTGCATGGCTGTAAAGATCTTGAAAGTCTGATGACAGAATGAATGCTTTGATAAAGAGATCAAATTCTGTTCTGTTTTTTAAATTTTAAATCTGTTGTTTTTTTTAAAAAAAGAATAAAATTTAAACTTATGTAAAATGGAAATTATTAAATATAAGAATATATAGCAATAAATACTCATATTGTTTTTCTTTCAATTAAAAAATACAATAAAATTACTCCAACTATTGAAAGTGACGTAATTGCATTTTAGGAGATTCATCATTACTCTAACAATTTGTATTTTTTCATTATCTTTGCAAAGCTTCACATTGGTTTTTAACAGAATACATACTAAATATATAATGAATATCTCTATTTCAAACCATTTAGGAAAGCAAATAATTTCTATTGAAAATTTTCCAAATGGTATAGCAACGATCATGTTAGAATTAGAAAATGATTGAAAGGTATGGAGATGGAAATGAAAGAGGAAATAGTCTTGTGGAATTTACAATAAAAGAAAAATTGTAAATTATGATTTTTTTAATTTTAGAAAAATTTAAGCAGAAATAGATATAGATGTATCCAACTGAAGAGAGTTATATTTTCTCTAACAGAAAATGTTTCTTTCAAGATTGTAACATACTTAATAGTTTCAATACCGTAAGTAATCATCAGTTAGTAAGATATAATATTAGTGATAATGCAAAATTAGAGAAACAAAAGTTTTAGCCATTAGTAATTCCACTCTTTAGAAATATTTGAAAGAATTAAAGATATTAATGATAACTCAAACTTAAATGAGTTTAAAAGATGGTTATTGATACTCCATTAAGATTAATTGCTCAAATAGCACACAAAAGCAGCAGCAATTCAGTAAATTTTCAACTGAAATAAATCAATATATGAAGAAGAAAAAAAGAAAATATTTTTAAAGATTCATTTAGAAGAATTGAATATTCAAGTTTGTAAATGTTTGTTCACTTGCATTACGAATTAGTTTTTGTCTTCTTTAGAAACTATTAGTAAGTTCACTTTCAGTGAAATGTTTTCAAACTTGAATTACAAACAAAGAGAAAAATCAATTTTACATAAGAATTGAATATGTAGAATTTTGTAAAATGCTACAAAAAAAAAAAGAAATATAATTATGAATTGGCAAGAAAATCCATAGAAGTGAATAAAAGTCTCAAAAATATAACGTATTATTTTGGTATTCATAAAAAAAGTTGTTTTTTTAATAAGAAGAAAAAATTGTAAAATAATTAAAGAGTAAACTTCACGATGCACAAGAGATCTTCAACAGCTTATGTAGTAATACATTTAAAAAAAAAATAAAGTGGTCCTTACAATTATATTATCTGAATTGTTAAGTATTTTATATGAAGAAATGAAACATGCAATTAAATCTATGAAGGCTAGAAATTCTCCTCCCAAAAATGGATTTTTTTTATTGATTTATAAAGAAGTAAGGTAAGAAATAGAGAAGTACTTAGAAAAGTTACATATTATCTAAATGATAAGATTATAAAAGATGATGGGGGTAATGCAGTAATATTTTGAAATATAAGAAGTATGTAAAAGAATAAATTTGAAATTACATATTTTTTAGTTTTACTATAAATTTTATATATTTTGTAAGATTATTACAAATTGTCTGCAGAGAACTGATTCAATCTAACCAATGAACAAGCTGGATAATATATTATGACTTGGGCTTGTAAATTATGAAAAGGTTTTTATTTTGATTCACTAAATATTTTGTGGTGAATAAAATTCTAGAACATAAAATATAGACTCAGGTTACTGTCAAATCATGAAGAATATTTATGAAAATACAACAACATATTTCTTTTAATTATATTTTGATACTGAGAATATCAGAAACATGATGTCATAACTTTAAAACTTTTTATAGTATTTTGTGAATTTAAATGGAAAACTAAGAGAATTAAAATAATTAAATTCTTTAAATCATCTAAATTTTGAAACTGAATTATGCTTCAGAACTGTAGTAAGTATTATAAGGGTTACCAGGTGAAAGTAAAAAATTAGAATAAAAATTGTATTAATAAGATTAAAATTATATATACTGGTCTAAAGTTATGTACAATGTTTTTTCATGAAAGGAAAAAATAGATTGATTGAATAGATTGACAGTATATAATGAACGATTATAAATGCCTTGGTTTAATTATTAATACAGATGGAAACACAATGGTAGTATTAATTATAAAATTCAACTTGGATGGAGTTCTTTTGGCAGAAATTGCTTGATATTAAATGGAAATGTGGCTATGTGTTTGAAAAGGAATATTTTTAATAGATCTGTTTCATCAGTTATTTGATATGGATCTGAGATTTGGATACAATAGAGTAAAATAATATATACACTTAATACTATATAAAAAAGATGGAAATATGTGTGCTAAGATTAACAAGAAGGGATTAAAAGCAAAACATATGAGCAAGAAGATATTGAAAGAATTAATATTGTTAGAATAGATTATGGTTGCTGGAGATTTGAAATTTTAAACTCCAATTCTGACAGTTTGCAAATGACTTAGAAAGTGACCATGTTTCATAAGGGTGAATGGATTAGACAATTTTTCCTAGAGTGTTGTTGTTTTAACCCAGGACTATTCTTGCAATACCAGCTGGGTAGTAGGAATACATTTTATTTATTAAAATAATTAATAAAGCAAGTCATATATAACATGACATTACTTTTATAAGCTTGTAGTTACAAAAATGCAATACAGAGAGCATACCAATAGCTCAAACAAATTCTTAATTAAGTGCGGTATGACAAAATATTTAAAATCTCTATCCAGAACACTCCCATCTCCAGACCAACTGGTTTCGAGCTCATGGCTCATGTCAGTGGAGAGCACATTATATATGACTTGCTTTATTAATTATTATAATTTTACCTTTAAGACTTTGGTTATGCTGTGAGACTATTAAAAATATGGTAGATCTGAATTTAGTTTAGTCCCTTATAGCTATTTAAGTTAGATAGCTGGATTTAAAGACATTTTCATGTCCGAAAATTTCAGAGTTTCTACTTAAATATACGTTTGAAATAAGTGCTGGGTTTTGAGTTTATATTTTGGATCTAGGGTTTGAATATTCTAGCTCTCCACTGGCGTGAGCCATAAGCTCGAAACCAGTTGGTCTGGAGATGGGAGTGTTCTGGATGATAGAGATTTTAAATATTTTCTCATACCGCACTTATTAATTAAGAGCTTGTTTGAGCTATTGGTATGCTCTCTGTATTTTATTTATTAAAGTAAACACAAGTCAAGCTTATTCAAACAAGTTGAGGTTTATATTAATTTGGTCCTGCATAATCTAAGCTTGGTGGCATATAGTCTTTTAATACATTCAAAAGTAATCTATGTTGTATGTAAATTTTCTAGAATTTAATAATAATGAAGAGGGAATATTATTCCTGAATTATCTGTACATGATCACAATAATTTAATAACCTTTATTATATTTTAAATATATACTTACACATGCATAGATAGTCTACTCCTCTCACTCTAGAAAATAATAGAATACAAAAATTAGTCTTGTAACCTTAGAGATTTCTGACAAACTTGAGCAAGTCTTGCTAGTGTAGACATCTTTCTTCATTCTGTTCAGAATTTTCAGAAGATAACAAGTTCTCCCCATGTACATTAACTTGACCACCAACTTGGTCTCTATCTCCAGTTGTATCAATTTTTTTTGTCTGGCTATCAGTAAGTATTTTCTCATTCTGTGCAATTAAAAAATTGTCAGCAGATTTCTACTCTTTAATAAGGAATTATTTTTTCACTCACTGATTTTTTATTTGACATTATCTAGTATGATGGTATTAAATCCCTGTGTACTCCATTATTAGTTAAAAAAATCTTCAAACAGCTGTGATGCAAAACCCATTCCATTGTCAATCACAATAGTCTCAGGGTATCCCTGACTTGTGAAAATTTATTTTAATGTTCTAATCATACACTGCATGCTGGTATTTTTCTCAAGCTTATACTCCATTCATGTAGCCATCAAGGGGACCAGTATGATTCATATATAACCTTTTCCATGTGTAGACTTATTCGTCTGTTTCCAATTTTTTTTGGAGGCAGATTAGTGGGAGATTGATATTCTGAGCTATTCTTCACAGTCTGCTCACTACACAGTTTGACTTTTTTTTATCTATACTTTATTGATTTTTAGAGGTTTATAGTATGGGTTGTTTCTGGTCCAATTTTAAACCACTGAACTCTTTATTTTGGAATTTTGTGGAGTCTATATAATTTATATGTAAACTTCAATTGAAACTCACATGTGTCCAGTAAATGTGATAGAGCATCTGCATGACCAGTCTAGCTAGAGTCTTTTTATTTCCAAAAATTCCTAATAATGGACAAGATTCATGTAAATCTTAAATTTGTAACAATGCATATATTGATGAAATTTTCTAACATTAAGACTATAGCCAAGATTTTCTTATTAAGCTGATTGTAGTTTTTTCAGCAGCTGCATCTGTCAATGTTCTAGGAGCATACATTATTAGACATTCTTCTCCAAAGCAACAGTGTTGAGGTGATGCCTCTTATTCCATATTCCTTGAAGTGTAAGTTGTTACTATCACTTCCTGGTTGCTGCGATAATGTGTGGCGAGTTGCCTAGATGTTAATCTTTTGCTTTCTGGAAAGTTATATTATGCTCTTCAGTTCATCTCCATTGCTGTCCTTTTCTCAATAATTCATACAAAGGTGTTACTACTGTATGAGACTTTGTTTTAAGAAATCTCAAAAAAATAGAGCAAGCCTTAAAATGTCTGCTTGATATTCCTAGGCTTTGCAACATTTTTTATTGCTTTGACTTTTTCTGGGTTGAGTCCTTTTATTTTATTACATGTTTCAAAAACTTTATTTCAGAGGTAGTCAAAATACATTTTGTAGAGTTAAGCTTTGCATCAATTTTGTCTAGTTAAGAAAAACTTCTAAAATACATATTTTCAGTTCACAGTCTGTTTCAGTGGGCAATTTAAATATTCAAGTAATGAGTAATTCCTTCCATTCTTTGAAATAAGCTATTCATCTTGGCTTGAATTTGAATAATCTCAACCGTGAATTAATAATTAATAATTCTGCTGTTCTATCTATTACGGGAATTTTCTGGAAGGCAGACTTTAAGTTAATCTTTGCAAAGAACAATGCTTTTTGAAGTGATGCTTATAATTTGTCCATAGGATCAGGGTAAACTTCTTTGTTAATATACTTGTTAAGTATAACACAGGAGTCTCCACATAGACAAATGGTCTTGTCCAACATATAACTGCAGCTGGTATAGCTCATGACAAGTCTTCCACCAGCGTCAGTGAGACTTTATTAACCCTATCATTTTAATCTATTAGTCTCTCCAACATTGAGTCTTGATGCAAATGGGGTTTTACAAGATTTACACATTATAGCTTGTGCATCTTTCACAAATTCAATATTGACTGGTCATGTTATTTATTCAGCTGATCCCAATTTGAACAACCACGAATACTTATTCTGGATCTCTGATTCCACTTGCTCTCTTTTGATAATTATTGTCTATACAATGTAGACTAAAGTTTCTTTTAATTATACACAGCAGTAGATATTTAACTTTAGAATTGATATTTATTTTATTCCCATTTATGGCTGTTACTATCATGTCTGTATTCTTAAATGTCAAATTCATTTTTTTTTTGTCCATTGTGTATTCTTTCTGTGAAATCAAAGATAAACCAGCTCCACTATCTACTTCTTAGCAGTTTTCTGTTCACAGATAATACTGGCCAACAGAATATGATCATTCTCACATCATTTATTTTCTTAACATTATTTTGTTTTATGGTATGAACTTAACTTGGTTTTAGCATTCTTGTCTTTATTATGGCAACCCTGTGCCAAATATCGAGCTAATTTACAAACATGATATTTTTCTATGTTTACAGTACTTTTCACATAGCCCCCCCCCCCATCCCAGCAGTACCAGATTAAAATATCATTTGAGCTCTTTCCATCGGTTTTTTAAATTCTGTTTTGTTAACAGTTATTGTTGTCTTATTCGAGTATATATTAGTTTGAAATTCCAAAGCATTCTCTGCTAAATTTTTTATGCTAGTTTGTAATTCAGGTCAGGCTCACTCAGTAAACTTTTCTTAAATTTATTGTCTGCCATTTAAGTCAGCATTAAAATTACATTTTTTTGCTAGTGTTTCAATGCTATGTATTAGTCCTGATATTTCTCTTGAGGTTTCTGTCTTCTGTTCATGAATAATAAATAGGTGTGCCAACCATTTAGTTGTTGCAGCTTAAAATAAGCTTTTAACTTGTCCTTAACTTCTGATATGTAATGTCTTTGATGATTTTCGGTCACAAAGTTGAAGTTCCATTTGCAGTACAATTTTTTGTTAGGAAATCACAAAAGTGTAGCTACTTTAACTTTTTGTCATTGATTTTATTAATAAACATGTACCTTTTCACATGTTTGACAAAAATATTCCAAGCTGAAATGTTATTCATATCAAATTTGTGAATATTATTGTTTAATAATGTCATTTTATAAGTTTAAGAATTTAATAATTTGTCAAAGTGTGCCACTGTTTTTGTTTGCATAAGTTTTTTTTACTAGTAACCTACACAAGCTTTACTACTGTTGATCTGCTTCATTCTGCTGTATTTTAGATTTATTCTTGCAATACCAGTTGGGTAGCATTGATAAATTTTATTTAATAAACACAAATCAAACTTAATCAAACAAATTTATTCATATGTGAAATTAATATATATGAAAATAAAAAATAACAAAAATATTAATTAAATTTTTTTTAATTATCACAAATCAAACTTAACCAAATAAGTTTATTTATATCTGATATATATTGTACCGGACCATACTCCCCTGCAGATTTCCTAATCCTAATCTTGCACTGAGCATGAAGTGAACAAGATTTAACAGGAAAAGAAATGGATACCAATTTAGCCGATTGTCTGTACTCATGTATTGTACTTCCAGCTAAACTGATGGAAAGAGTGGATTGACAGGACTCTTCCAGTTAAAACCACCCTTTAGTTGATATCTTATTTGAATGCCGAATATTTAGAACAATGGCAAGTACACACCTTTGAAAAATCTATTTACAAAATAGACTTTTGCGCGCCACTTCTAGAAAAGAATAAAAATGAAATTTTCCCCCTCCCAGAAGGATGTGCAATACCATATGTCCAGCGAAGCATGAGAATAAGATTCAACACCCTGGTAGAGCGATATCCCTTTGTGGCTAGCTCAGTCACTCTACATCTAGGGTCTTCAAATGGGTAAGTTAAATGATTATTGCATGTACGTGGTTGATAAGGAAAGAATACATTTTTATCAATATAAATAATAGTACGAAACCGACACAAGTTTAATATTATGATTAAATATTTATTTAATCCCAAAGACCCACCACCGTTTCATACTAATGCTGATATAATAAAAAGAATACTAAATAATTAATGATTACAAACCCATATATATATATTTGATGCTTTTAGATAGATAAATATATAAATACAATTTAAATGATTACGAAAATAGATAAACCCCTAAAGCTATTTACAATAAGATATTTCATAAAGAATGGAAGTGGTCTGAGCCCCTTTTACCCAGTAGAAATAAATTTTACTTTGTGTGATTTGATATACAAATATGAGATTTTCGGGCATGCAGGCATACGCTTTTACTGATGACTTTAAAACCTTTTTTTTTTTTTTTTATAGATAAATTCCTATACATGTATATACGTGCGGCACAATTATACACTTATTACTATTTTAAATATAAAGTTATTAGAGGACTTGCTTACAGAGAATCTATAATAGATCAATCCCTTCTTACACGCATAATGAGGTGGAGCAGTGACAAAAAAATAACTTAAAAAGGATATACGGTTAAATACATTTTTTAGATATTCAACATGAGATATCGTATTTACCAAATATTATAGGCATATATACACATGTATATTTATATATGATGAATTTCAGGAATAACAACAAGAGCAAAACGAATAGCAACAAATGAAAATACTAGAATTTAAAATAGAAAAATTGAGTCAAAAGATTTAAGTAAAAGCTTTATCATTTATGCCCGTAATAACCGTAAATTCAATATACATATGCGAGAGTCTCTCTCTTTTTTAAATGATTAATAATAATAACAAAAAAATAATAATATATTTAATCGGAAATATCAAAGTTAATTATTTCAATATTAATAAAATATCTTAAAATAAACTTTTGTCTGCGTCTTCATTCTTCTCCTCTGGGCTCTGAGTGGGCTTCAAGTCAACTGGCTGTGTAGTGAGGATTTCATCTATTTAGCATCATGGGCGGCTGGAACTGGCATGGTTCATTAAATCTTTAAGAAATTATTAGTTCTTAAAAGAACTGTATAATGGATTTCTTAGAAAGTGTCAGCAATAGTATTGTTCATAAATTAATCTCTAAGTAGCTGATTGCATGGAGAATTCTGGAGCCAAAGTAGTGAATGACTTGCCCAGAACGACTGCCAAAGAAAGAATGAATCCCACAGCACTAACTAAAACCATCCCACTCATAAGAACAATTGAGATAGCCCTCTGAGAAGTTTGAATCAGCCAATCCTTTCAATTTTGCTTATCATTTAGATTATAACATTTCTTACAATTTTTCCGATTTAATTTTACATTTTAGGACTTAATATAATGACTTCCATCTTGAATAACCTAGACCACTTGCTTACAAAATCAATTCAAAAGAATTTTTAAAAAGATAACAGTTTAATTATAGCCTTATCAAACATTTTGCTTTTGATCAGATTTTTGCAAAAGCAATTAACATTTTTGCTTATGGAATAAAATTACAACCTTTAGAAAAGTAATTAAAAAAAATATACAAGTATGTTGGAAAAAATATACAAAAAGGAAAACAAAAAAAATACATGAGTTTATTATGCAATATTTTGGTATGTCAATTTCATATTACTTTAAATTGGTGTGGGTGGGTATGTTAATGCTTAGACCAACTTCCATTATTAATATAGCACATTTATATATTTGTTGTGCCTAATATATACAAATCTATATACGTATCTGCTGTAATATTTTTTACAGCAGATTTTGTGCAAGGCCATTTGATAATGCCTGGCACTATATATATATATAATAACAAAAGTATTAACTGGATTTAGAAATTACTTTGTAATCTCTAAAGTCCACGATAAAATCTGTGGTTTATGTGAATTTACTATTTCACACACATATTAATGTGCTATATTCCATGTTTATGTGTGTTACTCTTAACTATAACTTCTTGCGCACAGACTAATAACATAAAATCTTAACACTATGTTGTCAAATTTCCATGTTTATGTGTGTTACTCTTAACTATAACTTCTTGCGCACAGACTAATAACATAAAATCTTAACACTATGTTGTCAAATATGTATTAAATTTTCTAACCTATATATTAGATCTTTTCAGTGGTTTATATTTGTTCAATCCTGCATAATCTAACCTTGTTTGTTTATATTATCTTTTAATACATTCAAAGGAAATTTGTATCATATAAATTTTCTAGAGTACTATAATAATGAAGAGAAAATTTTATTCATGTACTATCTGTACCTAATTATAATCATTTAATAACTTTTAGTACATTTTACATATATACATATATGCACAGATAGTCTGAGGAAAAAAGTTACTATTCAAAAAAACTGGATAAATTTTGGAGAGACACATCCTCAATCTGTATTAAGCTGGATAATGATTGATGCTTTTTAAAAAAGATATTGGTACTTGTAAATGTTTTTGATAAGAAAATAATTTAAACATATATATATATATCATTAAATCTTCTGTTTCTTTGATTGTGCTTTATTATTTCATATAAATACAATGACTGGTTTTTTCAGAGCTATGATAAAAATAATAAATAAAATAAGATAAAATAATGGAATGAATAAAATAAAACAAAGAAAAATATGTAGAACAAAATATAGTAAAACAAACATAAATTATAAAATGAGTAAAATAAATTAAATGGGAGAAAATGGAATAAAAACCAAATAAAATAAATTTTATTTTCTCCCATTTAATTTATATTTCTCATTTTAGCAGGAAAAAAAGGTTTTTAATAAATGTGTTTTATCAGTTTTTATGGTTGTTTTCTTATCCTTGGTGTTCGCCTCAAGATGTCGCTATTTCTAGGTAAATTCCTAGAAATATACCGTTTCACCAGCCTTCACCCAACAAAAGAGGAAATTTTGTACATTATAAACGCAAAAAAGTCCTCACGCTATGTTGGACGGAGGCGGTGTTGGTGACAGAAGCCAACACAAATGAGACTTCTTTCTATGATAAAACTCAGAAAGAGTTCCCGACAGCTGACCAGTTATGGCTTTTTTTTTCTATGCTAAAAGCAAAGAGAAAGAAATGTCTTGATCGGCTGCCATAGTAGTCGATTTTGTTCATCTTTTTCTTGTAATAGTAGAATATCTATTTTCTCTGTAGTTTCGTGTGAGAGTGTGTGTATTTGAAACAGTCGTAGTTTTTTAAAATTTGATAAGACATCTATTTTTTTAATGTGTTGTAACTTACTTTACTGTTGTAAGTTTAGTAATAATGTCCTGAAGATTCCATTATGAATGGGTAACCCTTAAAAATTGCTTTTAAGGGTGCAAAAGGGAAAAAAAAATTAAGGATCACGCGAAAAGTACCGTTTTCGCGAGAATTTGTCCGTGACCAGTTACTTTTGCTATACTGTATATATATATATACGCACAAACAAAATCAACTCAGTGTCTAATTATTAGGAATTACTTGTCCAAAAAAGAAAATTAGTCGGGTATTATTATAATTTTTTTTTTTTTGTTACATTTATTATTTCAAAATAAGATTAGTTTTTATATCTACTCACTAACAAAAACAACCCACTTCCTGCTTAATTACTGTCTTTAAAAAAAAAGAAAGCAAATTCAACGGGGGTTTGGTTTTTTTCAATGGAGTATTTGAATTACAGTATTTATATATATATATATATATACAAGATTTACCAAAAAAAAAAAGAAACCTACTTTCTGATTAATTACTGTCAAAAGAAACACAAATTAGTCGGCTATCATTTTTAAATTTAGTATTTCAATAACGGTATCCTTTTTATATAGACAGAGTTAACAAAAAAACCCACTTTCTGATTCATTACTGTCCCCCCCCCAAAAAAAAAAACGGAAATTAGTCGGGTATCATTTTTCAATTGAATCTTTCAATGACGGTCCTTACTAATAGTAGTCGCATATCAATTCTAAATTGTAGTATATAAATGATGTTACTTTTGATCGATTTAGAATTATGTCTTGCTTTTTTAATGTATCATTTTTCAATTGAATCTTTCAATGACGGTCCTTACTAATAGTAGTCGCGTATCAATTCTAAATTGTAGTATATAAATGATGTTACTTTTGATCGATTTAGAATTACGTCTTGCTTTTTTAATAAAAATAATTGATTTTTACTCTTGACCAAAAATACTGTAACTTTAAAAAAAGACACACATAAAGTCCAAAAAAAAAAAAATGAGAAAAAGCCCCGTAACTTTAAAGACACACGCACAAACTCAAAAACAATCTAAGATTAATAAACATTGACTTATTACATCTTGCTTTTGAATCAAAGTATTGATTTACTTTTGCAAAAAAAAAAAATGTAACTTTAAAAAGACACACATAAAGTCCAAAAAAAAAAAAGAATAACACCGTAACTTTATAAAGACACACACACAAACTCAAAAACAAGATAAGATTAATAAACATTTACGAAAAAATGAAAAAACTAACATCATATAATAGTATTAGTTAGTAGAATATTTTATTATAAATCTAAGAAATCAGATCTTTTTAGATCAAATCGATCATTTAGGTCGGGCCCCAGAATCGTTATATGTATATGTTTTTGATTAGCATCAATGCCATCTCTAGGCAAACACCAAGGATGAGAATACAACCGTTTTTACTTATGGATCTGAGACTTGGATTTAATAGAAGAGCAATACAGAGACTTCAGATCACTCAAAGAAGTATGGAGAGATGCATGTTAGGAGTAATAAGAAGAGATTGAAAACACAATACATGGGTAAGAGAATAAACAGGTTTTACTGGCATCATTGAAAGAATTAAAAGACAAGTGGAATTGGGCTGCACATATGGTAGAAGAGATGATAATATATGGACAATTGAAATCGTAAACTGGATTCCCGGAGATTGTAAATGACCCAGAAAGAGACCAAACGTGCAATGGATGGATGAAATAAGTAAATATGCAGGGTGATGTGGAGAAGAGTGGCTAGAGATCAGAGAAGATGGATTGAACTTGGAGAGACCTTCATCCTGCAGTGGACTGATAATGGTTGATGTTGATGACTCATTGTATTATTGTATTTATTTTACTATATTTTGTTCTATATGTTTTTCTTTATTTTATTCATTCAGTTATTTTATCTTATTATTTATTAATTTTATTTATTATTGTATAATAGCCCTAAAGAAGATTGCAGTACAGTAGAAACATTGTATTATGTAATAAAAGTTTTGCAATAAAGTGTTTACAAGGTATATAGATTGTATTTAAAAAAGTATAATGACTGTGATGCAAGATAAAAATATTAGGATCACTATACTTTATTTTTGTTGACACAGTTTTGTTAAAGTTAAGTCATAGAAATAAGTGATCAAAACTATATTATGTTATAAAATATATTATGTTTAGCTTTTTCTTTTTGTAATTGAATTGTCATGATTGCAGAACAATTGAAATGTCAGATTGTATGTATATATATTGTAACCTCTGCATTCTTCATTTATTTCACTTTATGTATAATAAATGCTCAGGTGCCAATTCTATATAAGATAGAATACATTTATAACTGTAATTGCCTTTTTTACTTATAAGATTCTTATGCTGTAATTACTCTATGGCTTAGCTCAGTTGAGGTTATAGGATATGGTATTCATATAGGATGCAGATAAGGGTAATAGAACATTTATAGATAACAATTCTGTAACATTAATTTAATTATATCCTATAGCTATATTATTTTGACCAAATGTGTGTGTGGAAATGGACAATTGAACGCATATAATAAAACAACTCATATGGGATATTAATTCAATAAAACATTTATTGAAAATAAAAGACAAAATAACAATATATATATATATATATTATTTTATACACCTTGCTAGTAACTATAATACTTCTCTTATTACTTAGACAAAGTACACTTCTCTCAAGCTAATATTTCATTTATACTGAAAGATGAATTGTTAAAAATGAAAGGAATAGGATATTAATATGATATGTTATAGGATTTAATATTTATTTGTAACCAATAACTTTAATAATAGTTTTCTTCACTATTTCTTTATTAACTATATTTTCGAATATTGTGCCTTTATAATGTTATAAATATAATGCATCTATAAATCATAATTTTATTAACTTATTTACAAAACAATTGAAATAAAATAAAATATAATTTTGGAAACAATAATAATAATAATTTATAACAGTGCACACACACTCGAATATAAAATTTATGTATAAAAATGATTTTTAAATCATGTAAGACAATATATTGTCTTATTATAATAACAAGCAGTTACATTAGCTTTTAAAATAAAAAAAAAATTACAAATATTACATTTCTAGCATAAACAAAAAAATATATACTTCTCAATATTTAATCATTAGATGTTGAATTGTTTTAAACTTGAAAATTTGAAATTTTAATGAAAGTATACACTGCTTCTGATAATAACAATGAATTATAAAAAAAAAAATGTTGCTCCTATCAGTTGAAGTATAATCCAGAAAGAGTTGCGATAGTTTCTGATACTTTAAAATATTCTAGTAAATATAAGAAACAACATTGGTATATAATAGAATTATTCTGTTAATCACTAGAAACAAAATTTCCGATTCGATAATATAATCCTGGTAAAGGTTTATGATTTTATTCCTTTAATTTTTGATGCTTAATATAATTTTTTTTATTTCCATTGTTAACGATCCATCCATGACAGTGTACGTTGTTATAACCAATTACTAAATAGCGTTAAGTGATGCATTTCATTATTCGTTTTATGTATATATGTGAATAATAAATTCTTTAGTATATAACTATTCTATTAGGAAAACAAGTTAAATTGGATAAATTCATTTTTTTAATTTTACCTTGCATAATATAAATAGAAATTTTGTAAAACTGAGAACACATATAAAGCGTCTGACAATAGCAGCGTTTACTAAAAAATTTTTAGTTAGCTTCATTTTTAATAATTTTATCATTCCGATATTATTTATTTATAGTAAATATATATTAAATGAACTATAATTGATAATCTTACATGATATTCAAGCATTTTAAGCATAGCAAACTTAAACCATCGGTTGATGAAAACCAGAGCTGTGGAACCTTGAGAGTTTATTTTTCCATATGTAGTATTATTACAATAAGTATTGTGATAGAAAAATCATCCACAAGAATAGTAGTAAATTTTCAGGATGTTACTTCAATTATCACTATTTCTTTTAGAGAGGTATTTTATTTTTATAACCTTTTTTTTTTACCTTCTTCCTTGGAATCTCCTGTTCCAAGCACTTTCTCTTGTCCAAAACTCTCTCATGCCCTCTTTTCTTATTATTATCAATCAACTTGGCAATACGCCAGAACTTTTTTGCTTTATAAAATGTTAACAATAGAGTATTAAAACAAAAAAGGGAAAATATTAAATATTAATTTACAAATATTACCCAATAATATACAGATAATCTTTACCATTTTAAATGTAATATGTTAAGTAATACATAATTAGTAATTATATATAAGTAATTATATATAAGAAGAACAAAGTGTGAAATGATGTAAAATGAACAAACACCCACACATTTAAGTTAAATCTTAGATTGGAGTAGATAATAATTTAGAAAACCAATGAATAACACCTGCTATAGCTTTCCTATTAATTTTGCTTTCATACCAACATTCCCTGATGTTTTTATATCTTCCTCTTCCACTACTGGACGTATAACTTAAAATTTTATCAACCGGTACACCCAACTAAAGTTTTAATTTTTTTAAAACCTAATTTTAAATAGCAAATTACGTCACAATTAAGATAATTATCTTTAGCCATTATTAGCACAAATGTGAACTTCCCACATTTCTTCCTGGTGCCAACCTGGAAGGTCACACACAATACATAATATTTTTTTTTGTTATATAGTGTTTGAAGTAAGGCTTACAAATTGTATTTATAGATTCAGAATAAATATGATTTGTTTATACATAAGTTTGTTATAGAAATGTATTGTCATAAGAAAGTTGATATTTTCTTTGTGTGTGTGTGTGTTTGAAGTTAGATAGATGGCCATGCTTGAATGTCTGCTACTGTATGATTATTGTCTTGTTTATATCTTTTTAATCATTATTTTATTCAGGGAAAAAAATTAAAATCATAACAATTTACGTTATAATAACAATATATTTTCAAAATTTTAATACTAAAAATATAATTATAACATTTTGAGTTTACTTCGTTTTTTGTTGTATAATGGTAACAGGTCTTACCATTCTGTTGGTCTGTATTTGAAACCAGGTCGGGTAGACTTATAATTATTTTCAGGTTTCGTTCAGTTTTAGAATTTTCGCGTAACCATTCTAGCTATCTTAGCTACTCTAATATTAATCAATATATAGATATTAAACCATTCTTGCTCCTTAAACCTCCATCATCCGCAAATTGGTAAGCCTATCTAGTTATGCTTTATACACTGCTGCTTTGCAAAAGTCTGTTGGAGAGACATTTCGGGTTATTTAAAAGTTATTTTACTTTTATTATGGTTTTAATTTATATATATATTTTCTAACAGATATTAAAAAGATGGTAGTGAAAAAATATTTATGCTTTAAATTTATTTCTGAATTTTCACTTAGAGGAGTTTTCTTTCTTTCTTAATCTTTTATTAAATTAGTTAATACCCTCTCATACAGTGAATAGTTAATATCCTATCATACAATGAATGCCTGAAATCAATACAAAAAAAAGCTTCCTCAATTTTTTCAATAAGAAATGATATTAATGAAATAACTTTCTTAATTGGCTAAACAAACTCTTTTTTGTTCGAGTTCAGCCTTTGTTCAGTTGCATTGTCCATCTCTTCAGTCTCTCTCAGTATTTTTTTTTTTTTTTGAATTGTCAATAAGAATTCATTAAATTTAAAATATATATACTACCTTGAAAAAAATATATATGCAAAAAAAATAATGAAAATAGATTTTGTTTGCAAACTGAAATCATCTCTCCTCCTCTTTAAACTCTGACGAGAAGAGGAACGAAAAAAGAATTCTGTGTTGAGTGAAGAAGTTGCTTCTGAAATATTGTTAAGAAGGCTCTTATTAATTGCAATCACACTTTGAGTTCAGGTTTCTATTTGAGCAAAAAATTGCATGTAGGATGAGTAATGGAGTCATTGAACAATATCTTCTTCATGTTGACAATGCCTATGATGACCAGCTCCATTATAAACACCTCCTGCTGAGGATTAAATTCATAGCTACATAATAACAAGCTGATAGGCCCCCTCTACCACTGAAGATTTCAGACAAAGAGTTAGAGCTTAGCGGTTTCAGTTTGAGTAAATAAGGAGAGAGAGCTTAATTGGAAATAATGACTTCATAAAAATTGTGTTTATGAATTGGTCCTGGAAATTATGCTTAAAATGTAACAATGAGCTCCTATGAACTTGTAGGTTGGCTATTCTAGAATTGATGACATTTTGCCTCATATTCTGTCTGGATCAAGATGTGTTTGCATAAGGAAAAGACCTTTGGCTTACTTTATTATTTTTAAGCTTTTAATGACCTTATGCTTGAAACATTAATATTAATGGCCATTTATGCATTTAAAAAAAAAAAGCTTCTACAGATTTAAAACTTCTATTTGATTATGTAAACATTCGTTTTGATTTATGCTTGATTGATTCCATAATTTTTTTTCTTCAACTTTGGATATATATATATAAGCTAATAGATTTTTATTATTAAAACTTTATTTAAAACACTAACAACTGATTAATACAATCGAATGGTTTATATGAAATCTAGTACTGGAAATAACAGAGCTCGGCTGCTATTCATGGATTTTATCTCCAGAATCTGGCACTTCATTCCTGGACCAAACAGCACAGTGCAGAACCCATTAATGACTATTATATATATATATATAGAATTTATTTAATTTAGATATGTATTATCCATCTTGTTTCTTAGTTTAGAATCTAAAAATGCTAAACATAAAAGTAGACTTGTGTCTTCAGTGGCTCATAGGATTGTATTCTCTTAGTTGTGATGAAATTTCTATTGCATTGTAATGTATTTTTCAACATTTAATTAACCACTTTAGGTGAAACTGGGACCTTCATCCACTAGTTAATAATAACTAGATACTTATTACTGACCTATATTGGGTGGTTAGTTAAGTTAATTATCTATGATAAACTCTCTAAGAGAAAAAAATAATCCTGGTTGGTATCTGAAAGAAATTTTCAAAATTTACCTGGTCCTGATTTAAATCCTAGGATTCTGATTTTAAGCTGTAAAACTAGCATTAATTATTTTGGAATAAATATCAATGTAAAATGCATAAAGTTCAACAAAAATGCATACAGTTCAACCCAATATCTGCCTTTCTGAACCTTGATAGATTAATTTTATTTTATTAACATATCTTTTAAGATTTTCAGGTATTTCTAATAGCACATAGGTTAGTATAGAATGCAGTGCTTCAATTATATATATATATATATATATATATATATATATATATATATATATATATATATATATATATATATATATATATATATATATATATATATATATATATATATATATATATTGGTGTAACCACTCTGCCTAATAACAAAATACCATAAGGATTGAACCAATAATTGTTAGATTTCTAAATATTTAATGTGATGCTTTTGACTATGTAGCATTTGGCAGTATATCTAAGTTGGTTAGAATATTACTTTAAATTCAGTGTTTATAAATCCTAAGATTACTAATTCAATCCCAGTGCTAGATAATCACTGATGGAATTATAGATAATAAACAGGAGTTATGATAGAGACAGCAACTGACTTGGAAACTGATAATAAAAGCATAGAAGTTGTTTGAATGTGTTTGCTTCTTTGCATTATTTTTCAATAACAAATAATCTAATAATCAAAAGATTCATGACAGGTGACTAACCTTAAACAGAATTTCAATCAAATGCCTGGGAAAAAATATTTATATGCTTAAATTATGATATGTAACTTTCTATGAATATGAAAATTGAACACTGTATGAGAATATTAGTAAAGTTATTGATATTTTTGAACTATTGTACTGATAAAATCTTTAAGAATAATATGGACAGCAAGAAAAAACAAATCCCTAAAGGTATGCTTGCAATATATATGACTAGGATGAAAATTGTTTATTTTTGTTATTTAACATTCAGATTTATTTATTAAGCACATAGATTTATGAAATTAAAGAAAAAGGATTTCACCATTTTAACATATGTGCCTTACTGAATGTTATATAATTTTTATTATTTGTAAATTTTAACATGTAGTAAATTGAAAGATTTCGTGAATGTTAATGAATGTAAAAGTGAACAGCTTTCTCAACCAAGAAGCTTCAGATTAGCTTATATAAATCAAAATTTACGTTAAAGATAAGATGACCAATAAAGTCTCTATCTTGTGTTTGGGTTTGAGAGTCTCCTCTGTACTCAACATGATAGCATTGAGTTATCATAAAATCAGTAAGGTGCCTATGTTAAAAAAGTGAAATACTTTCTCTTTATATTTTGGTTATTTTATGAGTAATCACATTTATTAGATAAGTATAAAACTCAGAAACATTAGTATGAAGAAAGAAGAAACTGCCAATAGTAACATGGTTGAACTCTACCATTGCAAAGCCACTCAAGGAATGAAGTAGATGATAAGTTGTTCTGGAAAAATGTTTATCAGATAATTATTGGGAATCAGTCAATTTGATGATATCTTAGTAGCAATAATGACTGAAAAAAAAACATTAATGCTATAGTTTACATGTGCATGTATGTTATGCAATAAAAAATTATGATTTAAAATTCCAAGTAATTTTATAGACTTATTACAGATTGCAAAATATATATGTATTTGACAAATGAAATGGCTACAGAAAGGACTTTGCTGTTTTCTGAAAGAGGAGTTCCTTTAATTCCTCTTGGAGACCTTAAAGGAATTGAACAGGGGCAATTTCCTAATGTTCATTTCATATGCTCTTATTATTACAGCTGTTATTATTATTTATTTATTCATATAGTATACAAACATGGTGGGCTGCTCACCGACATGCATTAGCCAGCATGGTGAGTTTATTGACTTTTTAGCTCTGAATTTAACTATCCAGAAACACCAGGGTTTTTTTTTCTCAATTGCCTCATAGTTCTTACTGAAATTTTAGTTTAGCTTTCTTGAAGACAGAATGAATGTGTGTGTGAATGAATTTTTTTTTAGTAGATATTTACATCATGACAGAAAAATAAATTGTGGCCCTTGTTTCCCAGGAGGCTGTAAAGTTGCTAGCTAAAGCAGCAATTGGCAGCAAAAAGTGGAGGGTGCTAAGAATCTCCTCATTGCAGACCCAGGCTGCCATTTGATGATGATTTTTAATTTAGGTACTTATATCTGCAGATCATTTTTAAGTGAAGGAAAATTGCAAGAATTGGAAGAACTATCTAATATTAATGGGACATTATTGAACTTTGCATGAAGTTAGAAGAAAAGGGGAAGAGACAATTAATTTAAAAAGTGGATATGTACTATACTACAAATGCACAAATATTGGAAGTACAAGTAGAATAGGATTCATTGTAAATAAAAGTGAAAGAACAACATTATAGAGATGGATGATGTATCGGATAAAGTGGTAAGATTAGTTATTCAACTTAATAGCAGATATCAACTGTAGATATTTAAGATTTATAGACCAACAAGCTTTCATTGTGATGAAGTAGAATATTTTTATATGAATATACAAAAGGCTTTTGATCAGACTAAACAACATTTTAAAATTGTCATGGGAGATTTTAGTGCTAGAATTAATGATCAATTGAAAGATGAATATGCTGTAGGTAAATTTGGTTATGGTTATAGAAATGGGAGAGGAAATAGATTTATGTAGTTTGCAGAAAAAGAAAAACTTTATATCATGAATTCATTTTTTGAGAAAAATGTTAAATGGAAAATGAAGATACAGCAGAATTTGATTATATTTTGACTAACAGGAAATATGTATTTCTAGATAACAATGTTCTTAATAAATTCAACACAGGAAGTGATCATCGATTAGGGAAATGTAAGATATATATTAATGCAAAATTAGAAAGACAAAAATGATTAAGGAAAACAATATTTATAGTAGGCATTTCTAATCTTCAGAAACTTTCCAATGAATTTAAATTAGAACTTGCAAATCGTTTTCAAATATTAACAGATTTTGAACATGATTCAGATTTGAACAAAATCAATAAGAAGATAACTGTTATACTTTTAAAAATTGCAACAAAGATACCTGGAACAATTTATGAAGAAAAGAAAGAATATGAGACTATATAAAACTTTGTAAAAATGATGCATTAAGAATGATTGAATATCTCAAATTTTGTAAAATGTGTAAGAAAGTATATTTGTAAACTAATAAGGAAAATTAAAGTAGAGAATAAAAGTTTCAAGAGTGTAAAACAACATTTTAGTATTTATAGGAGACTTATTTTTGCAATAATAAAAAAAATGGAACTGTTATTAAAAAGAGGGATGATATCATGAAATGCATTGAAGAGTTTTGTCAAGAATTATATAGCAATAAAGTACAAAAAAAGTGTCTTCTACAATTATATATTTTATGAATTGCCCAGGATTTTAAATGAACACAGAGACTAAACTATCCATGCAAGAGAATCATTCAGTGCAATCAAGAGTAATCAATGGATGCAAGATTTGTGCATAAAATTCCTATCTAATGCATATTTGTGCTATATTCTCGGACTAGTTTCTAACTTGTGACTTTCATCAGTGAGGAGTCTTGGATCTGAGAGTACTGCACCAAGGCTCCTCACTGATGAAAGTCATAAGCTAGAAACTAGTCTGGGGATATTGGATGAGTAGGCACTTGATAGGGATTTTATGGACAAACCTTCTTGCATCCATTGGTAATTCTGGCTTGCACTGATTGATGCTGCTGTATGGAGAGTTTAGCCTCTCTGTAAACAGCTTGTGTAAGCATAAAGAATGGTGATCATGTGATGTTAGTGAATTTAAATGAAGTAGTGAGGGATACAATTAAATTTAAGAAGTAGGGAAAAGCCCCAGGTATTAATGGAATTACAATCAATATCTTAAAAGAAAGAGGAGAAGAAATATAATTTTTTTTGAAAAAGTTATATACTACATGTCTAAATGATAAAGATGTATCAGATGATTGTAAAAATGCAGTATTAATATTTTTAAAAGGTCATAAAAAAGATATCACAAATTACAGACCCATCAGTCTTTTATCAAAATAATTACCTCATTTATAGAAAACTTCAGATTTTAACCAATCAGAAGATCAGACTGGATTTAAAAGTAGCTTTAGTACAGTGGATCATATCCAAGTATTGAGAAAAGTTATAGTAAAGAGCAATGCATATGAGTTGCCTTATTCTTTGGATTTGTAGACTATGAAAAGGCATTTGATTCTATAAGCATTTCTTCAGTGATTAAAGCATCAGATCATCAGGGTGTAGACCCCAGGATACTACTTTATTCTGAAGAATGTTTATAAAAATGGAACAGCAGCAATTACATTATGTATTGTTACTAAAATTAAGATTAACACTGAGATGGTGTATGACAAGGTGACTCCAAAGCTTTTTACAGGAGTTTTGCAAGAAGTATTTTGTGGATTGCAATGAGAAGCTAATGTAATAAAATTGATTGGAGATTATTTATGTCATCTAGATTTTGCAGATGATGTAGTTGTTTTTGCAAGTAATACTTTTGAGCTTCAAGAAATGTAACAATAGTTATCCGATGAAAATAGGATTAAAGGTGAATATCTTGATATAATTATTACTACAGATGGAAACACAATGGATGCAATTAATCCATAGAATTAAACTTGCTTTGAATGCTTTTGGTAGAAATAACAATATTAAAAGCAAATATGTCTATGTGTTTGAAAAAGATGTATTTAAATCAGTTCTTACTTACATAAGTGAAACTTGGACACTATAGAGACTTCAGACCACTCCAATTAAGTGTGGAGAGATGCATGTTAGGAGTAACAAGAAGAAATTGATAACAAAATACATGGGTAAGAGAACAAACAGTGTTAGTGACATCAATGAAAGAATTAAGAGATTGAAGTGGGATTGGGCTGGACACATTGCAAGAAGAGATGATAATAGATGAACAGTTGAAATTTTAAACTGGATTCCGAGAGATTGCAAAAAACCTAGCAAGAGACCACTTATTAGATGAATAGATGAAATAAAGTTTGCTGGTGTGGTGTGGAAAAGAGAGGCTAGATATCAGAGAAGATAGATTGAACTTGTAAAGATCTTCATCCTGTAGTGGATTGATAATGGCTGAAAATGCTGGTAAATAACGTACCACAATTTCCCCTATCATATCTTTCTCATTTTAAAATAACTTTTAAATCATTAATATTATCATAGTGCTACAAAATTTTACATTTGAATCATTTATGCTATTTTTATTTGAACAGCTACCATTAAATTTAGAGGTAGGGGAGAGCATGTGTTATGCTATATTTTTATTTAAAAAATGTCAGAGCAATATTTGCAAAATTCAGTCCATCCTTTTTTTTTTTTTGTAAACTATTTTTTCTAGCATATATATGTTCATGTGTGTAAGTATATATTTTCGATTTGTCAATGTACTATGAAGCCACAAACTACACTGTATTGAAATATATGCCTTCAGTTATATTATAACCAAAAAAAAAAAAGTAACAAAAAAGAAAAGAAAAACAAACCAATAATAAAAATATTCTGATTTCAAACTTATTGAATTTTATGGAAGTCAGTACAGTGGTAGCCGTTTTTTTTCCTCAGTAAATTTAACATTCATAAATCTCAAACATGCATTTATTAAATGTTTTTTTTTTCATGCTTTAAATTCAGTTCGGTATTGAAGTTAAAAATACATATTCAGAATTTTTTGTTCCCATTTTTTTTTTTCAAAAAGATTTATACTGTATGTAGTATATATCATATCTTTAGTAAAATGTATTTTAATATAATGAGCGATAAATACAAAAAATAATCAATGGAATTTCTAAACCTTATATATAGGTTTGACTTACTTTATATTCCTAGAAAATTATGAATATGACGCACTGCCTTAAGCCATTAGTGTAATCTTTGATTTTATTTATATTTATTCATGTTTCTTTTATACTTGCATTAATTGCCTATCACAATTTTCTTATGTAGCTCTTGAGACTATGTTATTGATCTAATACAATTTTTGATTTTTCTATATACATGGTTTGCATACCACATTTATATGTATACATTGAAATTTCCTTATTGACATAATTTTATGCTATCACTGAATTTTCTTGTATCTACTCTAAGGTGTAAATAAAGTTTTAATTTTGAAAGTAAGTACTTTTATTAAATGGGGAAAAAAAGAATTTACTCCTGTTCAAGGTCTTCTCTCTTATTTGAAAGGCCCTGGTGACAACTTCCATATTTGCAACATTTTACTTTTACAATTAAACTTTTTCTTTAAATCATATATTGATAATCTTTATATTATTTATTACAAATGTAAGCTTTCAAATGATAGATATTCTAAAAATTAAATTTGAACTTTGCAAAATATTAAAATAAAGTACTAAAGTATATATTAATGATAATTATAACCCTTTTTTACTGGATTGAAAATTTACATATTTATATTATTAAATGAAATATTTTTCTTGAATTCCATTTTTAAAATAGAAATGAACTTTAATTGATATATTATAAAAGAATGTAAGTATGCATTAAGAGTAAAAATTACACTTACCTATATTTATTTATATTTCATAAATAATTTTTTCAAAACAGGCAAAACTCTCTATACGTATTACCACTCAGTGCAAGCCATTGATTGCTCTGGCTTGCACTGAGTGGCAATACATATAGAGAGTTTTGCCTGTTTTAATAACAGTTAAGAGCTAGCATAAGAAATGGTGATCATGTGATGTTTATTGGCTTAAATAATTTTTTCACCATTATTTATGATTCACGTTTTTGTTAGCCAATAAAATGAATTTCCAATATAATCATAAAATATTTTATGACTAATCTTTTGAAAAACAAACATTTTCAAATAATTATAATTCTTACTTTTTTGGTTAAAAATAAATGTTTTACAAATCTGTTGATAAATAAGCTTACATATTGAAATAAGTTATTGAAAATTACATTTTTTTACAATGCTAATTCAAGACAGACACTCTTAATGTGTCTTGAGGCTAAGAAATCTATTAAATAAGAGATTGTAGGCTTGGTTTAATAGTCATATAAGACTTCTGTTGATTTATCTACTATTTGAATTATGATGCTGACATTTTCAGATTTTTTTTCAAGCTAATAATTTTAATTTACCAGTTTTATGTAAAAAAAACTACCACAAAATAGGGAAGAAAAGCTGAAAATTGATAGCACTCTATCCTAATGCTGAAAACAATTGAAAGTAAGTGATTTTGTAGCTACTATATTAGATCATCTTAATAAAGAAAATTAAGAAATTGCCATATGGTTCAAAAGAATGAATCAGCAATCAGAAAAATTATAAAATGATTTATGCCACAGTTGCTTATGTCTTTGAAACAACTAAAGTAACTAAAGTAAGGAATAACTTTTTGATTAAAATGAAAAAAATCTTAAATCTTTAGCTAAATTATATGAATAAGAATGTTTTTATAGTTAACAGTCTTGTATTGTATCAGAAAGTCATAAGTCTCTATGGAGAATTTAGATGAGAATTTGGATTTTATAATTGCAAGCTATTCACTGTAAATAGGGAATATTTATATAGATTGTGAAATTGTTAGTCTTAAAAAATATTAAAATAGTCTGTGGAGCTGCATCTGCCAATAATGAAATTCTTCCTTACATCATTATTAGAATTTAAAAAATTATTTGAGGAAAAAATGAAACAATTGTGACTGGCTGGATGCACACAATACTGTAAATATATATGTAAATGTGTTTTCTCATTTTATTATTAATAACATTTATTTTTTTAACCTTGTTTATATTATAATATTAATTTATATATGCATACTATACACATAAAGTATATGTTATATATATGCATGTTAAAGATTATTGTATACTTACAGTACAATATAATTGTACTATTATCAAGGCTTGTCAACAAAATGTCAGCTATTATATGTTATATACATTTTACATCAGTAGAAGGATGCTTGAAACAAAATATAGTGTAATTTGCAACTCCACTATATACTTTTACTTGTTATTAAAATTAGTCACAATGATATTTCAAATGGATCGCACAAATTATTCATTGAATAGCTATGATTATTCAAAGATGTTGCACATATGCTCCGAAGCAAATGTTTACACAGATTAATCTGATATGTGTTTTCACACTTTCTATGCATGTGAGAGAATAAAATTTATTTCAGTAAAAAGTTGCATGATAAATACAATGAAAATAATTTACAATAGAGTAAATACCTGCTTTAAAATTTTTTTTAATCTTATACAATAAATTCTCAATATATCATAATTTGGCATATTCATAACAAATAATCTAATCTTACTGTCATAATTTTTAATTTTATTCAGTATGAATTTTCAAAGATATATCTTTACTCTTGTCTTTCCCTAAAGAACTTTGTATATTTAACTTTTTTTTTAAATCAGGCTATAATCTTTGTTATTTGATTTTTAATTTTAGTTACTTGTCTCTAAGAGAGATCGTATGATATATTTCATATGTTGCCATGTTTATTTGTTAAATAATGCATGGTAAACAAATATATTATACTTTTGCAGACAATTTTTATTATTAGATATTATAATTAGTTCAGCAATTTTCTTTTTCAGTTTGTTTTAGATTTTGTAATGCAGTGCTGGCAAATATTGCAAGTTCTGTTTTTGGTATTGATCTCAAAATTGTTTTGATTTCAGTTAGTGAAATTTTATTCTGTCAAAAGTAATCTAGTTTCTGACATCTTTGTGGCATTTTTTCATATTCTTTACATTTTTTTTTTATTTTTATTACATATTTTATAATGAATTCTTCAAAAGATGCACTTTTTTATGCTTGTTCCCTCTTTCATTGCTTTTTTCAGATATTGAATTATTGTTTCTGTTATGGTAATCTCTAGAATTTTTGATTTAGTCTTTAAGTTGTTGTTTTTTTTTAAAAAAAGTTTTATTTATTCATTTTTATTTTTTATCTAATTACTACTAAACTTTTATACATTATTTGAGTTTTGTATATGATTTTGATGCTTTTTAAATGTTTTGTTTATTTTTCATATATAGTTCATCTGCTTACCTATCAAATATGTCTGAAACTTCAACTGTTAATTTTAGTATTACTTGAAAAGTAATTAGAATGTTTTTTCTGTTAGGTCTAGGCTGTCAACTTATCTTTTTTCTTGTCATTCTGCTTGTAGTCTTCTTGTTTTTGTTATTATAGTTGAAGTTTATGACATCAAAAATGTAATCTATTATGATTTCAATTATTGGTGATAAAAAAAAAGATGAATTCAGAAACTTATTAGCATTGATTTGTGCTTTAAGTTCATGTACCCAATTGGATTTTCATTTTGCATTTCTATTTTTGCTCATTTTAGACAACAATCACTAAAAGTAGTTGGGACATCAAATTGATATGTTATTTATTATAATTCACATGATTATTTCTAATTAAAATCTTTGTAATATTCTGTTTGACAATGAAAAACATATTTTTTTTTTTTTTGCTTATGTCCTGGTCTGTAGACATATCATTCTGTGAACTTATATTCAATGACCCTTAAGGTGATGATAGACAGATGATTTATTTTCAGTTATATTATTTCTAACTTAAACTAAGTCATACCTATCAGAAATATTGTGAAAATATTGTTTTTCAGTCTGAAAGAATCATCTTTTAGTACTGCATTAGTCTATTCTTTTTATTTATTTATTTTTACTGAAAATGCATTGATTATCATTGTTAGAACATGGATGAATTCAATTATTTTATAATGATTTTCTATCTAAACAAAATATTGATGATAGCCAGTCTATTTATAATGCAAAAACTTAATAGCAAAAGATCATTTGTATTCTCAGAGCCAAAGTTATCATTTTTGGTATTGATTCAATAATACTATTCAACAAGGAATAAATCCCATTCTTTCTCTAAACTTTCTAAATCTAATATTGGTACAAAAATATTATTGAAGTAGGCCCAACTAATCCTTTTGTACAAAAAATTATATTAAAAACGATGTGATCTCATCATCAATACAAAGCATACCTAGTAAACTAGGGATGAAATTAAGTCTGATCCTAAAGCTTTATTATCGCACAAACCAATTTTTATTATCATTAGCTTTTTGTTATTATAATCACAATATATAGAAATCATTTTGAATCTGATACTTCACAATGTTCATTATCTTGATGAATTACTCTTTAGAAAACTATAGCAAACTATATTTTTTTGTAAGACAAGTTTTATTAAAAGCAGCCATATCAATTAAGAAACAAAATGTATCATCATTGTCATTATTGATTTTACACATATATCTATTACTTAAAGAATAATCAGTCTGGCATGGTACTTTATCCAGATTTTGTTGCAAACTATTTTTACACTACCTTTTGTAGGTTCTGCCATGCCCAAAAATATATTAATCATTTATCATATGAAACATCAGTTTTAAATTCCAACCCAATACAGCTAAATCTTTATTGTTGTTTTTCTCAATGCTAAAGGCTTTACTTGTTTTAAATAATCAAATATTTTTACATACAATAAGAAGTAAAAAAGATTAAATGAGATGTGTCCAAGCATAATTTTTTGGTGATATCATTAGTTCAGAGAGGTGGCCAATAGTGAGAGTGTGACAAGTTTATAATGTCCAGGATTTATACTAATCTAAATGATGTGTTTTGGTTTTTTTTTTTATAATTTTTTTGGAATTTTTAGAATTTTTTGGAATTTTTGTGTTAAGCAAAAAAAAAAAATAAATAAATGAAAATGAACAAAAGTTGTTTTGTATTGGAAACAGTGCATAATATATTAATTAACTAACATAATATCTTACAAGGAGGCAGTTAGTATTCCTGGTCCAGCATTACTTAGTGATTATTTATAGGTAATTTTGATAGATAAAGGTCTTTCAGTAATTAAATAACTATGAGCTTTCTCAGCAGTCTGTGATCACTTAATATTGTGATAATTTAGATGGATCTTATAGTTAGTGGAAAGTGTAATACTTTTGACATTGAACTGAATTCAGTAAAACTTGAATTTTTGAAACAACTTTAAAATTTATATAGATGACCTGTAATCAACATTCTAGTCATTAAGTTATTAGTTTATAAATGGATATTTACATATTAACTAAAGAATATTCTTATCACCCATAGCTTACTACCTTTTACCCTATTGTCTTCTCCTTTGTAGCCAATAATGAAGAAGAAAAACTGCTTTAAATGATTTTATTTTTGTTGATAAGAGTTTTTGTATTTGATTGAGCATATGATTAACTGTATAACCTTTCATCAAAAAATATCAATGATGAAAGCTATAAGCTTGAAACTAGTCTCAGATTTTGAATAGGAATTTATTAAGCAATGTCAAATTTGAAATACAGGCATTCTTTATATACCTGGAGATTAATCACCAATATATGTATTTCATGCTGAACCAGTATGTCTGTGATATGAGATAGTATGGATAGTTGAAGGGTGCTTGAAAGTCTGTTCAAATCCCCTATATATATATATATATAAACACTGTCAGGCAACTATCATTGCTTTCTAAAGCTTATTGCAAGTGGCAAAAAGAATGTGGAAAAATATATTACTAAGAATGAAATGTTATCTACATATAAAATATTATTAATCTGAAATCTTTTGTTTCAAACTGGGGTTTTTTTCAGAAGGGGGGGGGATTTGTGAATTTTTTAGATTTCAAGAATAGATCTTTTATTCCCTCAGTATAAACCAAAACTCTGCTAAAAATATAAATAAACTTTGATTTTGTTTATTATAAGAATATTATCTGTGTATAAATTTATTCTATTAATAACAATATAAAACTTTAAAGTACAATATGGGCTTATTTTTCAAAAAAAAAAATTTAAAGCAGCAATTAAAACAATAAATCAAAACAATAATTTATTTTTACTGATATTAATTCTGCTTGATTTTTATTACTTTGTTTAAAATACAAGTTAACTTTCTACTTGGCAATTTAATGTAATTTTGAAAAAAAATTAATTTTTGCATTAATCATAAATTAATAAAGTAATTGGATTAAATTACAAAAATCAAGTAGCTCATTGCAATTAGCTTATTAATTTATAGGTATAAAATTTCAGCCTTTAATTTTATTTGTGAATATGTATATAAACTAATTTCTTGTAAAAGATTAATGATCAACTATGAAATTTTGTTTGGGTAATTGAAGTTTTTGAATAATAAATCAGTTTAATGTGATTTTTTTATTTATTGATGATTACATTAATGTAAGTTGTCAGATTATAAATTTTTACAAAGTTTTTTGTCATTTTTTTATTTAGGCAATGCTTTATTCATATATATATATAATAATAATTTTACAAGCAATTGAAATCTCCCAGTGGCATTTATATTAAATTTAATTGACTATCTTGTCATGTGTTCTTTCAAATTATCTTAAGTAGATGAAAATAAAAACATTTTCAACTCCTAATTCCCAAACATTTTTTACTGCCTGAGTTAAATTAGTCTTAAATAATATTCACAAGATAAAATTATGAAATATTCATTTCAATACGTTTATGAATTTTCAAATGTGCAATAATTTTAAGAGCCAATGAAATCCAATGATGTTTATATTAAATTTAATTACATATTTTATTTCATTACTCAATTACCTTAATAGCTTTTAAAATATTAAACATTATAACAATTTGGAAATTTACAAGGATATTCTATTTTTGATTATTATATAAGGCCAATTTAAAATTACCTATAAAAATATGTTGAATTTGACTAATTTCTTTTTCCATATTTGCCATTTTAATAAGAGCCTGAAAAGCTGTCAGTAGTGATTCCATTTTCATCTGTAAGATAATTGAGTAATTACAAAAGATGAGATATTTAATAAATTCAATATAAATAATGTTATTGATATCATTCATTGTAATATTACATATTGAAATGAAAATGTCTTTACAGTGATATTTAATTAACACAGTGCTATCCAGGTTAGTGCTCAAATCAATATAACTAATATGTATTAATAGTGTTATAAATATGGATAAAAATATTAAATTATCATAAAGGCTTCAATATTATTATATATTATTAAAATTTAAATATTTCTAAAATCATAAAATTGTTTATATCATTGTTATCTTGTAGGACATGTATAAATGTATATAGATTTGTTTTTCTTGATTGCCACTTTTCAGTAATTGTTTTGAAATAGATTTAAAATAATTAAATAATATTTGTCTTATTAAGAATATTGTTTTTATTAAAGTCAAAAATAAATAGATTGAGAAATTATTCTATTTTCAAATATTATTTTTTATGATATCAGAAATGAAGAAAGATAAATTTGTAGCCTTATAAGCACATTTGTAATCTGAATAATTTTTATTAAGATTAAGTTTAAATTAAAATTGTTTGTAAATTAAATTCATGGACATAAATCATAAAACATTTGGGAATATAAATTAAATGTATGAGTCAATTAGAAACAAAGTAATTAATGTATTCATCTGTAATTAATTATGAGAACTCAGGCACCTAAATACTTGACAGGTTAAATTGGTAACATTATGCATAGCAAATTATATCAGTGAAATATGCAGTTTTATTTTTATTTTTTCTCGTTTAAACCTTCGGATATTTAAATAATTAATCATAATAAAGTTTCAAATCAAAAAGCCATATGTAGGAATTGAGAAAAGAGAATAATTTCATCAGTATTTGTAAGTTGAAGTTAAAGTCACTGATAGGATAACTAATTGTAACCTCAAATAGAATTGTAAATATTTTAATTCATCTCCATCTTTAAAATTATATCTATCAAGGAAGTGGATGGATATGTCAACATGATCAGCAAGGGTACTCTCTTCATGGTTGTCTCTCTGTCAATCATGTTCTCTGCAAGAAGTGTAACAAATCATTTAGCTAAGCTTCATAATGCCAAAGAAATAATGTTATTGAAATCATGGATTATTGATTACTGAAGAAATTCCAAAAATAAATGTTTAAAAAAATAAACATTAAAGAAAAACTGAATGAAAAGTATATGTTATATTTGAGAACCCTGACAAAGTCTTACAAAATTCATGAAGTACAAATATAAACTGTAGGTGAGAATTCAATTTTTTATATAATTTAAAATATATATTTTAAAAGATCTTAATCTGTAAGTAATTTAACTTTGAATAAATTTTTTTATTTGTGATTTTTAAAATTTTAAATCATTTTCTATTTTAAATGTAAAATATTGTTAAATATTACTGTAAAATACACATTGATTTAGCCGTGAATTAATGTGTACCACATATTTTGATTTTAGATTAAAATAAATAGCATATTAGTAGCCTTTACTGTTCATTAAATAATTCATGGAGCAACACTTATGTGTAGAGACTATTATGCTCACATGCATTTACTTGTAAAGTACATTTGTTATTATGTAAATATGTGTGTAATTATATTTTTATTTTCATTATGAAATCAGGATGTAGCATACACTTATTTTACTATAACCAAATAGAAAAGAAAATTGAATATCTTGCTTAACTTTCTTGTTTTTTTACTAATTTTTGAGCAGAACAACATGTTTGTACATTTTCAAATACTAATATCAATGTATTTATTTAACTTGTTTTATGGTAAATTATATTTCTTATATTGTTAATTTCTATGTGCTATATGATATTAAACCTTTACTAAATTTAAGGGTTACATCAGGTCTATTCTTTATTTTTTGAAATATATTCTATACAATACTATATGTTCATTATATACACATGCTCACCTAGCATATTGTGACCAAAGTGTAAAGGCTGGATTGGGGAACCTTTGGTCTGAAGATCATTTTTTACCATTGAAAGCTCTCAATCTGGATGCTATACATTTTCATAAAGTATATAAAATGGACCAAGTGCAAATATATGTATAAATACTGAATTAAGAGTTAAGTTAAATTAAATATTTATTCTCTCAACTACATCTTTTTCTCTCTCCAATCTTTATAATAATTCTACTTTATTCTATCAGAGATAAACTAATTAAGTTTTTGATCAAATGTAGTGAGGCTAATTTTTGAGTCAAATAATTTTGTGCTGCCCATGAATGTGATTATAAATTCCAAATGGTCCTTGGCAGAAAAAAAGGTTCTCCATTCCTGCTCTAAGGACTTGTTTAGTTACCAGGAAATATCAACTATGAATAGTGTTGGAAGGATATCTAAAAAATAATAAACTGGTATACTCTTAACTATAATTAAAGCTGTATTTAAAAGAAATAAAACCTGGACACTTCAGCACTAACTTTTTCTGTTCTACTATCCTCAGACATGTAATATCTGAATTGTGGGTCATGAAAGTATGGAGACTTCTCTACAAGAATTTTTTACTAGTGTGATCTTAACTTTATACCATCACTTCAATTGACATGTCAATGCGTGGGTAAAGTTGAAATCACTTCTTTTCAACAAATGCCCCATTATGTAAAATTATTCCCTAACATATAGTTTACTCTCCAGATAACCTCTTGTCCCCATCATATACATATGTAGACTGTTCTATGGGACTGTGATTTAAATAGCTAATTGATGACTGTAATTTCAATTTATGCAAAGAAGAAAAACTCATGAGTTAATAAAAATAAGTCAGGAGTTAGTTATTCTTATGAACTTTTTATTTTTCAGTCATTAAACTTTTGATGCTTTATAAGATTTAGAAACTTGGTTGATCTCTTCTTGAAAGTTGGTAGTTGTATTTCTAATGTGTAATGCAATATTTTATCCTTCATGGCTTTAGTCAGTTAATAGTAGTATTTTGGAAGGTTATTTTTGATCTGAAATGTTTAGGTTAAAAGTGCCATGATTATATATCAGAAACTCAAAAAAAAAAATCTAAATGAACATTTTATTAAAGTAAATTTATTCAGAAATTTAATTCAATCTAGCCAAAAATGAGGTATCTCTAGTTGTATTCTAAAAAAGAAAAATGAATTAAATTATGACACTTCATAAATGAAATATATTAGGAAAAATAAAGTTTAGATCATTGTAAGTTAATTTCTTCGGAAATCTTCGATTAAATGTCAAAAAGTTAATTTGTGTAACGTAGTTTACTTATTAATTGATAATAATTTTAAATACATAAAAGAAAATGGACATCTTTAGTGGGTTTTTTTTTTTTACAAATAAATTACTGAGACATCACTTTTCTTAACTCTTTTCTTTACACATAATAATGTTACAAAAACTAAAAACGTAACTCCAAAAAGAAATAAAAATCTGGTAGTTCATTTTCATTTGTTAAACTATATTCATATTGTAAAGAAGCTTTAAAAAATGACAAGACTCCACAAATTTATATATATATTGTAACCGTAACATCAGGCCGATTCGCTGCGGCACTATAAATTGTAACCATTTGATTGTGTGGTCCTAATTACGTAACGTAAGTGCACTAAGAATCTTAACTTCTATCACTGATCAACTCCCGCTGCACATTATCAGCTATTAAGAGCTGTATCCAAAAGCATTTCATGCTATCTATTTTATGCACCAAAGACCACAATCAACATCTGAAGCAACTTACCACAGATCAAACCAATGATCTAACATAAACTTTTATGACTTAATTTGATCGCAGCCAGGGTGTACCGCGAAGACATATCATAGTAGTATGATAAAACACATTAAACAAATTATAAGTGCAATTTTATTATTTTCAAACCTTAATTTGCAAATTTTATTGTATGCGACCCGATGGCCGACCATGTACAAGATGGCGTAATTTGTGGAATTACATAAGATTATGAAATTTTAAATCATCTATATGATTTCTAATACAAATGCTAGTCCAGGTAAAGCTTTGCAATAAATAAATATAAATACTTGGGTTCTTTTTATTTTTATAGTTTACTATATCATTGAGACTCTTATTATACTGACAAATGACAATTTAAAAACGTTAAGTAAATATATTCAATCTTGTCATTATTTGGTAAATCTGTTTACAAGTTTAATAATTAATTTGTATTGTATACTAGAATCAACTACGCAAAGCCAAAATGATGGAAAAGGTAAATGGGATTTTATTGTACCTTACACATCATAAACTACCAAAGACGAGAAGCATCTAAATGTTTTCTCAAAAATATTAATAAACTCTTATCATGTTGACGATAGTATGTACTTCAATGTATGCTCTATCCAAGGTTTATGATTTCTGATTTTAAGAATGACACATAGCAACGGCACAGTAAGTTTAATTAAAATCAACTTTTATTTACAAAATGATTAATAATAAGTAATTAATTCCCAACGTAATAATTAAATAAATAAATAAACAAATAAGATAAATAACTTAAAATTCCATCAACTTTCTTCAAGAACATGTTATAGGTACAGTTTTAAAATCTAATCATACCTTATATTTCAAATTTTTATGTAGTGAATGTATTGAGAAAATTATACTAAATTCAATATCAATTCATGAGATATTCAACGTCATTTCCAGATTCAATAAATCCCTACCGTAAACTTATAATAATAAATAATATTATATCTGTAAGCTTTAGCTATAATGTAATCATTAAGTAAAATGGAAATTTAAACTTACATCCCGGTAAATAATAATTAACCAACAGTTAATTATTTTGAAGTAACTTGATTAGAATGTCCTGCTACCATTTGATGATTTAACTTATCAATTATACTGATAAATGAAAGAAGATGATTTAGCAGATCAACTAAAATCTTTTGCCCAACTTAGATCTATGAAGTAAACATATTCCTGTGGATGTATTCATCTACACGAAGGAATTAAATAAATTTATACCATCATAACGCAATAAGTACAAATACACCATTCCGCGGATTAACCACCAGCGCAGGAATGAGTATAAAATACCAAAATTGGCAATTAAATAATCTGCGGATTAACCACCAGCACAGATTAATGCCCTTTAACATTATAAAAAACAACATTACCATTTACTTCACATTAAAGTGCCAAATCATCATCCTCAGTTATTCTGACTATTCAGAAAACACTAACACTTTAGCAAATATGGGTTCTTGTATAATAAAATGCTAAGCTAATCAGGACGACTAATGTACTAACTTCTCTTACTTAAACTAAAACATGTGTAATATAATATAAGTAATAGTATTATATAGGAATACAAATCTGGAAAGATTAACAAAATACCTCATAAAGATTTATACATCTCATGAATACACTTAGTACTTTTCAAGCTGTTTCGCGAGCGCTATTCTCTTGAATAAATATTTTATTCAACCCTTATTGATTTAAACTTAATAAAATATACTTAGGAACTTCACATGCAAGTTCCGATAACGATAAACGTAAAGTAATGCATTATGCATCTAACATAAAATTTAACAGGTGTGTGTGTGATATAAATTAAATGTAAAGCATTTTACAGTTCAATACATGAATTATAACAGGTGTGTGTGTCACAACTTGGATTGTATAACGTTTTATAACTCCGAATATGATCCGTGGGATCCATGTACGTTATGTCGAACAATAAATCTATGAAGCAATAATTATAACTATAATTTAATTCCATACATGCAATTTTATCCGTTGTATTGGTTATTATAATCAATATTTGATGAACAATTTTACGTGGCTCCTAAGACATGACACAACTTCAAAATATGAAACGCAGAATTTAAATGAAAATGTTTTTCATTAAGTTATTAATCTCTACATTTCTCTATTAAAATGTTCCAATTTTATTACATCCATGCGAATATTTATCCATCCACGCTTAAATATAGGAATATTAATTATAGCACTTAATTCAATCATTCCAAATTGACGATAAAATTAGAAATAGCTTTGATTAATTATTTGAAGATTATTTATTATCCAAATGTTAAACAAATTAATTAGCAAATATATTACTGGCATTGTAGAATTAAATATCAATCAATACTATATTTTTATTAGAATTAGAAACGGAAATATTTAAAATATGTTGATAACTTTAACATTTTACTTTAATTTAGACTTCTTTTTATTTAAAAAGCAAATTTTCATATTCATAACTTCTGTAATTAAAATACTTTTAAATGTTTCCAAATTGTAAAATAATAAATATTTCAAAACATACCAAATTCTTGCAATCAATTCTTTTAAAATAGGAAGCTCCGACATTTCAAAATGTAATATTAGGAAATTATTACCGGTGATTCGATCCACTTGGCCAGCCGACTTGAACAGACTTTTTTAATTTAGCAAGGCATCTTCTAATTAAATACCACTATGTTATTTACGTTTATAGCAAACTTTGTGGTAGTCCGATTACTTATTTTTTTTACTTTAAAATAAGCTTGGCAAATTTACACTACTTGCCTTTACCATTTTCTTTTCATTCTCCCTCCAAAAGCAAACTATCAGACAATCGTCTCTTAAATTCGCGCTCTTTTCTTTTTACATTGAGACGCCTACGCAATTACTGTATTTATTTTTAATAATTAATTTTAATTGAATAAATGGTTTTTTGTAAATTTAATAAAATAATAATTTTAAGATCACTTTAAACAAATAAAACAAAATATTGTTTTTAATACTATTATACCAAATTTTAATGTGTTGTCAAATTTTTAAAAGTTAAGCGTTTTGATATGCGTTAGCATATGGGAATAAGCAAATTTAAATTCATTAAAATAATATAAGAGAGTAATCTGTTCAAATGCAACTCAAGCCAATCAAATCACCCAAAGAAGAAAGAGAAATTTTAATATCAGTTACATCAATAATAATTATATTTTATACCAAAATATATGGTTACAATATATATATATATATATATTGTGAGGGTATCTTATAATCGTACCCAAACCAACAAACTTGTGATATTAGATTATGTTCAGTCAGGATTTATGTCTGACTAGATTAATAAGTTTTGCTAACATATAAAATGCATGCTTTAATTTATTACTTGTGAAACATGAGTAAAGGTATATATATATATATATATAATGTATCGATACTCTATTACATAGCAAATAACAATAAAGTGGCGTGTAACTAGATTCTATATATATATTGAAGTAGAAAAAGTTCCTATTGCTAAAATAAGTGAAAATAAACACTGGAAGAATAATACTACAAACATATATGTAAACTAACACGTAATTTGTATTTAATATTTTATATATCATGAATATGAACAAAACAATGATGTAGACTATAATAAGTTAACTATGGTAACGATCTAAGGTCAAGTATTTTGCTAATGTAAGAATGAAATAATACCACATTACATAATTTCTTTGAATCGATTATCATGATACTATATAGACAACAATAGGCACATAAGGCAATGAAGAACTTCATGTACTAAGCAACAGAAACCATGCCGAATATAAAAACAAATGCGATTCTAACCCTTTCTTATTTAAAATTGTACATAGCTATAGGAAGTCAACATCGTTTAAACAAGAGATTTCGAACACCATACAAGATGGATACCTTCATTTGAATATATTGACTTTCCAAATATAATTTTAGCATGAGACCAGAAGAAACTAAAAAGACTTTTAATATAGAGTAACCAAATTAGTTAGTGCAATAGAATAAATTTCTAGAAAATTGTTTTAAACTTATAAAAGAAAAAGGGAGAAATTAAAACAAAACTTCTAATCAAATGCGAATTCAACAAAAGAAGTATAGACAGCATACAAAATGATGGAATGATTCTATTTTATTGCATATAAAGTTTTTTCTGAACTATGATCTGCAATTAATTTAAAATTTATATATATGTATATCGAATCAACATACAAAGAGTTGATTGTCATCAGTGGGGTCATTAATCTTCTAACCATGATAATTTAACATCTGTATGGTCTACTTTAAAATGCCTAATAAACTATTTTTCACCTAGCATAGAATGTTTGTGCATGGATCAGAGGAGAAAACCATGGATGACCGATACAGAATTGTTCGGAATACACCATTCAGGAGCGACGATGAGCGATCTATGTTTGCATTGAGGAAAACTGCTTGAAGTGTATGAACTGTAATTTATGAAGGACTTTGTTGATTCACAAAATTTAATCTAATTGATTCAATGAAATTATGTTTTGTTACATGTTATGATTTTTTTTTTGTAAATATCTATGTACATATTATTGTTTTATTATTTCATTCTTATTATGCTTGGGAATGTAGAACCCATTCAACAGTTTGGGAGATTTCATTGTAAGAGAGCACAAGAAGAGAAGGGAGGGAAGGAATATTTTTTTAATAAAATTTAGGTTTATTCTCCTTACTTAGTAACTTGACTTTCGCTCATTACCATTATCTAGGACTAAAGGTAAGATTTGAACTTATCACACATTAATTTCACACATTATGATAGGACAGTTATGTTATTCATTATATTTGTTAATTAACATTTGTTATTTTAGATCTTATTTGGCATGAATGAATAACCCTCTGAATAAATCTTTTCTGTCGCATTAGAGATTACATATGACTTGAAAAAGGGAGCGGACCTTTAGAGAAATTAATATGCAACAATTGGAACTGGACTGCAATAGTTAAGTAATCCTTAAAATGTTGCATATGGTTGCAAAAGCTGACATAATGTAAATAATTCAGCTACAAATGTTAAAAGTATGTTTAATAAGCTCAATTTTATTAGTCTTAAAATATGTAGATAAATAAATGTTATACAGTATTTAAATTGATAAACTATGTTTATCAATCAAAATTAATATAGTATATTTAAAAAATAAGTATTGATAAGAAGATTATATCTAATTCTATATATTCTAAATTATTCTTTCCAAATTTTATAATTATATAATGTAATACAATAAGTGTAGCAATTTTATTAATCTGGGCAGAGAAATAGACTGAAAATCAGTCTGTCTAAAGTTTATTGGTCATGATGACTTGCTATCAATACTTTCACACACATGCTTGTTTGCGTATATTAAAGTAGCAAAGTTTGAAATGTTTTAAAAGATTACATTATAGAATCTGGATGGAATTGCTGCCTCAATCATAAAAGCCAATATAATAACATTAAGTTAACTATCGATGTAATGTTTTAAGTAATGTAATAAAGATTGTAATGACAGTTACTATTAAAAATTAAATATTTTATAAATGGTAAAAACTAGATAAATGGAATAAAGAATGGAATAGGTTGATAAAATTATTTAAAAGTTATTTTA
The DNA here is from genome assembly GCA_028023455.1 of Epiperipatus broadwayi. Classification (NCBI taxonomy): domain Eukaryota; kingdom Metazoa; phylum Onychophora; class Udeonychophora; order Euonychophora; family Peripatidae; genus Epiperipatus; species Epiperipatus broadwayi. The sequence goes on from JAQFVV010000011.1 coordinate 6,029,084, forward strand.
AATGTTTAAATAACTCTGATAAAATAATAATTGATTTAAAAGGGTATTTTAAATAATATTTTAAGTATTTACTACGTCACAAATTTCGTATTTTAAAGATTCAACCCCGTAAAAACATTGAAAATACTTAAACTTGTCTCTCAAGCTAAAAAGTAAGAACTCAACCAATTCCAAATGAGGTATTCTTACAGACTGTAAATATGAATTGCACAGTGGGGGTCATCAGGGAGATTGAATTGAATTGTAATAAACCAGAGAAAGGTAGATTATGATTTAATAATTATACGTTCTAAATACTAAAACCAAAGGATTATTTTCTATAAATTTTACTAAATGGATTAATAATTATTTTTATTTTTTAAACTTTAATACTTGAGAACATTTTAAAACTCTAGAGAAAATAATAAACATTTTGGACTTATCAGGACTATTGTGAAGAAAATATGTAATTATAGTTTTGATTCCTTTTTATTTTATTAACCTAGTTTAAATCTAATTTTTTTTATAAGATTAGGAAAACATAACATTAATTTATTAATATTAGAATTTTATATTATCATAATTTAATAATTTTTTATAAGAACATTTTAAAATAAAGTGTATGAATGTATATTTCTTTTATGTTTGCAATGATCGTTATCTAGTGAATGAAGAAGCTCACTGAATATGATGACCATATAAAGGTTATTTTGGTAATAGTAATGACTATTAATAATTTATAATGTATATTTTTGTTTTCTTTAGATCATCTATGGATAGTAAGAATGAAGTGTAAAAGTTTTAATTATATGTAACACATTTTCATACAACATTTTAAAAAACATTATGAGATAGGATTGATTTAAAAATATGCATACATGAATTTATATATATATATATATATATATATATATATATATTAGTGATATAATCCAACATAATAACAAATAATTGTGATTCTTTTAAAATTTTCATGTTAGGATATTCAAATATTGTCTGATTAGATTATATATGATTAAACATACTAGAATGATGAAGTAGACAAACTTTTCTTGTGGAACAGTGGAATTGTTTGAATTATCAATGAATTTTATTTATTGTTTTGTAAATGCAGATAGTTATTTATCGATGTAAGATGTGGAAAATCTGGAGAAATAATGTTGAGATAGTGGTTGGAAGTACTTAGTGAACAGGAAACCAAGATGATGTTTATAAGAAATAGGATGTGATAAGGAATAGAAATAATATTTAGTCTCTATGTGGATATCAGCATAGTTAACAAAGCCACTATGATGCGTACACATTTTACTTGGACAGTGTTTTTATATTTCTTTAAATATTTGATGTTCTAATAAAGCTGAAGAAATAGCTTTAACATCGCTCATGTGGCTGGGAGGTTATTAGACAGGTAAAGGTCACAATTCTCTTTCTTGCAATGCACCGTGCCTTGTTTTGAGATATATTATGAGTGATACTCTAGCTTTCTCTTCCTTAAATCCTATGCATCTATTTCGCTATCTTTATTTCATGTAACTGCATCGTTTCAGTAAGATATTTTGAAAAGAAATGGTAAATAATTTAGAGCTTAGGTTACGCTAT